>QEOT01004073.1:113725-147022 GCA_003123785.1 Pterocarya stenoptera
CCCCCCCCCCCCCCCCCCCCCAAAAAAAAAAAATGGTTACAATGGTGTGCAGAAATAATCATTGGCATCTTCTAGGACTTGGTGGTTACAATGGTGGTGCAGACAGAAATGTTCAATGTGGAGCTCATAAAACATTTAAAGGATGGTGGATGAAATATAGGAAGACAACAGAGGGTTAAAAACTTTGATTGTCTGTAAGACTTGTAGATTTATCCAACATAAGAATGGGATATCAGAAGTTAAACTTATACTTTTGTCTGTTTGTTTGTCGATGAGGGGTATATTTTCTGCCAGCTATGTGATTGACTGCAGCAAAATTATGCACCTTTAACAAACAGAACCTACAATAATAGAGTTGAAAGTTCAGGTCCCTCCTGCTTTGGTTGTTTTTTCTATGTGTGGTGGTAGGAACTTAGAATACTAGAAAGTTTAATAGCTGAGTCTTTGAAGGAATCGAAGAGAATGGTTATCTGGATTGATTTTTCTTTGGATGGGTTGAAACGGGATGAGATATTTGTTGTGTGATTTTATTGTGCTACAATAAATCTCAAGATCTTTCTATCCTTATTTTTTACATTTGTGAATGTGTTGAAGCATATTAGCAGTGATCTTTGGCAACAGCATGAAGTATCAGCCTACCTAGGGTGCCTGCCAGATTTGGTGAAATGATGTGGAAAAAAGGGAGAACACCATACTTCCCCCAATATGACTTAATGTTGGGATTTATGGTTCCTGCCTGTTGCCATTTTTATTTATTCTTTGTCTATTAGAATTCACATACAGGCCTTTGGATGACTAAATATGAAAACTGGAATGTCTCCCAGTTTGGTAGTGACTGCTCGTGTGATTAGGAATAGATTAAATTTTTTAATAATAGAATTATAGATAAGTAAAATGTTCTGTATAAGCAAAGTAGTTTCATTTAGGAACTTGTAATTGAAATATGAATATAATGAGTTGCACAAAAATTTTTTTTAGCAAATTTTTAGTCGGTGGCTTTTTAGGAATTCACATACCTGGTGAATAGGTAAATGCTTTATGGACTAGAGATATATTTTTGGGGTCTAGCGTGGGGAATTTTTTGTCGTTGCTGCATGTATGTACTTTTTTGGTTTGTAGGTTGTGCTTAATTCATCCATAAACCATTAGCAGGTAAGGAATATGTAGGAAATCTTGGCCTTAGAAATTTATTGGTGGAGTTTGTGCAAATATATGGTCTTTTTATGACGTTGCACAGTGATTTCTTATCTTTTATTGTCAAGAGCGCATTCTTAGGCTCTTGTAAGAAGGTCAAACGCATATTTATGCACTTCATTTCCTCTTTGTTGGTCTCCATATTCTATTCATTGAATTACTTGTCTTGACCGTCTCGGATTCCTATCATTGTGCATAAACTTTATTTTGAGATAGTATCCTGAGCATTCTGTATTTTGTGAACCAATGATGAAATAAGTTATGATGTCATTCTGTTGTTATAATCATTCATGTTTGTCATTATTCCTTAATTTTCAGATGGAAGTGCAAAATTCTGAACATGGCCATATAATTGAGGTGTGTGGAGATGTGCCAGCTGCGGGACCAAATCTGGCTGGGAGTAAGATTTGTGGGGAAGCAGCATGTGGATTTTCAGATCCTAAAACCAGTTCTGAAGATGCCAAAGAACGGTCAGCATCCATGCGGAAACTTTTGATTGCTGTTATACTCTGTGTCATCTTCATGAGTGTTGAAGTTGCTGGAGGTATTAAAGCCAACAGTCTTGCAATTTTGACCGATGCAGCTCATCTGTTGTCTGATGTTGCTGCATTTGCAATTTCGCTATTCTCAATCTGGGCATCAGGATGGGAAGCAAATCCACGTCAATCATACGGTTTCTTCCGAATTGAAATCTTAGGTGCTCTTATTTCCATCCAGATGATATGGCTTCTTACTGGGATCCTTGTTTATGAAGCCATTGCTAGAATTATTAATGGTACTGGTGAGGTTCAGGGCTTTCTTATGTTTGTCGTTGCTGCATTTGGTTTAGTGGTTAATATTGCCATGGCTCTCTTGTTGGGACATGATCATGATCATGGTCATGGCCATGGCCATGGTGATCATACTCATACTCATGGGGGTCATGATGAAATGCATAGCCATGGGATAACCATTACCACACATCATCATCATGAGAGGCACTACAAACATGATGATGAGCACCATCATGCTTATGAAGAAGACCAAACCAAGCCTCTGCTGAAGACAAGCAGTGAATGTGAAAGGAAGTTAAAGTATGGAGCTAAACAGAGAAAGCAACGGAACATTAATGTACAGGGGGCGTATCTTCATGTACTTGGGGATTCTATTCAAAGTGTTGGGGTTATGATCGGTGGGGCAATTATATGGTATAAGCCACAATGGAAGATTATTGATCTGATATGTACCCTTGTATTTTCTGTAATTGTGCTGGTGACAACAATAAGGATGCTGAGGAACATTCTGGAGGTTTTGATGGAGAGCACACCTAGGGAAATTGATGCCACAAAGCTTGAGAAAGGTCTCTGTGAGATGCAGGAGGTAGTTGCTGTCCATGAGTTGCACATTTGGACCATAACAGTAGGGAAAGTCTTATTGGCCTGCCATGTTATAATTAAGTCCGAGGCTGATGCTGACATGGTTCTGAACAAGGTCATAGACTACATCAGAAGAGAGTACAATATCAGTCATGTGACAATTCAGGTAGAGCGCCAGTAGATCCAGAGGGAGTAACTGCTGATATGTTGGATGTTGCAATTGGGTGGGTTTGTGTGTTTCTTTCATGTTTTTCAATAAGCACGATCATGTCCACCATTTCTCTGAGCTGGCACTTTCTGGTATGCATGCCATTGTAAACAGGAAAATTCTTATCTAGTGTACTACTTCTGCATGCAACAACCTTTCTTCAAGCTCTCACCTCTCTGAATTCACCTCTTTAATCATTTGTCACAATGAATCTTTGTTTCAGGCGATTAGTTTTGTCTTCAATGTCAGTATTGTTTCTAGGTGGTGATTCAGATATTGGCTGTGCTCCATCATCCCTTCCTGTATCCACTAGCAATAAATTATAAAACAGGTGAAGGAAGAAGTTCTATTAGCAGTGTTATCTTTGCAGGCCTAAGCTCTCGGACTTTTCCCCCAAGCAGTCTTAGCAACTATTACGAAATGTTGCTCAAGAATGACATTACGTAGGGAGGCTGATGTCATTCATGTGAATGCGCATGTTTCACAAGCCTATTCGGTGCTAAAGTGCCAATACGTCGGCATGAAAATGGCTCGTAACCTAACGCACCTGACATTCAGTACCTGCCCTGCCCCACTTTGTTCCCGTTGCCTACTTGATTGAAACGCATAATAATTCGACTTCTCACAAATATAAATAAATAATGGGGTAGAGCTACGTACAGTCCACATACTAGGATTCCTTTGCAGTCCAGAATTATGAATAGACTAGTCCCCATTTTTATCATTAAATTGACCAAAACACCCTTAGTTTTAAATAAAGAACAAATCTGAAATCTGAACTCATTTCTTTCCCTCTCCCTCTATCTGCAAACTGCCGTGCATCTGGGTCCACTGCCATTTACAAAGCTTTGGTTGTTTTTCTTTATTTTTCACGAATCCATGGATATCTTTATTTTCCAGCAATCGCATACAGCCCTTATTTCTTTCACGTCATGTTTCTATCATTACTGAGTTGCATATATGTCAGGGGAGATGCCATCCTTCTTCATTTCTGATAACACAATAGGGACTTTCTCAGGCTCATTGTTTGTGTATAGGCACATGATGTTATTGTAGGTGAGGGGACTTCATTTCTTGATCACTCAATTTGTTAAGGTAGCTCTCTGCAGAGTCCAGCCCACGAACTCTACCAATATAATCTAACTGCACAGCCTGATCACCTGGTGAGAATGAGCGAAGTGTCGTGCAACTGACTCACTCGGAAACCTGCAGCAGAAGTTTAAGTAATATGGTAAATTGAAACTACAATAACTAATATGAATTTCAGAACTCCTGGAGGATCCAGATTTCACTGAGGAAGGAAGGGATCATTTCACTTCCTTGGTTCGCTCTGTTTCATCTTCACTGAACTGCTGCTGAGGAAGGAAGGGATTCGGAAGAAAGGAAGGAATTCACTGCTGCTAAGGAAGGGATTTCACTGCTTTGTGAAAAGCTCTGTTTCATCAATAAAAGAAACGGTAGTTTGCAAAGCAGTCCACGGGCATGGACTGCAATAAGAATTACTCTATATAATGCTACGTACAATCCTCATTTGGAGACTGTATTGCAAGTCTAGTTAATTTTATCTTTAAATTTTTTTAAAATTATAATAATATCTTCATCAAAATGATACTTTTTTCTATTTATTGAAGGGCTTGCACATGCAATTCTCAAATGAGGACTGTAAATAAAATTTCTTTTTTTATTTTTTAATTAAAGAGAACAAAGAAAAAAACAATTAAAAAAATCGTGGGCAAGGATCCCCCGACCTTTTCCTCCATTGATGGATGCATCCCTTCTGCGTACGGTGGTGATCATATACCCACGTACATTAATGCGAGGGCACAACAACCGTAGGAGTAAGATTGGATGGATACTCTTCTATTAATTTATCGTGCACTCTGTATAGGACACGATGTATCATGCATGATTTAATTAACCATTCATATGTTACGAGCAGAGAACATTCTCATGTCAAGACCACTATAAGACATTCCACTAGTTTCAATGTCAATACCGAAATTTTTTCTAAACTATGATGACAAAAATAAAGTAACAAGAAATCAATCATACAATACAAAGATTTACGTGATTCGACAACGTGTCTACGTCTATGAAACTGTAGAGGATTTTATTATCTTGAAAAATGACAAAATATAGTTTGAAGTGAAAATACATAATTCCAGACTAGTCATACTGTTCATTAAGTCCATATTTATTGAGTTGTATGGCATAAATCATAATTTCACATGCAATTACTGGGTTATTCATTTAAGCAAGTCTCAAGCGAAATTTATTTAGCGATTCTTCAATCACAAATAGGGTCAAAAAATTATCTTGGGAGTGTTACCCCCAAACCCTCACAAGACTTGGCATTGTTCGCTTTGCCTTGGATCGAGCCTGCGCTCCATGGCCCAAGCTTTATTGAAAATCTACCAAAAATTGTAACAAAATTCTTATCAAATAGGACCGCCGCAAGAATAAACCAGACTTCCCAAACCCAACATTCATATATAGTATTCTCTCGAGGACACTGTGCACGAATGGCCTTCAAAGCCCCAAAGTCCATTGGTGAACGATGTTTTGTTAATCATATGATCTGATTCATATAGTTGTTTATGTTTAGAAATTTTCTTTTAAATAATGTAAATTCAATGTCCGGTTTAAATCTTTAAAAGGTGTGTCAAGAAGAACAGATCAACAACTGAAGGGGACAAGCCTATGTTAAAAGTCTTTTGAGGGATAAATGGCATCGGAGATAAACTCCATAGATGAAAGTGTAGAAGTCCATCTCATTTTATAAATATTATGATTACAAGTAATCTTAAGTTGCTTTTTCGACGGGGAGGATGTGGTTGAATAGTACAGCAACATAGAGGTAGATTTATTGTCTAAGTACTGCACCAATCATAGAGAGTAACCTGTATACTGCTACAATACTCGGCCACAAATTATTAAAGCATCAAATAGTATTTTTCACTTGACATATTTGAAAATTTAAAGTTCGAAATTTGAATTTTTAAAAAATGATTGATTGTTATCTTTCATAAGTGCATATTTTGTTTTAAAATTTTAAAAAATGATTAATGCTGTTTTTGACATGTGCAAAAGGAAAATGATTTTGTTTGAAAAATTTGAAAAATAAATAATGCTCCCTTTGTCATGTGCAAAAAGTAGAAGATTTGATTTCAAAATTTCGAAAAGTAAATGATGTTGTTTTTGACAATTGCATAAAGGAAAATCTTTTATTTGAAGATTTTGAAAAGTGAAAGATGCTGTTTTTGACAATTGTAAAAATGAAAAATTTTTATTTGAAAATTTTGAAAAAGAGTGGTGCTCCTTTTTGACATGTAAATCTTTTTAAATTTGAAAATGAAATCTCGTATGAAATACAAAGCCCTAATTTGTAAGAGAGGAAAAATCAAGGGAGTTTTATTCTCTGATTGAGAGGATTTGCATGAATATTGGGGGAACTTATACATATAGATGAGAAGCATGAGATGCTCGGGGTCAGGGATGGTTTTGGAGCTGCACTATTAATCCTCGATCTGTAATTAAGCTGAGATGTTGCTCAAGCCACCATCGAATTTCACCCCCAAAAGTTTTATTTTGGGAGCTTAGCGTGTAAAATGGTTTTGACTGCAAACGATGAAATATTATTTTTCCTACAAGAAAAAGGGGCAACAGTCATATCTGTTGCTTTCAAAGTCGGCAAGGACAGGCCTGGTTGATATGGCAGATACAGCACAGACACATGCACAGTTGCACACACCCACATTTGTCATGCTAGATGACGCACATGAACACGCATGTAGCATGATGTAGTAAGCTGAATGGCACATGATTTAGTCTAGGAAGAGAGAGCCAAATGGTACAGACATCTTCAGAACAGGTACATAGCTAGGTATAAGGTTGATCATAATCTATTAATTAATATAATGGCTTGAGAGAACTATACAGCTTTGAACATGTCTAAGCAGCATTCGGATGCAAGCCCTCTGTTCCAAAATTTGTTATAGTACTCCCCATATGTAAAGTCTCTATAGACTGCTGGCTGATCATCGTTGATCAGCTCCTTAGCAGGTCCTATTACAGCATCTGGGGATGGACAGTAGAATGTTGGAATGGATATTCTCTCCTTGCTTCTGTTCACAACGGCTCGATGGAGCACACTCTTGTGTCGATCATTGCTAATAACCTGATACAATGGTAATATTATTAGAACACTTCTCGTGTAAAAAGGAAAACTGATAACAAACAGTTTGAGAGCGGAGGGAGTGTAATTTTACCTGCATTTGATCCCCAATGTTGACAATGAAGGTATTTGGAATAGGATTGACGGCAACCCACTTGCCATTTCTTAAGACCTGCAATCCAGGCACATCATCTTGAAGAAGAATTGTGATTAAATTGGGGTCAGTATGGCCGGGCAATCCATATGTAAGCTCTGGCTGCGGACAGGGTGGATAGTAATTCAACGCCATATGTTGAGCTTGCTTGCCCAGAACCTTTTCGATGTAGTCTCTTTTCAGGCCTAAGCTCTCGGATATGGCCCCGAGAAGTCGCAGCACCAAACCTCTAACACTGCTACAGTACTCAGCCACATCCTCCCTGTAGAAAAAAGCAACTAAAATTACTTGCAATCCTAATATTTATAAAAATGAGTTAACGTTGGAGTTTCACTTCCTCTGATGGGCTTTACCTCCAAGCCCATTTCTACCCCTCAAGGGACCTCGCCTTTTCCATTGAAAGAAATTTTCTAAATATAAAAAAGTGTACGAGTCAGATATGATTAGCTGGAACTCTTTGACACACCTAAAGGATGGAGGGTTTGAAGGCCATTCGTGCACATAATCCTCGAGAGGGAAGCAATGGAGTCGTAAGAAATCCCTCCAGTTTGAAACTTTTTCGGTCTTGACATTGAAACTAGTGGAAAGTCTGGTGGTCTTGGAAGGGTCGTCTGAGTAATTCTTCAACCTCTCGCTCTCTGGTAATCTGAAAAACTCTCTTGCAATACGCATGATATTACTGATTATTGCCTCTGGTATCCCATGGTTTTTAACCTGAGAATGTGTTACACGTAACAAATTGTAAGAACAAGGTTCATGCATGGCACATCACGACATGTATATATGAATTGAATGACAAAACAATGGAGCATGCACGCAAATATATCGCCTGGGCACCTGAAAGAAACCGTCATGTTGGCATGCCTGGCCAATCTGTTCGATAATATCAGAGTGATTGGGGCCGTTTAAGTCCTGGAGATCGATGAGAGGAATGGAGCCCAGCTCTGAAATCTGAACGTCAGAGAGATTTGGCCGGTCGGAGACGGGTCGGACATAGTTTGAAGGAACATTGTTCACAGTTAAAGCAAGGTCGGTCAGCAAGAGCTTAGTGGCAGCCATGTTTTCCGAAGCTAAAACTTCAGACTTTGTGGCTGTGATTAGTTGGTGAGTTTGCAGAGCTTAGGATGTTTCCCTTCTCTATATATAATACACAAAATATAGCCAGTAAGGCGTGACATCACGACCTTGTAGTAAGGCGTGACATCTGCAGTACACCACTGCAGTTCTGAAGGCGCGTACTAGAATTCTATTCTTATGAGTTGTTTTTTGTTTTTGAGAAACTTCAACCAGATAGAAAGGTCATTTTATTCATTCACGTCGGCTGTTAATCGTACCAAGTCTCGATTAATTTTGCAAGCGTTTAATTAATTTCCAAGAAATTTTTCATAAGTGCGATCTTGAATAATTTAAATAAAAGGAATTATTTGAACGGATAGATTTAAATCCTATACATGCGATTTATACGACTTGCTTAAAGATCACTGCGCCATCCTTTAAAGTTGAAGCAGCTTCATCCCTGTTAACTTACTACTTACGCCCATACCATACAATAAGAGGATCTTCATTCCCACAGTCCCACTCCATGTTTTGTCCTCATGGTACTATGAGTACTGCATGGTTGTATCGCAACCCTATGCAGCAGGGATGGATCCATGTAGGAGGAGGCAGGGGCCATCCGCGATCGATTATTATTTTTCTTTTATAGTTCTATTTCTTTATTCTTTAATTAAAAAAGAAAGTGACCCAAAAGAGAGAAAATTACCCACTTTAACTACAAAAAATCTATTGAGTTAGTCTACGTGCATGCTCGTGCAATTAAGCCCATTCAGTTATGTCGTTTAAATAAATTTAAAATTAAAATAATATTCTCTTTAAAATGATATTTATTTTTTCTTTTATCCTCATTGATGAATGGGACTGATATGTAGTATTTGATTGAGAACTGCAAATAGAATTTTTCAAATCTATAATAGTCAAAATCTCTTAGAAAATCTTAAAAAACATATATTTAGGTAGTCAAAATTAAAATTTAGTCCAAAATCTTATAATAAAAAAAGGTTCGATTTTTTTAATATTTAAAAGTTTGGCAGAAGAAATTCTCAACACGTAATCTTGTGCTTTAAAATATGCAATAAGAATATTATGGTGTGTAAAACGGAAGTAAATGTGTTATGGTGTTGATCATGCCGAACATATTTATTGCTAGTTAGGCGTGTCTTTAGCACTAAAATACACATTGTTGCACGAAAGATTCTCTTGGTGTATATTTGGAGAGATATAATATTAGGAGTTTGTCAGTGTCACCCATTTATTTTTAAAAAAATGATAAATATAAAATTATATAAAATATAATAATTTTTTAATATAATAAATTTTATTATTTTTTACGAAGTGGGTACCATTTAGAAAATCATTATTATTTTTATAAGATCTCATGGTAGGTTGACACCCAATAATAACTGCTTAGCGTGCCAACTAGTATAAATTTATTTTATTTTTTTATATTTTTTTAATATATAATATTTTTATAAAATAAAAAAATACATCAATATATTAAAAATTACTTCTTTAATCATTAAATAAAAAAGATTTAAATAGATGAACAAAATAAACATATGTTAAATATTTTTAACATATTTAAATCAAAATAAAAAAAGACAAATTCAGATAGTGCCAGCGGCACAACCACTATTTTTTATCATTTCCTGTTTGAAAATGGAAGTTCATTTCCAGTATCTGGATCAAGCTGTCTGCGTCGCCTAGTTTGTGGCCGGTTCTCAACCAAGTCGGCAACCTGAAGAAAGGGGGCCAGGGCTGAGCTGTCTCTGAATGCAGGCGCGTTAGGTATGGCACGCACAATTCTCCTACCGACGCATTCACTTCGACACCGAATAGGCACATGAAATGTGTGCCATTTCATGAAATTGGCATCTGGTTATGAGAATGACATCATCCTCCCCACGTAGTGTCATTGAAGTAAGAATTAATCTTTGCATCATCCTACACACCACACACCATAACTTTTTTTATTTTTTTTATTTGTTTCTCTTATTAAATGTGTATTATATGGATGATGAATAAAAAAATATAAATGTTTCAAGAAGAGTAAAATAAAAAAAAATTGAAAAAAAATAAAAAACACATTGGTGTGTGGTGTGTAGGATGATGCATAGCAATCCTCTTGAAGTAATCATGTCTATATATGATATTTACACTCGTTTAATATGTAGATGTCGTTTAATTGTTTTAAAAAAATTAAATAAATATAATATTTATATTGAAAAAATATTAATTTTTTTAATAATAAATCTCACTATTTTTTAAAAATGATTACGCGATATCTGTACATTCTACGGTTATATATAACATTATTTCAAAACTACATATTCTAAAATTGTAAATATTATTTTTCTATAAAAGATAATAAATAAAAATAATTACTTAAAATGTACTGCATAATAAGTATGATTGAAGACACAATGCGTAGGATAGAAAGGTCGGACCTTATATTAGAAAGCTGTGCATAAGAATAATTTGGATAAGGGCGCGGCTACTATGCCGCCCCAAATTGACCGCTGGGCGTTACCGCCCAGTGCATAAGAATAAGTTGTACTTTTCCTGTTTGTAATTGGGATTCATTTTCTTCCGTACAATCATTCAGAACGGCTAGGTTTGTAATTTGGATAATAGTCTTCGTTGCTAAACCAAATTCAAATTCATTTCAAATTAATTATTGATAAAATGATTACTTTTTAAATTTCGTATAAAAAAATTAAACTTATCTCAACCTATTTCGTATATTTCAACTTAAAAAGTTAAATTTATCTTAATTTCAAAAAGTTAAACTTATCTTAATGAGATCTATAAAATATTATTATTCACAATTCATCTCAATTCATCTAAATATCTAAATGCAACCTAAGAAAATTGCAAAACAAACACTCAAAAGTGGGTGGGAGGCAGATGGCCCAAGGCTTCGGCATGGTTGTTACTTGTTAGAGGACGGTGCCTCCAGTCTTTTATGTAAAGAAATTTTTTTTTCATTAATCACTATTTACTACCTTACACTTCATATCCTATGAAAAACACCTTTAAATTCTATAAAAAACACCCTTATACTCTATGAAAAAGCTATAAGTGTGGGGTGTGAAAGTGAATAGTAGTTGATACATAGTAAATCTTTTATGTAAAAAAATAATTCTACTTATCATCCCTACACACCACACACTTTATTTTAATTTTTTTTTCCTTATAACAAATATATGATGTATGAATGATAAGTAGAACAATTCAGTTACTTTAACAAAATTAAAATAAAATAAAATATACTAAAAAATAATTTTAAAATATGTGAAATATGTAAAATTAGATTATGCATCCTTCTATATAAAAATTTGTAATATGACTAGACTCTGACGAGTCGTCAAATCATTTTTCCTTTATTTTTTCTGATAGACGGCAATTGAATTTTACACAAATAAAACGTGTGTACACCCAATAATACATCTAGGCGAATAAATTAAAGTGTACGACATAATGTGTGGGAGATTTAAAAATTATGAAGACCAAGTTCATTCATTAGATAAGGTTTTTATGTAGAACGTTTTAGATCAGTAACAATCGAACCAATAGCAACCACCCTCTCTCTCTCTCACTTAAAAAATTAAGAACTCCGGATCTAATTTTTATTAGTTTTATTTTACTTTTTTCAAGATCTAAAAATACAGATCTATGCGCAGTACAAACAGATTCACAGGTTGAAAATCGTTCAAAGGAAAGAGGTAGTTTTGTGAAAATCACCGCACGTGGTTTTTACGCACCACCCACATCTGCGCATGCTTCTCACGCGCCACCCCTTTCGGCAGCTCTTCTTGACACACAAGCTAGATCGCATAAATCACCACTACTAAACCTTTTAGATCTGACCTTTGTAACTGAAAAGAGACAAGTGTGTTGCCTTCACCGGCTGTCACAGATTTTGAAGTCTACTCAAGTTGGTCTAAACTGTAATCCGTCATTTTTCATATATATCTTACTGCTTTCCTTTTCTATTTCCTTATTGTTAATTTAAAAAAAAAAAAAGTTTATCTATTGGACATTTGTCTGTAGAGGTTGAGTCTTCTTTTTCTACGAAGGATGAGGTTGAATATCTGTTTAGGCAGAGAATGTTGTCTCTTGGATATTTGTCTATAGAGAGTATCAACAATAGTGAAGATCAGACTAGACACAAAAGAAAATAATGTGCTGGTAGAGCTCCAAACATATTATTTTAGCTTATGATGTCATGTTTGATACGGAGGCATCCCAAAATATATCCGGTTATAGCTGTTAGTTCTTTAATAAATGTTGACGACAGTTCCCCTTAAGAAAATCAATAGCAACCACACATAACATGAACAAATTAAATAAAAGAAATAACGATAAAGAGATAAGAAATTTGCTCACCAAGTAAAACCTTTTAAAGATCTATTAAAAGCACCCACATCTGGATGCCTAAAGCCTCCAATTCTCTAAATTTTAGCAAATCAAATTAACTTTTTGACAAAAACACATTTCCATTCAGTTTCCTATTTTGGGAAAATGTTTTGGGACGTGAACAGTTACTCTCCATATTTGAGGATCTACTATTCATCTTTAAATTACTTTTTATAAATATTTTATTATAATAAATAAAACAAATTCTTCTTCCAATCGTCTATACTTTCTCTCATGCTAATATTTTTTTATATTTGAAATTTGAAAAACAAATGTCACCATTGAGATGATCTAATTTTTTTTTTTTACTATTTGCGAAAATATAATTTTTTTTAAAATACTGAAAACACCGATTTTAAAAATATTATCATTTAGAGAGATGAGTAGTTTAAAAAAGCTGTTATAGATGAAAAATAAAAAATATGGGTACAACAAATAATTAAATAATTGGGAAAAAGTGAAAAAAATAAGTTAAAAAGTTTTCTTCCGATCATTCCCAAAAAGACGAAAAAAAGAGTAGTTAAAGATGTAAAAATAAAGGAGTAGAAAAAATAATAAAAAAAAAGAATAGATAAAGATTATTTTAATATAATAGAAAAAGAATAGGGAGTGGAATGTAGGAGGTTTTTGAAAGATGAGTTAAATTTAGGAAAGAATTTTAGGAAGTATGTTTTTCGGTCAAATTATAAGAAAATTTATAAGGAACCAAATGTGAAGGCTCTAAGAGGGGAAACAATTCACGACCCGAATACAAAACCTTTGCAACTATGCCCTTTAGCAAAACCTCTGTGAAGCAAGAATCCATACTTGACACGAAAAAAAGGGCCTATTTTGTCTTCATTGTAATATTGGGCAGAATTTAAGACGATCTTCAAATTTGGTTTCCTTGACTATGTTAATGAAAAATTAGTATGTTGGCATATACATGTGACAAACTTGGTTTATGTGAGTTGTAATTCCCTAGGGTTAAAGTCATATGATGGATTGCTAGAAGAAATTTGAATAAAAGACAAGAAAGCAACCTTTGCTCGTCAGTGACTTGAGCGGACTCCAGTTAGAAAGTTTACTTTACTCATTGAGTAAACCTCATACAAAGACTTTGCTCAATACTCACTCGAGTAAAATTCAAAGAGAGATTTTGCTCAATATTCACTCAAGCGAACATCAGACAAAGAGTTTACTCGATACTCGCTGGATAGTTGGCTCGAGCAAGACATCAGGCAAAGAATTTGCAAGACATTCTCTCTAGTGAGATACCTGAGAATTGACTTTGATTAGGGTTTGGACTCTTTAAGTGGTCTACCCCTAAGTATATATAGAATAATCTGCATGACTCCCTAGGAGTTGAGAGAGACTAGAGTAGTCATTTTCACTATATTCTCTTGCAGTTAGATCTCCATCTTATTGTATTCATGGTCGAGTAGTGCTAAGTTAATTGGTGTGGAAGCATTCTTTGGCCAGAGGGTTTCCGGAGCTACCTGGATGTAGAGATCGAGTTAGTGCTCTTGGTGAAACTATAGAAAGGACAGTAGTTTAGAGTTGCCTAAGTCCAGAGATCGAGCATGATACTTGTGATGTTGCAAGCCAGACTGAGTGACTTCAATGGTCTTGTGAGTGTTTATAAATTGTTTGTAATGGACTCAACTTCCATAATGGATTTTAGATGGTTATTTACACTGAAAGGTCTTTTAGATTTTAAAGATGTTTTTCAAATGTGTTTGCACCTCGTTACCAAAATTGATGTGTTGCTTATTTCCTATGATTTGATCCATTATTGGCTGATTGATTGATTACTAATTTAAATAGTCCAGTAATTAAATTTGGCAAAACATATATTCAACCCCTCTAGGCGTAATTGAGATCTGAACAACTAATTCTTCTTACTAGAACTTTAGTGGCTAAAATCATGCTAGATCCCATTGATCACTTTCTTTGGTATTTTGTGTGGTTTGCGAAAAGCTTTAGAAAAGACTTTCCTTGTGAAAGTCTAGAAAACCTCTCTTAGCTAGACTAAGACACGCCCTATCCTTTATATGGAGAAGCATCTGGTACACACAGACATTTTTAAATGAAGGGCTAGCATGGAGAGTAAGAAATGGTAGGGACATCTCAATTTAGGGATAGAAATGGATACCACAAGCAAGCTCATTTAAAGCAATCTCTCCTATAAGATTTTTGAATGAGAATGCTAAAGTCAGGGAATTGATGATGGTGGAGTTAAAAGGTTGGAATGAAAATCTGATATATGAGATTTTTAAGAAAGATGAAGCTATAAAGATTTGCAGCATTCCTTTGAGCAGAAGGGATGTTAAAGATCAGGCTATATGGGGGTATACTAAGGATGGACTATTTTTAGTTAGAAGTGCATACCACTTGGGAATGAGCTTGTTGAAAGATAAGAATGGAGAGTCATCAATTTGTCAAGAACAGAAAGCAATGTGGAAGAGATTGTGGAAGTTAAATGAAGCTTGTCCAACAAAACAGTTTCTCTAGAGAGCTTTACAAGCCATCCTTCCTAGAAAGTATGTGTTGTTCAAAAAGAAGATAATAGAAGATGAACTATGCACTATCTATAATAAGGATGTAGAACCCATAAGCCATGTGCTTTGGTCATGTTCAGAAACTAGTGATGTATGGGCAGAAAAGAAAAGCCTGGTGTAGAAGTAGAGCAACTGTGATTGGATTTTGTACACCTGTGGGAGAAGTTGCAAGAAAATTTTAACCAAGAACAGCTAGAAGAAACGACAATGATCTTTAGAGAATTGTGCCATAGTAGAAACATGTATGTTTTTTAAAATAAGTTTGAAATTTCAAGTTATGTTTTAAAAGCTGCAATTTATAGCCTTGAAGATTTCTGAGAATCACAAGAATTAAATAAAAGACAACAGGAAAATGGGGAGACAGACAAAGAAAACAGAAAGCTGAGAATTGGTGTAATTGCTAGAAATAACAAGGGTCATATTCTTCTTTCATCAAGCACTTGTTTTTCTTTTACAGGCCAACCTTTCCAAGCTGAAAGTTATGTTTTGTGGAAGGCAATTGCAATGTGTTCTAATCTACGGGTGAAAGATGTAGTGTTTGAAGGAGATGCAAAGTGATCCAAGCTATAAAAGAGAGCAAGTAGGATTAGGCTTCGACAGGGTAGTTGTTGACAAAGATAAAACACATTATGTTATTGCGGACAGATTGGCATGCTCAGTTCACTTATTGTGAAAGAATGTAGTTGCTCATCTCTTAGCACAGAAGACAATTCAAATGAATGTGGAACAAAAATGGATAGAAGATGGTCCTAGTGACATCAGCGCTATTGTATTGAAAGAAATGGATGGCCTGTAAATGATTTGTTGCAAAGTAATGGAAATGAGTTTTGGTTGATTAAAAGTAACTATATAAATAAAATAAAGATAAAACCTCTCTTAGCATACTTAACTTAAGTAGCATATACCTTTGGATGTAGAGATAAGTTCAGTTGAGTTGTGAATAGTAATATTTTGTAAATTCTATTGAGATGAGTTTAATTTTAGGTTGAGATGGTTTTAACTTTTTAGATTAAAATGTATGAAATTTATTGATATGAGTTTAACATTTTTAAAAAAATGTTAAAAAAGTAATAAGTTTAATAAATATCATGCTACTTGAATAATTTTCCCGAATTACATATTGAGATGTTGGATAACTTGCATTGTTTACAAAGATTGTGTGTGTGTGTATATATATATACCATCATCTATTTAATATTATTTATGTATCTTGCTAAAAAACATATATATTACTTAATGTATCAATTCAAAAAAGTATTATTATATATGGTTTGTGTTGTTACCGAATAGATTTCAGCAAGGCAAACACGAAGAATTACACTTCAAAAGATGAAGGTTGCCACCATAGAAATGGATATATTTTATTTTTGAGTAATATTAAATACAGTGATGGTTTGTCAATGTAACATCCAGGTCCAACACCAAGCTCAAGTCAAGCACAAATTCTATAAATTTTTATTTTAGAATTTGAGACGAGGCCCATGAAAATTTATTGAATACTGGGTCCATTAGTATTTAATTCTCGACCCATGAAGATACGGACAAACCATAAAGATTATTTAGACTACTCTAACCGAGCTAACATATTCGTTAAGACCATTCATTGCCCAAGATGTGGGCCCCCTAAAATTTTGGAAATGGACCCAAAAATTCCAAGCTCACGAGCTAAGGCCCAAAAGCACTACATGAGACCTGTGCATAACTCCATGCACATTGATTTCTTCCTTTTCTTTCATTAAGGTTTCCAATGCACCCAGTTATCGTGAAACACTGCCCTACACCACTGTTGCCCAGCCACCAAAAACCACGAACATTAGTGCTCTATTATGCTACACCGAAACAAAGCAATTCCACAACTTGAACCAGCCACCATTGCATCTGGAGAAATCCACTGCATGTCGCCAAGCCCCACCTCAACGTCGCCACCTACACATAAAAGTGTCGTCGAGCACCTCACACCACCCAAGCCACTACTCTCTCTCGGTAACCTCTCGTTTCTCCCTCACGCATTGGTCACACACACACACACACACTCTCTCTCTCTTAGTGTCGTGCCATCACGTTAACCACCTTCGATCTCTGCCCCAGCATTGTCCCATCGCGTCTCTCCTTCCCTCTCAGTGAGTATACTCTTCTTTGTTACACGGTTTAGTTTGGGTGTCTATGAGTTTCCTTTTAAGTTCTAGCCTTCCCCAAGAACCCATACATATTTATGGTCAATTCTCAAAATACTCCTTGTTATATGTTGGGCTTAGTCTTTAATTTACTCTGTCAAGACTTTGTTTTAAGTATAAATATTATTGCAGAAGATAGGTAGGGTTTTAAAGTTTATTACTTATTATTATATTATTTAGTATCAGAATTTTTATAAATGAACTTCAGTAGTAAGTGTTTAATTTGATTTTGACCGCTTTAGATAGGATTAATTCTATTCTATTAAACAAAGTTTTGATGTTTACTATAATAGATTTTATTATAATTATGTACAGTAAATATTAAGTTGGAGGTGTTTTTTCACGTGAAGTTATGTTAATTAAGTAAATATGTTAGCCATACAATTTTATTTTACAGAAAATCATTTAGAGTTAAAGGTGTATATGGAGAAATCAAGTGGATGTCGATGAATTTGGGAAGTGACAATATTTTAAGATTATGAGAATTTTAGAATTTTAGGAAAAATAGATTAATTTAGCATTTTAGGTTTAAGTATTGATATACGTGTTTGATTGAAAATTTACGAAAGTTACGTTACTATTTATAGGTGACGACTAATATTTGTTCGGCACTATTGCGAGAAATTTCTGAAAAGATAAAAAATTCAAGTAAGCGGTGTCTCTATATTAGATTTTGCATAAAAGAAATAAACTGATGTTGATTTTGGAAAATATGTATATTTTGTAATGAAAAGAAATTTGAAACAATCTCAGTTATTTGTTTTGCATGATTGATGAAATATGTAAGAAAGATAACAAAATTTTTGTCATGACAGGTGCAAACATGAGAGAATTTTTGGCATTCTATTTCTGAATTATGCAAAAAGAGCGAATATGAAATTTATGAAAATTTGTGCATCTGATGCGAAGATTTTTTGAATGATCTGTTTTTGGATATGTAAATGATCTGGATTTATTCAGTACTCTGTTTTGATATGATGTGGCATCTGAAAATTTTGGCATGAATTTCTGATTTTGTATTTGATTATAATCTAGTTTCAATGTTGTTTCTGTTAAGGCTCTGGCACGTGCATAATAGTGGTATACGACCCCACCATGAGTATAATGGTGGTTTATAATCCTACCAAGGAGTTAAACATGGTATATGACTCTGCTACAGGTATAATAGTCGTATACAGTCTCGCCACGAGTATAATAGTGGCATACGACCATGCTACTGATATAATGGTAGTTTATAACGCTACCACGAAAGTTAAACATAGCATCTGCCCGATGTGATGCTCTGATATGATATGAAGATGAGGCTTTTGATTTTTTATATGCCAAATGATTTTTTAATAAGAATATTTTTGAAAGTTTCGCTCTGTTATTTTAATCACATGTTCTGATTCTGCATTTTGAAAGTAAATATTTTGTTCTGCATTTTGAACTCTATAAATGCTCATGTTTACATATTAGTATAGGTCTCAACTTATTGTATTGTTGTTGAAGTCTAAATATATTGTTGGAATGTAAGTTTAACTGACAGTGAGTAACTCTCTGACACATCCGAAACAAGGGTATTACATGCAAGCTTCGCAAATTTCTTTTAAAAAACAGTAGGGTCCACAATTAAAAAAATTAATTTTTTTCATATGAATCTCATATCTATTTTTTTTAAAGGATTACACGGCGCTTACGCATTCTATGACTGCAAATATCATTTCTTTTCATTTTTTAACACCATGATATTCACAAGGAAAATTTAAACTACCGACCCATTACGAATAATTAAACTATCTTAATCTTATTATTCAAGTTTAGAAATCTCACTAATAAATTAGACACTACTTATATTATACTATTATAATTGAACATTAAAGAATTAGTAATTGTTAATAATAAATATTAAATTCTCACAATTAAGTTTAGTATTAAAAAAATTATAATATTAAATATATATAATGTCACACTTGTCATTGGTAAACTAGAAAACCGGACCGAAACCGGAAAAACTGAAAAATTCTAGTTTTTGTGATGAATTGGTCCGTATCGATTCTTAATGTTCCAAAACCAGTATATACCAGTTCAGTTCCAAAATTTCTCCAAAACCAGACTAAACCGAATCAATTACACCCTTACTTTTACCTCCCAGTTTTCTAAGTGCTCTTTGCTCTCACCCCGACAACAATTATGATTTGGAGTTAAGCAACATTTGCTTGAACCAAGATTTTACATAGTGCACTCAACAGAAATTTATTATTGGATTGCACATAGAAAACATGGGAACAAGTTCAAGAACCTATTTCTCACTTTATTTTTCTTTCATTGCTTTGTATTAATTTATTGGGGTTCACTTCCTCCATTGTCTATACCATCCTTTGTTTTAGTACAATGTTTATCTTGCCCATAAAAGAGAGTTCATGCCGTGTCCTTTCTTGCTCAGTAAAGTTAAAAAAAAATACATTTATACTGGTTATGTTCATGCCGTGTCAAGTCATGGATATTCAATAATATGGGTCAACACGAACATGATTCAATAAAGTAAATGGGCAATATCTTCAAACCCGGATACGACTTATTTAAATAATGGGTAATACCATACAACCCATTTTAATTCATTCAACAATTAATTAAAAATGAGTTAGCACAATACGACCCATTTCAACCTGCTTTACGTTAATTGGTTGAACTGATATACAATTCATTTGACTTGATTAATATAATTTCACATAAAAGTTAAAATTTATATTTATTAGTAGCTACAATTTATATATAAAAAAAGTAAAACTACCTACTTGCGACCAACTACTCATTTTCCTCTCGAGTTGGCCATGAGCCTCGCCTAATTGTTTTAAATCTCAAATATTTATTTTAAATTTAGCGGATGATTTCTAAATTGAACCGAGTATTTTAAAATGCTCCAAATACTTTAAAAGTCCAAAATTATTTTAAATGATGTATTTTTAGTGTTATTAGACCAAACCTAATTTTTTAAGTAAAACTCTTAAATTTTGGAGCCTTGGAAATAAAATATATTTTTAGTAGTTCATTGTATTTCATTGATTTTATTTCTTTAGGAATATTATTTAATATTCATCATTTTATTTTATGTTAAAAACTCTATTTATTTATTATGTTAAAAACTCAATTTATTTAGATGAATTTATTTCTCTTAAAAGTATTTACTAAAACCCATCATTTTATTTTATAATGAAGATTATTATTTTTAGATCAAGAATAAAATTTTGGCTTTAAAACAATGCATTTCCATTGCAATTATCTCTATTCTTTATTTTTTATTTGTCTTTTATTTCAGCTGGATTTATCTCCACCATTGGATTTAAATCAACCCCAAGATGTAGGGCTAAAATTAGTTGTCCCAAACCCTGATCCCTCTTCTCTCCTCCCCCCTAGCACCACCCCGCTCCCTTCCCTGATCTCTACCTCTCTCACCCTCCCCTATGCGAGCCGCTGGGCGCCACCATGTGTTGCCACTCTAGCCATCACGAGTCGCCTTGAATAGCATAGCCGCAAGTCGCGACCAACCACCCTCTCACTCCCTCGACGTTGTCATCCCACCCTCTATATCTCCCTCCTGATTTCCCTCTCATTCGCCTCAACCTACAACGCCACCACCGGCCACCTTCGCCATAACACCTCGTCGCGACCACCTCTCATCCCTCTCGGTTTCTAGGTTTCACTCTCCCTTTCTCAGATCTATCACTGTCTTCTATTCTCTTCTTTATCTCTCTCTAGATTAGGGCTCCACTGCTGCGATCCTCCATGACACGACATTATGTGCCGTGAGAGCTCTTCCGCCACTCTCTCTTGCTTTTCCCTCACACCAACAACCCAACTCCTCTGTGCCCAGCCTAAAAGACCTTTCTGT
Organism: Pterocarya stenoptera; assembly: GCA_003123785.1. Classification (NCBI taxonomy): domain Eukaryota; kingdom Viridiplantae; phylum Streptophyta; class Magnoliopsida; order Fagales; family Juglandaceae; genus Pterocarya; species Pterocarya stenoptera. The sequence goes on from QEOT01004073.1 coordinate 134,871, forward strand.
GTCTCACACTCTATCTCCATCGTGCACGGCAAGACCAACTGCTAGTCACCAGCCATCAACCACCATCACGATAGTCTTTTCCAAGCCACAACCTAGCTCATCTGCTGTATCACCCTCCCTTTTCCCCTGTTTATACACAAAATGGCCCTACTCAGTCGTAAACCACCACCTCAGAGGGTGGGGATCTTAGCCAGCCACTAAGGACAACCTTGGCAGCACCATGCACAACCCTGTAGCACCACCGTAGGCTCTCTTCCATTTTTGTATACCATCCTCACTATATCGCAAGTCGGCACTATGGTTTTCCACGTAATTGCCCACGCCTCAACCATAGTTAGTCGTGAACCACCTTATCTGCAGCACCATCCACCTCTTTAAGCCAACCCAACCATCATTGTCACCGCAAACCACTATTGAATCGTCGAGGACTAGCAGGCAGAAAGCTGCCCAAGCTCATCACTGCTGCCTCTAGCTTGTTGCACTGCTCCTCGGCTTAGTCCCCGATTTATGGGATAAATCTTTATCGCAAGAAATATTATGTTTGTGAAGTTGAAATGGAATGTGGTGAATTGTGACCTGTGTTTTTTGAATTGTGGACTGTGAATGGAGTAGTTATGATGTGGCTGTGTAGTTTGAAGTGATGGACATTATTGCGCAGTTTGTGTTGCGGTTGTGTGTTGTGTGAGGTGACGGGATTGTTTGTAGTTATGATGTAGTCAGTGATATGGCAATATCTTATGAAGTGACCGGATTAAATGTAAAGATGTTATGTGATTGTGTTGTGTGAAGTGATGAGGTGATTATGTAGTTTGTGAAGTGTACCGAATGCCATGTGAAGTGATGGAATGTTTTTGTAGTGTGATGTGGTTGTATGTTGTGCGAAGTATTGGGATAAGCTATGTAGTTGGACGTGCTATGTGAAGGGATGTGTTGATTAGGATTGTGTTGGCTAGTAGGAAACTTGTAAAAAGAAGTGGATGTTTTGGATAGACTGTATGTTGAATTTAGGTAATAAAAGGGTAGGGTACATGTATAATTTGAGTTGGATGTTAGTGTCAGTGTGTATGAAACTTGTGTACACAAGCAGACGTTTTAATGAATTGTATGTTGATCTTAGGTGATAAAAAGGGTAGGGTATATGTGTAAATTGGTTGAACGCATATGCTGGACAAATTTACCATATGTAATGGATAATCTGTCTTACGTATGAGTATACAATGTTTAAATCTTAAGGTTAACTTAAAGTTGTATATTATGCTTTGTTTGGATTATGATAAAGTGTTGGTTATATTATACATGAACGGAGGAAGGGAGTGATGAAGTTGATGGGATTGTGCCTTAACCTTTATAGTAAATCATGAAAATTCACTTTAAGGTATAAGGACATGAAGTTGAATGTCAAGTGTTGAAAGTGTGACTTGAATAGGTCTAAGTGAAGGATGTATAAGTCAAGGGTAGTTTATACATTTCTAATTTTAAGTTGCATATGCACTTGAAAATGAAAAAAGAATGATGTAAAGTTATGTATGCATATTTCAATAAAATTTGGGGTACCATCCTCTTTCTATAAAAAAAAAAGTTATGTATGCATGTAGGTTGTCATTTGACACGCACATGAATAGACTGCATGAAATGAAAATAGCATGAATTCTAGGTAAGTATTATGTTCATACTATAGAGTTTTCTTAATGATTTGAAAATAAATTTTTATGAGAAATGTTCTTTTCATGCAATGAAGGAAAATGAAATGATGTTTTTGAAAGTATACTACGTAATAATGTCTTAAGGTATATGAATGTAATTGGCTTCTTTTGCAACCCCTATTTATGCACCTCAAGAGTTGTTGTATATATATGTGAAATGGATGTTGTATGTAGTAGCTATTGTCTTTATTTTTCATGAGGTGAATTATTGAGGTTTATGCTTGATGCTAAGAAATGATAATTAAATGATGCGATAAAAGAGTATTTAAATGAAGCTAATAAATCATATTTAAATGACGCTATGAAAGAATATTTAAATGAGGCTATGAAATGATATTTAAATAAACCTGCTAATTTTGTATTGTGTTACTGTTGGATTTATAGATCGTGTCATATATTGTCACCCCTAATATATAATTTTTAATTTTTCTTATAGCTTTATGTGAACAATGTAGATCTTAACAATTACACTACCATATTTTTCATACTTTGCATCTCAAAGTACAAATTAGCAAAATTCACGCATAGTTGCGCGTTCAAACTATAGAATTGTCATATGCACTCCAATTCAATCATATCCGTCTAGATCAAGGAAAACAAGTGACATGCAATGTGATACAATTTCAATAATTAGATTTTAATGAAGGGCGTAAATATTAGTTGGTGGTATTTGAAAATAAATGTGTTCATGTTTATAATTTCATAGATAAAATATAAAATCTAGAGAAATGATATATGGAATCGTAGAATGCATGAGTGTCATATAGTCATTTAAAAAAAAATATATCAAAATTCATATGATAAAATAATTAATTTTTTAATAATAAATTTCAACCCATTTTATAAAGATTAGACGATATTTAGATGCTTTACTACTATATTTTATATTAGTCTAAAATTTATAATGGCCTGAAAATATAAAAAATATTATATAAGTACACAAGATTCTGGCCTCCTCTGGCAAGGGGATTTGATATGACGACCTTTTTTACTATTGAATCAAGAGGGGATTGCTGTGGAGGAGATATTGAATATCTTATGATGACTGTGACAATCTGTCAGTCAAGAAGGAAGAGTTCAACCGAGATGGAATCTTTTGATGATTGATTTATTATTGTTGACTAGCATGTCCTTTCAAAACTGCAAGATGTCGTGGCTGTCCTCAAAGCCACCCCCGTCATTACTCAAGTTAATTCATAAAATATCTAGGCTGTTAGGCATAAGATTTTTCATGATGAAAAATAATAGAGATGAAAATAGTGAAATTTATGTCACCATATTACACCCCACGCATGTAATATGTCACCATCGCTTGATGTCTCAATGATCAGTTTTTATGAATTTTATTTGCAGAATTTTGATTTGAGAAATTCTTTAATAGTAAAGAGATTTTATAAAACAATTCGTGCACGACCCGTGGACCAATTAATATTTTAAAACTTGTTGTCAGTTGTATTAAAAAAAAATAGAGAGAAAAAACACGATAAAGGTGAAGTAGACGAAAATGAAAGAAAAGCTACTGACACACTTATCTTGGAAAAAAAAAGAAAGCAAAAATGAAAACTTGACTGAGCATGATGACATCGATTCCCACTTTTGCCTATAAGAAATTTTAACTCATAAACAAGCAGATGAGGTCATGGTCTCGAGCTTCAATTTGACTTAACGTGATGACAGAGAGGAAGATAAGGCAGACGAGTGGAGTTTTTCTCTAGCATGGTGGGTTTGCCTATGATGCATGGTTCAGCCACACTGCATCCAAAAAAAAAAATCAAGTCATAAGTTGGATCCATAAAAATATTTTTTCAATCAATTTTATTTGAGAAAGATTTTACTGATATTGGGTTTCGGTTTTAGTTTTACAGGTGGCCCATGGTTATGTTAACGCTGACATACTCTTTCTCTCAAATGGGTATGCTTCCAGGGAGTATACTGCATGTCTTTTATGGTCTACTTGGGGAAGGAATTTGTAATAGGACAAGCATATCAATAAGCTTGGGGAGGGGCTTATACTGAGGTCTTTTATGGTCTATTGGGGTTTGATTCCTAGGCTTTAAGAGTCGAGATCTAACAACAAAAGGAGGAACTTTTGAAAGACAGAGACATCTGTCTAGAGAAAGGAAAGCATTTCCAGCTTCTTTGCACCAACTGGGTTGAGTGGCTACCGGAGAGGAGTTTGAGCTAGGATTGAAGATCAGCCGGCTCTTAGATCTTCTTGGTAGTACCTCAGTTGCAACAAGCACAAAGTGAAAAGAGAGGTGCTAGGAGCCGGACGGGTGCCTTTCACTATTTTACATCCACCACTAATAGTAAGACACGTAGGGATTCTAACAAAATTAAAAATACAATTGCATGTAGTAATCTTCTTTGATTTTATCTCCCCCTCCCCAAACCTGATCTCTGTTCTCCTCTCTCTCTCTCTCCTCCTTCCCCCCCCGGGGCTCGTCGCTCCCTTTCTCTCGAGTGTCAACAACATGATCACGATCATTGCTATCAACCACAAAAATAAGCCTTTGAGCGTTTTGGAAATAATCTCTCCACAAAGATCGAATCTTGTCCTAGCCACCAACATCCCAAATAGTGAAGCTAATGTTCTCATATTCCAATGTCTCATGAAGCCAATGGTGGGAATGGTAGTCACAATCTCTCCAAGCTTGAGTTTGTATAGGATGGTGGTCTTACCAGCAACATCAAGACCCACCATAAGAATTTGCATCTCCTTCTTGGCAAAAAGACGACTGAAAAGCCTATGAAAGACAACCCCATTTTTTTCTCAGATGGTGAATACAGAGGAAGTCAAGTTGGGCAGATCTGGGAGAGACACAGAGATGGGAAATGAATCAACAGATATGAAGTTATAACGAGAGCAAATATTATTTAATTCACCTCCATAGTTCTGAGTTTTGAATCAATCACCATATAAGGAAATCATGGACGTTGACCCCACATACATATCACACTTCCTGTTCATCCATGGCAAGCATGGATCCATGATACAGATCTATTTCGGCGCCATTCCAGGGTTTAGACCTAACCTCTACATCCTAGGAATGACTAGGAGAGAGCTTGGAGAGAGAGAGAGAGAGAGAGCGAGAGCTTGATAGGGATTGATGGGGAAGAAAGAGCTTAAGAACGACGACTTGTAACGTTGCTCAAATGAGTTTTATCAGGTGTATTTGCGTCTACAGTTAGGATATTTAAAAGCAAACTTGGCTTCATATCATTAGAGGGTATAAAACGGAAAAAAACACCCGTCCGATTGAAGCTTTTCTCAAGTGAAAAACTAAACTAGTTCTTCTTGGTAACTTCATCGCCAGCAATGGCATACGAGCTCAGATCTTCAATCAAGACATTCAAATAAGATTTTGGAGAGAGAGAAAAGAAGAAACGTGGAGAAGTGAAGCGAAAACGAACAGTTTTATTAAAGAAACTCCATCTCAGCTGGTCGGTGCACTTTAGTGCTAAAAAACGCTTGCGAGAAGAGTTATTCTTTTTAAAATAATTTCATATACTAACATGACATATATGATACGTTAGATTTATGTTATAATAAAAATATTTTTATAGTAAACATATTATTTCAAATCAGGTCAATTTATATAATAACTTTTATAAAAACATTTATGACTAAAATATCTAGTTGAGACAAATTTATGCCAAATCGTTGTCTTTGCTGGAGCTGCAAACAGTTGCTACGTCCACAGCAGATTGAAATCCTCTACCGATCAGTTAAAATTTTTTTTTTTTTTTAACTTTTTCTTTCACATGTTTTACTCGCTTGGCAAAGTCCTATGAGGACACTGATGACTTGCTTGGCGATGTCCCGTTGGATTACTAGTGACTTGCGTTGAGAATAGCCAGTAGGACCGAGCGAGGACTCGGTTCCCGTGCTTATAGCTTCGTGGATTGGCATGGGCCAACGCGTTCGAGACTGTACCGTAGCACAAAGCTCGACAATGTCCTGTTGGATCACTGGTGACTCGCTCGGCAAAGTCTCGTGGGAACACTGGTGACTTGTTCGGCGATGTCCCTTTGGATTACTGGTGACTTGAGAAGAGCCAGCAGGTCCGAGCGAATACTCGGTTCCCATGCTTATGACTTCGTGGATTGGCATGGGCCAACGCGTTCGAGTCTGCACCGTAGCACGATGCTCGGCAATGTCCCGTTATATCACTGGTGACTCACTCGGCAAAGCCCCGTGAGAACACTGGTGACTTGCTTGGCGATGTCCCGTTGAATTACTGGTGACTTGCATTGAGAATAGCCAGCAGGTCCGAGCAAGGACTCAGTTCCCGTGCTTATGACTTCGTAGATTGGCATGGGCCAATGCGTTCGAGTCTGCACCGTAGCACGAAGCTCGGCAATATCCTGTTGGATCACTAGTGACTCGCTCGGCAAAGTCCCATGGGAACACTAGTGACTTGCTCGACGATGTCCTGTTGGATTCCTGGTGACTTGAGAAGAGCCAGCAGGTCCGAGCGAATACTCGGTTCCCATGCTTATGACTTCGTGGATTGGCATGGGCCAATGCGTTCGAGTCTGCACCATAGCACGAAGCTCGGCAATGTCCCGTTATATCACTGGTGACTCACTCGGCAAAGTCTCGTGGGAACACTGGTGACTTGCTTGGTGATGCTCGTTGGATTACTGGTGACTTGCGTTGAGAATAGCCAGCAGGTCCGAGCGAGGACTCAGTTCCCGTGCTTATGACTTTGTGGCCGATCCAGAGACCAGGATTATTTGCTGCGGGTCATGCGGTTCTTGACCGTTTTGCTTTTAGTGGTCTGTCCCTGAAGTTTGCACATGTATTTTGACTTGTTTGACAATATACATGAAAGCAACACTCTAAAGTTAGATTTCTAAATTTTTATTGGGTAGCAGGCTTACAAATCATTGGGCCTAGATCTGCCATTTTTTATACAAAGTACTTTTTTAAACGTTCGGCGTTTCATGAGTGAGGTAATTCTAGTCCCTCATGATTATTTAATCTATAGGAACCAAGTCTTTCGGCTGAGGCCACAACATAGGGCCCTTCCCATTTAGGACCTAACTTCCCTTCGCTCTGCGTTGTGACTCTAGTTTGCTTCAAGACCATATCCCTACCTTCAAGTTACGAGCTTGGACTCGTTTGTTGAAGTACCGTTCAAATTTTCGTTTGTTGGCCGCGATTCGGATCACGGCCTCCGATCGCTTCCCTTCCAAGAAGTCCAGGTTTTCCCTTAGCCTCTTGTCATTATAATTTGGGTCAAAGTGTTGTACGCGGTACGTTGGTACCACTACTTCAGCCGGAATCATAGCTTTAGTTCCATAAACTAGGGAGAAAGGGGTTTCCTCGGTCGGGATTCTGACTGATGTTCGGCACGCCCATAGCATACTAGGAAGTTCTTCGGCCCACTCTCCTTTTTGATTCCCCAATCTTTTCTTTAAGATGTTGAGTATCGTTTTGTTAATAGCTTCCACCTATCTGTTGGCATGCGGATGTCTAGGAGATGAGTACTTTGTTTTGATTCTAAGCTCTGCACACCATTCTCGGTAATGTGAACAGTCGAACTGCTTACCGTTGTCCGTCACAAAGCTTTTGGGAATCTTGAAACGGCAAACTATGGATTTCCATAAAAAATTCGTAATCGCCCGGGCCGTGATTGTGGCTAATGCTTCCGTCTCTGCCCATTTCGTGAAATAGTCTACTGCGATGACTACAAATTTCATCCCTCCCTTGCCCACAGGCAAGGGACTGACGAGGTCCAATCCCCATTAAGCGAAGGGCCACGGGGAAGTAACAGAGGTCAGTTTTTCGGGAGGACATCGTGGGATTGGGGTGTATTCCTGGCTCTTTAGACATTTTCTTGCGTATTCGTCTGCGTCTTTATGGGAATTTGGCCAATAATATCCTGCCCGGGTTGTCCGTATTGCTAGTGCTCTTCTGCCAGCATAATTCCTGCAAATTCCCTAATGTATTTCTGCCAGGATGCATTGGGCTTGCTCGGAGGAGACGCATCGTAGTAAGGGCTCAGCATAGCCCCTCTTGTATAAGATCCCTTCTACCAATGTGAATTGAGCCGCTCGGTTCCTGACCTTTCTGGCCTCTTCTAGGTCTTCTGGAAGAACCCCTTCTTGAAGGAATTTTAAGATATCTGTCGCCCACTCTAGAGGTTGCATAACTTCTATTGTGGACACTCAGATTCCTACTGCTGCCATATCAACCGTCCGAACTACCACATGATCAGGGAGCGGGACCTCCCCTTGCCCTAAAGCAGCTTTGGCCAACCGGTCTGCTTCCTAATTTTCTCTCCGGGAAATTTAGTGAATGGAGGAGAATTGGAAAAGATCCTGTTCTTCTCCTACTTTTTGGAGATATCTTTTTAGGTTTTCTCCCTATGTAAGGAATTGTCCGTTCACTTGGCCCACTACTATTTGGGAATCTACTTTTACTTCTATTTTTGTTGCTCCCAATGATTTAGCAATTGTTAATTCTGACAAAAGCGCTTCGTATTCGGCTTCGTTATTGGTGACTTTGAACCTAAACTTGATCACATAGTTAAGCTGTTTCCCAGATTCTGTTATAACACATACTCCTACTCCTCCTCCGGTTCGGCAGGAGGAGCCATCAAAGTAAACTTGTCAAGGTCTGCCCTGAGGTAGATCAACTATTTCTTCTGGGAGATTTAAAAATTCAACCACAAAGTCCGCTAGTACTTGTCCCCTGATTGCGGTGCGCGGAAGATACTCGATTTCGAACTCGCTCAACTCAATTGCCCGTTTGGTCATCCGGTCGTATAAATCAGGTTTCTGCAACACCTTTCATAAGAGAACATCCGTTAGTACTTTTATCGGATGAGCCTGAAAATAAGGTTTTAAACGCCTAGCGGCGATTACTAATGCGAATGCCAGCATTTCCATTCGGGGGTACCTAGCTTCCACTCATCGAAAAGTCCTGCTTATGTAATAGACGAGATGCTGGACTCCATCCTCTTCACGAGTCAGGGCGGCAGACACCGCATGCTGTGATACGGCTAGGTAGACGGTTAGATCTTCTCTCGGTGTAGTTTGACTGAGCAAGGGTGGATAAGCTAGGTATTCCTTCAGCTTGTCAAAGGCTTTGTTGCATTCTTCATCCCATTTTTGTACTTTTCGTAAGATCTTGAAAAATGGGTGACTTCGATCGGTTGATTTTGCTATGAAGCGACTTAGGGAGGCTATCTTTTCCGCAAGCTTCTGAACTTCATTGATAGTGCGGGGCAGTTGCATATCTATTATGGCTTTGACTTTTTCAGGATTGGCTTCGATTCCACGTTCCGAAACCATGAACCCTAAGAATTTCCCGGATTCGACTCCAAAGACACACTTCTCGGGATTGAACTTCATGTTATACTTTCTCAAAACTGCAAATGCTTCGTGGAGGTAGTCGAAGTGTCGTTCTGCCTTCTTACTCTTGACCAGGAGGTCATTTACGTATGCTTCCATGTTCCTTTTGATCTAATTTTTGAACATTCGATTGACTAACCGTTGATACGTTGCTCCCGCATTTTTGAGGCCGAACGGCATTGCTTTATAACAGTAAAGACCCCGATCTGTGATGAAAGCTGTTTTCTCTTCGTCATCGGGATTCATTTTGCTTTGGTTATAACCTGAATATGCATCCATAAAGCTTAGCAGGGTATGCCCGACCGTCGAATCTATTATTAAGTCTACTCTTGGGAGGGGAAAACTATCTTTGAAGCAGGCTTTGTTTAAGTCCGTAAAGTCTACACACATTCTTCACTTTCCATTGGCTTTTCTGACCAATACCATATTGGAGAGCCATTCAGGATAATGGACTTCCCGAATGAATCGTGCTGTTAGCAGTCGATCTACTTCTTCGGCGATTGCGGCATATTTTTCTGCACTAAAATTTTGACCTTTTTGTTTGATCCTTCTTGCTTCAGGATTTACACTGAGGCGATGCTCTATTACCAGTTTATTGATGCCTGGCATCTCTTCATGGCTCCAGGTGAACAAGTTCTGGTGCTCAATCAGGAATTTTCTCATAGATTCGTTTAGTCCGCTGGACTTTTTTTATCCTATCCGTACGGTTCTTCCTGGCTCTTGGGGATCCACCTATATCAAAACTATTGGCTCATTAGGCTCCGCCTGCCTCAAGGCTTCTTCATCCCTTACTTCTCTTTCTAACTCCGTCAGGGTCGGTAGCGGGGGCAAGTCCGCTTTACCCTCTTCTTAATCAATGGTTTGTACCAAAGTCGTCTTAGCTTTCATTTCTTGAGTATAGCATTCTCTCGCCATCTGCTGCTCGCCTCGTATTTCCCCTATCCCTGAAGGAGTTGGAAACTTGATTTTTAAATTATATGTGAAAGTTGTAGCTTTCATCTGATTCAAAGATGACTGCCCGAGAATAGAGTTATATGAGGAAGGAGTCCTTACCACTAAGAAATCTACCATAAGGGATGATGTCTTTGGGGCGGTTCTTGCCAGTACGGATAAAGTTATGGCTCCAAGTGGTCGAATCGTATCTCCGGTAAAGCCCCTGAGAGGGGTGGGAGCCGGTCGTAGCCGATCGGGTCAAATTCTCATTTTAGAGAATGCCTCCCAAAAGAGGACGTCGGCGGAGCTGCCGTTGTCGATGAGGACCCTTCTGGTCTGAAAATTTGCAATTTGGATCATTATTACTAACGCGTCGTCGTGTGGTCTCTGTAATCCTTCACCGTCTTGTTCACTGAAGGTCATTTGGTATTCTCCCTTCGGCTCCATGTTATGTTGTGAGGGTTTGTATGTTGAGAACACTTTCTCATACTTGGCTCTTCTTGCATAGGCCCTTTGTGCTGAGGACGTAGTTCCTCCGGCGTAACCTCCCGCTATAGTTCTAATCCTGCCTATAGGGGGCTCTTCTCCTTGCGAGCTCTTTGGATATGAACTCCTTCGGTGCCGGTCGGCGATTCTCCTTTGGTCCGAGCTTCCCTTGTCCCTTCATGCGAAGTTTCGACGTTTGCTGGCCGGAGTACGACTTTTGCGAGGTGTGCCTTGACCTTTTGGAACAGGGTTTCGGTCTCGGCTTCCTTGCTGATAAGAATGGAGATCCCTCCGTGGACCACCCTGTCGTCCTCTTTGATTTTCCCGAGGCTCTGTGTTTTCAATAAATCCTCTCCTTGAGTAGCAGTCTTGCGTGTTGTGCCTCCGGCTTTTGTGAAAAGAACAGTATCTAGGATGATATACGTCTTGTACTCGCTTTTCTCCTGGGTCTCCTTCTCTTTCAATCGGTAGGTTGGTGTGCATGCCTTGGTTTTGTTTGTCAGATCTGCTCCCATTTTCTTCTTGTCTCGTACTTTCTCTTCTTGTAGTTTCCTTGGTTCGGAACATTTCGTTGATCTTCTGTCCTTCTTTCTGTTCTTTCCAAGTCATCATTTCTTGGGGCTGTCAGCGCTTGGAGGGTGTCTTCCCCGTTTATGTAACCGTCGGCGTGGTCCATAAACTCTCTTAGGGTTGCCGGGGTCCTCCAGACTATTTCAGTCATGAAAGGATTTCGAGGCCAGATTCCTCCCAGCAAGGCAGCCAGAGTGATCTTCTCGTCTTGGTTGTCTATCGTCATACGTTCTTTGTTAAAGCTGGAGAGATATGACTTGAGGCTCTCGTCGTCTCTTTGTTTGATGGTCAACATATATGCCGCAGGTCTTCGTCTTGTTCGGCTGGCCATAAACTGGGTTAAAAAAAGTCGTGCTAGCTCATTGAAGCTACCTACGGTCCCTAGCCGTAAAGAGCCAAACCATGCTCTTCCCGCTCCCTTCAGGGTGAGGAGAAAAGCTCTGTAGGCCACTTCACTTGAAAAACCGTGGAGGGTCATGTGGGCTTTGAAAGTTTCCAGGTGTTCTAGTGGATCATTCGACCCATCGTATGCTTCAATTTGAAAAATTTTAAATTTTGGTGGTATGGGCACTGCCATTATTGTAGCACTGTACGGTAACTCAGCGTTGGTGAGAAGCTGATCGATCGTTGAGAATTGGCCCATTTGCTTGGCGACTTCCATTTGGATTTGCATATTGACCCTACGTTGTTCTTTACTTGCCACGGTCGTGTTAGGACACAGGTAGGCTTCGGAATGATGGCTCTGGTTGGTTGCCTCATTTTCTCCTTTATCTCCTTGCAAAGCAGTGTTTTCTCGTCAGAGAGCTTCCATGTCTGCTATGAGCTTTTGTATTACTCCAGCTTGTTCATTGAGTCTAGCTTCCATTATTTAAGGTTGCAGCGCTTCAGACCGTGAACATTGAGAACGAGTCGTTGCCGGCATACAAAGGACACGCTAGTTATGAAACAACAAACATCCCACAGACGGCACCACTGTTGATATCGTGTTTTGCGTGCTTGGACAACGTTCTTCAGACTGCGTCCAAGGGTGACCATCTACGTATCCTGAATAATGAAAGAAGAGCTCACGAGGGATCAAAAGGGGGGACCGCGAGG
>QEOT01004073.1:162910-200809 GCA_003123785.1 Pterocarya stenoptera
TCCAACTGGTGAGACATCACAGTCCATTCCATAATCCCATCCCCCTCTCCACGTTGTCTGTATCACCCATATATGCTAGCTCGGCGTTCACAATATATATAAATATATATATATATATGCCTGTAGATTTTGTTTTTGCTTTTTCTTCCTAATTTTTCGTGACGATTGAAATTAATTATTTAGAATTAGAATGGCCGTTCACTTTTAGTAATTTGCAGGTTCTTCTATTTGATCTAATTTTCAAGTTCTTGAGGATTAATATATACCAGTTTAGTTGATCACCAAATGGCCTGTAGCGCATGCATGCAGCTAGCTAGCTGGATCGATGATCCTGGCCTGGGGAAGCTTCTCTCTTTCATTCCCCTCCATTCACGCTGATCAAAGCCATTTAATTTAGTCCACAGTACTACACACCAGAATAATTAAATATATTCATTAATATTATCAGTTTAAATATATATATATAATATTAGATATATAATATGGATCTATATAATTAATTATTTAAGTAGAAAACCCTGAGGATTATGTCAAAACTTTTTCTCTCACGAGGAGGGAATCTCTTATATTGAAGTGTATATATATATATATATATATATACAAACCATGACTTTCCAATAGCAGCTAACTGATGATTCATTAGTCTAATTTGGTTAACATATGGACGTTTTTGAGTCAACGAATCATGCAACAGCTAGATCATCACCAGCTAATTATTCCTCTATAATATTTAGCAACTTGTTTGATGAAAAATTTAAATTAATTCATGAACTTCAACCTGAATAAATAAATTAATAAATAATAATAATAATAATAATGTAACAATCACAATTAAATTAAGAGCATAAAAATATTAATGGCCTGATCAAGGAGTAATAGTCACGTTGTGATCAAGTATATATATATATATAAAGCTCTTGCATATATAATCGTTTTGATTCGATATATATTTATATATATAGATTTATATGTATCATGATCACGAGCCTAGCTACAGGCTAAACCAACCTAGATCATTCAATTAATTTAATTCGGCCGATTAATGGTACTACTGCAAAACTTGCAAGTGGCCACAATCACATGTATATAATTCTCTTATTGTAAATTGAGGATTTATTTTATGATCATGTGGCCGAGTACTTGTGTTCCATAATGTTTAATCAACGGCTTATATGTCTCGGTTTTGCCAGGACCGCAACTTCAACTAATTGTTGAAGGGCAATTACAAATTAAATAAATAAATAATCATTTTTGTACCTACGTGTAAGTTGGGCTGCCGCTAGTATGGTACATATTCTTAGGCCTTATTTGTGTACGTAAGTAATGAGATAAGATGAGAAATTATTCAATCTTTTTAAAATTATTCAAAACTTCTTTCAATTTCCTTACTGGACATAAATATTATAAAATATTTTTTAATATAATTTTTTTAAACTTCAAAACAAAAATAATGTTAAAAATTATACTTAAATAATTTTATTCAATATTTAATTATATGAGATGAAGTGTAGAATTCAGGATTCGAATGCAAGAGTTTTGTTTGGACACCATGTCAAACCCACCAATTGTACCAAAAATTTAACTATTAGAAAAATGTATGTTTAATCTTTAATATTTTAACATCATTACTAATCAAAATCATTTAAGGTGCATTGTTTTAAATAGATAAAATAATTAAAGAAACAAGCTGAAAACTTGAATTACAAAATTGGGGAGGGGGGTTCTTTATATTGAATCAAAGTTCTATTCAAGTATTAGGTAGGGCAGAGCCAATTTGATGTTTACAGAAGAACACTAATTCAGTACTGTCGTAGCTAGCTCCCCGAGAGTTGGCATAATTGTCGCCATTCTTTTTGCGTGTATCCCACAGTTGGTGATAGATCACCATAGTAGATATTAATTAGCATGCCACTTTAATATATATATATATACATATATATATGTGTGTGTGTGTATGTATATATATTACTTAGGGGTGAAAGAATATTAATTAGTTTAACAAAAAGAAAAAGGAAAAATACGATATAACGAAGAGAAGCAATTAATTAAGTAGTAGTAGTAGTAGTGCTGGTACTATATACATCGTCATGGCATTAATGTTATAGGCATACTCTAGGCGTTATATAATTATTATATATCCTTCAGCATTAATTATCAATAAGGTATTACGCTATATACGTACAGAATTAAGGTGATCAATCTTACGACCCCAATTTCTACCCAAAAATGATGAAAATGTTAGAGTTTTAGTATTATTTTCTTTTTAAATATTAGATTTTGAATTATGACCAATATCCGTTATTTTGTAATTATTATATGCACCATATTATAACGTCCTATGAAAAATTAGGTAAAATATGCATGCTAAATTAATTCTTTTAATGAATATAAGTACTAATTAACTGTGGCGCGCGGGGTACGTACGTGTACTACATTGAAACCAGCTAGCTAGTACGGGTATTAATTTAATTAGTGTGGTAACTCAGAATTAAGTCATGTAATAATATTATCCATTTTCTTTGGGTAAATTTTACTCACAAATTAAATGTTGTAGTTTTTACCATATATGATCATCGATCGGCGTCCGTGAAGATCAAGATAATTACCAAGTTATTGCGCGCGCGCAGATTATGGCCTGGCAGCTAGATTATTACTTGTAATTAACAACTTGAAGATGCTGAAAATTTTCATTATTCTTTTGTGATTCCGATGGAAATTACTTAAAGTAAGACAAGTAGCAAAGCCTTCTTCTGCTTCCGGGAAGTTTCTTTTTTTTTTCTTTTTTATATCACTGGTGTCTTAATCGCAATACTAAGAAAGGAGTTCGATCGTCATGAGTTTAATATATATACAGGGGAATAATAGGACAAGGAACCCTGCAGCTAGCTAGGTTAATGGATGCAGGTTCAAACAAGTTGAGGAGGGTGTTGCGTTTTTTGGGATTCGAAAGTTAGCAAGTTGCCTCCGTAATTTGGGTGTGTGTACGCGACTTCATTTCCCTCATGATAAAGTCAAAAGAATCATAAACACACAGAAGAAGGGGAAAAAAAAAAGGATTGATTGGAGTAAGTACTGATTCCCTATGTTGATAACTTCAATAAAAAGCAAAATAGAATATATAATAATAATAATAATAATAATAAACGAAAACGTCACTATAATCAGGGGAGATGACGAATTAGCTAGGCCACATCGATCCTATATATCTTCGACAACTTAGGAAGTAATCAAAATTATCTATGATAATTATTAACTATTTTTAATTTAATGATTTTATTATAATAACATTACTTCTGTCAGGTGTCTGTATGCATATATATATATATATATATATATATTTATAGTGGGGCACCTTCCCTCTATCTTAAAAGTTACGAGTTTAGCGAGGTCTTTCATGTGAAACCCAACCACAAGACAGACATGTTAGCATCACAATATTGTTCAAATAATCTAATCCATCTCTCTCTGAGCTGCAAACCTAGCTAATTTCCTATTTGCCACGTTTTGCACTTTCAATATATATATATATATAATTATTGGGATGCTTTTTTGTCTGAGATATAAATATATATATATAATATTATTGAATGGATTACAATTAATTATAGAAAAGCTGGCAGCGAATGAAAGATCACGATTATTAATTAAGCGCGCGCATGATATATAACATGACTTTAATTCTTAAACCTAGTCAAAATTTCCAAAATATTGCTTCGTCTTCTATATATATATATATATATATATAAATTGTGGTTTACTGGTTATAAAGTCCAAGCCAAGGGATCCTGACGTCGGAACTACTTGGATCGATCTTAATTATTTTTCACCATCGACTCTTAGAAAAAAAAAAAACAATGGTACGAATTAGCAGCACGAGGAGTAGAATATATATATATATATATTTCATGATCCAGATCAGGGCTTTGAAACATTTACAGAAATGTAGATAACAAAGGAATTTAGTCATGTGACGGTCTAATTTTGAAACAATTTCATTTGTAAAACATTTGAAGGCTCGTTGGAGCTCTTCAGGAAAAATTTCAAAAACAGGTCCGAACTGGCCGGTGGCACCATTTATATAAATATATATATATATATTTATATATGAGGGCAAAATGAACAAAGCTGGAGGGATGGTGACAAGGAGCTGGAAACAAACCTAGCTTCACATGCAGTTTCATGTATTAAAGCATATATATATATATATATATATATATTAATAATATATATATATTTATCTTTGCCTGCCCATCTAGCTATCTCCCACAACTTGATGGATCGAGTAGGTGATCTTCATCAATTAGGTGATCCTTTTGGGTGTGCATATTATATGCTGGATCATGTGGGCTATTCATGAATAACGTCGTCCCAGTAGCAGTACGTACCGCAATCATGCGTTATATGTGCGTACAATTGAGACATTGCTCCAGCTGGTTGTCAATTTTATGGACACACACACGTATATAATATATAGATATATATATATAGAGAGAGATATATATATATAATTACATCATTACCATTTTAAAATACTTGGAATTAGCTGGTACGTACGTACGTAGCTAGTTTAATACATACAATTTCCTTAATTTTTCTGAACCAAACTGGAAGATAATTAATTAATTTCCCTTTGTCTTGTCAGTCGCCAGCTGATCATCATGACCAATAGTACTGCATGCCCTACTTCCATGCCATCCATCTATTTGATGATCAGGACAAATGAAAAATCATACATATAATAATATACAGTACACCACCTAGCTAGTTAGCCTTCTTAATTGGTTTTTTATTTTTATTTTTATGTTATCTTGGTGGTCATATTCATGGAGTGCTATTACTGCTAGCTAAAATTACCAACCTCAAAAATAAAAGAAAAAAAGAAGAAGAAAATTAGAAATTAACCAATATATATATATATATCTATATAGATATATATATATTAATGTGCTTGATTATTGGCCTCCTGCTACATTGATGTCAGCGCTTCCGCTTCAGTACTTTAATTTTTTGAAGAGTCATGTACATATATTAACTATATATGTACTAGCTGTGGATCGATTCAAGTACTCTGTGTTTGAATCAGCAAACGTCGAGTACCGTCTTAGATATTTATACACGAATGGTTAGATACTGATCAGTTCAAGCTCAGCCAATGTCAAACAATTAATTTGAATGGAAAAGGAAAATTAAGCAACCGTTTGATCCCAATATGTCACTACAAGAAAAGTACTGCTTATTTATTATCAATTACTTTTTGTCAAAATAAGTCTATTATTGTTACAAATAGTCATTTTTATCACAAATAACTCGTCATAAATGTTATTTATTTATTTATTTTTTATAGGTGTTAGGATCTTCTTGCATGTATCATGTGTTACATATGCAGTAATCACTACAACAAAAATTTGTTTTTAGAACAATTTCAAAAAAATAAGATGTATGGACAAAATTCAAATTTCGTTCTTAAAAAATGACGAAAAGTATTTATCATTCAAACATGTTCGAAAGGTATATGTAGAAACGAAAAATTTCATCTCTAATAAAATAACCATTCGAACATCTAAAAAAAAACATTCTAACAAAATAAATAAACATTTGAATAGATATTATATATAGTCGAATGACAATTTGACGCGTTAAGTGACAAAATTTAGTGGGACATTGACTTAGTGTTAGAACAGCGTACAACAACGTTCAAACGTCAACGTTAATCAATGTTTGAACAGATATTATATGTAATCGAACGAGAAATTAGCAGGTTAAGTCACAAAATTTAGAGGAAAATTGAGTCACCGTTCGAACCTATTACTATACCATTCAAACTAATAGGTTAATCAATGTTCAAACATAAAATAAAGAGTTCGAACGATAATTTGTTGCAAAAATATCTGGCGAGAATGGAGAAACATTCGAATAATACATATTTCGTTCAAACGTTGACATTAATTTTATAAAAAATTTCAATTAGAGAATATATATAATCGAAATCAACAATTAATTTAGAAAAAAAAGATCATTCATAATTAAATTAATTTTATAAAATATAAAATATTGTCTATAAAAAAAAAAATACAAATAACTATATAGAGATGAGCGTGTCTCTACTGACCCAACTTTCTAACCACATCCTCGATTGTAGCTAGGCATGTCTCTAGTTGGGTTAGTCAAGTACTGATCGTGACCTGAGTCACATATATGGCATCAATCTCTATACGTAAGTCAAAGATATTAGCATTAATCTATGTACGTAAGTCAGAAATGGCACTACGAATCTCCGTACACATTACATCAACCACCTCTAATGTCTGTGCGCGGATCTATGCACTAACAATATATGCAATATCGTCACGAGTAGCAGTGAGTGATGCCTAAGCTTGCATGGGTGTCTCACTTGCCGATACTCCACGATCTGTTAGGTTTGCATCTTCTTGAGTATCGACCTGGAATAGAAGCATGGAGACGAAGTCTTAACTACCCTGTGCTTTGTGACATACATGGTAGAGGAGTTACGCTCAGCAATATCTGACAAGACCCTGGCATGTAGTAGAAATCGTGTGATCAGGATCCCAAAAGGGCAATATATCCATTGTAATGTAAGAAGCCTCTGATTGAATTCTAGTGAATATATAACCCACTAGGTCGATAAGCACTCCACGAGCGACGCGTATCATAAACTTTGCTCAATCCATGCCAACCTCTGTCTTATGCTGCCGAGGATCAATGTTGTTGGCGATGATTAAGTTCATGATCTTGAAAAAGTCAAATAAATCAACCTGTTTGATGCTATTTATCCCATCATAGAGAGGAGCATCTGAACCAATAACCAACTGCCTCACCTCATGATCAGCGAGATCATCAAGTAAACTCCCTAGGCACAACATTCGGATATACAGTGTGCAATCGTGGGATGGCAATGAAATCAACAAATCTGTCTGTGAAAAATGTAAATGAAGCTCCGCATACGGAGATTGTGTATGCGTAGCTTATCATCATCTCGGTTGGAACCACCAAGCTCTTTATAAAATTTAGAGATGTTGTCAATATAGGAAATAAGGTCCCATACTATATACTATTACTATATTATACTATAACTATAGTATATATCATTACTATATTTATATATCATAATATATATAACTCTATATAGTAATAAATTATAACGAATAGTGTAGATATTATACTATAATAAAACAATTAGTAAGATTAGGTTCGAATGGTAAAGCCTAGTATTCAAATGCTATATGAGTGATTGAACGTTTTTAGCCCTAAAGAGGCACGTTCAAACGGTTTCTTGGATTTTTGGTGCCTCCTGAAATAGAGTTGGGATTGTCTCCCTCCAATCCTGGAGAAGCGGAATAACGTTTCAATGTGTAATGTTTGTGTTAGAATAGTAAACAACTTAAGAAGACGAGCAGATGATAACTTGTTTCGCCTTAATAAAGAAGTTTTAAATGGAAAAACGGCGTTTCGCGTGGGAGCTTATTACAACGATATTTTTCGTTGTAATAACTTCAAAATTCTACTCCCACTTGAATATCCCACAACACCCCCCAGTGTGGCATACTACTCTTTCAACCCTCATTCTACCCTTTCAATCTTCATTCTCCTTCAACCCAACACCGCACTCCCTCATTCTTCTCTCCACACTCCTTTATTCTTCTCTCATTTCGATTAGAGAGAGACAAAGAGTGACATAGAGTTAGAAATAGAGTGGGTTAGACTAAACTCACATTGGAAAGAGTGTTGCACATGAATTTTTTGAAGGTATGTTCTTTATTAGATATCTATGTACATTTAACTCATCTTCTTCATTGCACATGAATTTTATTAATACTGATTTTATTGTTTGACTATATGTTGTGTGGGTGTTTTATATTTTATTGAGTTGTTTGGAATTGCATTGAATGTAAAATTCCTATTTTGAAGTTTATAGTTTACTCATTATAATTTATGTATTTGTGTGTTTGTTTTTATTGTACATGATTTGTGAGGTTGTGTTTGAGGATTGTATTTCTTGATGTTGTTATGCATTTGCATATGGAATCTGGGTTGAATCCGTTCAAACAATATAGTTACTATTTGAACAATAATATTGCATTCAAACATAAGTTTTATAAGTTCAGATGTTAACTTTCATTAATATAGATTACACACACAAAATATACTTATAAAAAATACATATTTTAAAGAATGTATTTACAAGAAAATAATAGAATACATAAGGATAGTACAAAAAAATGCTTATAAAAAAAATACTTAAAAAATAATTAATACTTAAAATAAGGATAGTATAAAACAATATTACAAAATACTTAATACTTAACATAAGAATAGTATTACAAAAGTATTACAAAATACTTAATACTTGACATAAGAATAGTATAAAATAAAGTATTAAAAAGTACTTAATACTTAACATATTTTTTTACTACTTAGAATACTTAAAACATGAACAGGGAGAAAATGATAAAATTTAATAATTCTTAGAATAAATTATAACTTGTTAACTTATTCTAATAATAATCATATTTGCAAGAAAATCATAGAAAATCGAATATTTAATAATAATTAGAATAAGTTAAAATCTTAATTTAATATAAAAATCAAATATGTTTTAGCTGTTGTTTTATATATTCTCGTATTTTGCATTATTGTTGTGTATTACTCTCGTATATTGAATATATGTTACATTGAAATAAACTAGCTTAAACTTGTGCGAGAGTTATCAATCCCATTGAACGGTTGATTGATAACTCTTGAATTGTTTAGAGTGAATAGTTTGGGATTGTAAGATCATTTTCGTAAATAATCCAACTGTATTTTATATTTTATATTTAAAGCATATGATCAATTAAATTTTTATCTTTAAGATTAAACTTTTATTTTATAAATTATAATAACATTATCTTATATATAATTATATTAGTAACATATGATCAAAAAAATTACAAATGTTCATATTTAAGATTAAAATTTTATGTTATAATTTATAAATTGTAATATGAAATTCTTTCATATATGATATATAATTATATATTATATATAAAAAATATTTTGTGTAATATATAAAATTAATTTATATATTTGTTTCCAACCAGTCTGGTTCCGGAAACTATGGAATCAAGACCGGACTGGTTCCGGCCAGTTTTCATAATATATGAATCGATCTCAGACCAGACCGATTCAAAACCCGAACAACGGGTCATGTTCGGTCTGGTTTGATTTTTCAGTTTTTTTATTTAAACTTACAACACTAGTTGTATCACATACTAATAGTAATAGAGAGTAGACTCATCCTGATGCCTGTGAAAATTATGTAAATGTTATTACCTGTTTTAATTAAATATATTTGAATATTTGTGACGATATTAATTCTTTCTCTTGTATGTAAGATAAAATGGTTGCTATACGTGCTAAATTTGCATCAGAACAAAATTCCTCAACAAATGATGTTGAAATTTTTATACAAATTATGAGTTAACATTTAGGATATTTTAGGGGTTTGGGTCACTATGCATACCCAGACGATTATGAGTCATCATCTGGATATGCCTTTAACACTTTTATAGCGCTAGTGAAAGTGAATTCTAAGATAAAAAGTTTAGTACAAGATAACATGAGTTAAATGCTCAAATGGCGAAACAAGCAGGCATGGAGATGCGCATAAAAAAAAAAAAGAAAAAGAAAAAAGAGAACAATAGCAAGAAGAATTCAGGAGAGAGGTGCAACTTCAAATGCAAATGCTTATGCAACAGTTCAAGCCTTCAAACAACTGATTTACATTATACGTACAGATTTTGAGATATATTTTTTTACGAAAAATGCTAGTACTATTGTTTTATTTATTTAATTCGCACTTATCAGACTACTTTTATGGATATTGAACAAATTGTAATGTATTTTTTTAAATATTATGTATGTCTATTTAATTTTTCATTATTAGGTAAAATAAAATAGTTACCGTTCAAACAAAATAAGGAAAACCATTTGAACATTGATATAGAACATTTGAATCGTTATTAAATGTTCAAACAATACTTGAAACCGTTCGAATAAATAATCAAACATGAAATAAACATTCGAAATCATAGCAAATCGTTCGATCCTATCATGGTCCGATCGAACATTTTATTCAATACGTTCAAACATATTTGACTATCAAATTATTTGTTTGAACGTTTTCTCATGCCTATTTGGTCGAATAGACTAGTATCGATTGACCACTCACGAAGGATGCGTTTGAATGTATTTGACGTTTGAACATCAAGTTTGTATCGTTTGAAAATGATTATGAAACAAAATTTAATCATCCCAAAAATAAGTTCCGTTCAAATGGTTTTGTTCAAGTTCATCCCAAAAGATATTTTTTGATACAAAATTGATATTTTCGTCCTAAAATACCTGGGACACTGTAATAGGAATGACCTTGGGACCATTTTTTTTCAATCCAAATCATATTTAGGGATGAAAAGCCCAATTTTTTGGGACGAAAATCTTAATCCCAAAAAACCAGTTCTTTTGCAGTGAATACCTCAGTATTAGTAGGGAAAGAGTGGATTTTTCGCGACATATAAGTAGTATGCATGTTAATGTTAACTCCCCACTCTAATTATTAAAGGTAATTAATTATAAACGTGGGGAATTAGTGGCAGAAAGTTTGGAAAAGAAAAAGTAATATCTATACGAGGTTATATATGATCTACATGACATGATAGAGACTCGAGTAAATTATTAGCCAAATTGATCAACTTTTCAAGATGAAGAGGCAGAGGGCAGTGCATGGCGATTGCTCTTGTGCAAGAGTGGCCAGCTTTGGGCTATGCCAAAAATGTTTTGGACCTTTTATATACATATATATTATATGTATATGTGTGTGTGTGTGAGTGAAATCTAATGAAGAGAGAGGCCAAAACTTTACTACCTGTAATATTGTAGCTGGCTGGTCAGTTTTGATGATGATTGGTTGTTACAACAGGATGGTGGTCCGTACAGACGGCCAAAAGATCATCATCACTAATTGAAATTAATTAGCATAAATACCATAAATTAGTGGTATATATATATTGTTATTCTTGAAGTCATTATTCCTTATTACATTATATATATATTATTAGCAAAGTTTGATGTTAACTAGTACTTAAATAGAAAATTATCATTTAAATTAATGTGTGATAATAATAATTAATTAAAGTGACGAAGATAATAAAAAGAGAAAAGAATGGTCCTCCAATCCTAGTTGGGGAATTCAATTACTCGAGCTCGTGCCCTCCAAAACAGCTGTCTCTTTGGGTGTTATCGTAAAAATATATTCAATAATGTAAACGAAGAAAAAAGAAAAATACCACCCAGGATGATGACAGGGACAAGCTCACATGAGCCCAACCAGATAATACATGGGGTCCCTACGTATACTTTCTCTCTCTCTCGTTCTCTCTCTCTCTGTGAAGGAAAAAAGAGAGAAGGAAAGGAAGACAGAATTTATTCAGGAAGAAAAAGGAAAAATCGCCTAACTTGAGAAGCTTCCAGGGAGGAGGCACCTCTGTAAGAAAATCACAGCCAACACCTTACTATTTTCTTCCTTTCTTTATATCTCTCTCTCTCCCTTCCCTCTCTCCCTTCCCAAGGTCAACAACAAGAGGAATTTTGCACTCTTTGAAACGTCTATGGTGTGTACAGTTTCGTGGTAGTCCTCCTGGGTCAAACAAGAATGCACCGACCATCATTGTACTGAGAGCTATCCTTGCGTTTCTCTTTGCTTTCTCTCTGTGTTCTTGATCACAATCTTAACCCTATGAAACATCAGAGATGAAATAATTTACCTTGTGAACTAGGAGAACAAGAGTTTGGCTCGGCCGTGCTGCTTGCTGTAGTAGGACCCCCCCTCTCTCTTTCCTTCAAAACCCACCGTCCTTGTAGTCTCCTTTTTTCTTGTGCAAACTACCTAAATCTTGCAGATCCAGTAAGAGAAGCTCAAATTGAAGTGCAAGACATGGATTTTGGACCACACGGAGAAGGGTTTTCCTGTGACGAAGCTCATGAGCAGATGGTGAGAGGTAAGCTCCCTTTCTCCTATTATTCTTCCTCCTCCCCCTATGAAGCTGCTTCCGAAGCCAATAAACTTCATGAGCTGGTGATAGACTCGTCCCCAAGAAACGAGGACGAC
Organism: Pterocarya stenoptera; assembly: GCA_003123785.1. Lineage (NCBI taxonomy): Eukaryota > Viridiplantae > Streptophyta > Magnoliopsida > Fagales > Juglandaceae > Pterocarya > Pterocarya stenoptera. Next base: position 175,074 of record QEOT01004073.1, read on the forward strand.
GATGTCAGACGTGGGGACTCCCAGGACGATGGCGTTGGTGCTGGGAGCACTACTACTGGTCGAGGAATCAATATCATGGAGAGAGAGCATATGTTCGATAAGGTTGTGACTCCAAGCGATGTGGGCAAACTTAATCGCCTGGTTATCCCAAAGCAGTACGCCGAGAAATACTTCCCGCTGGACTCCTCCACCAACGAGAAGGGACTCCTTCTCAACTTCGAGGATCGAAACGGGAAACCCTGGAGGTTCCGCTACTCTTACTGGAACAGCAGCCAGAGCTACGTCATGACCAAAGGCTGGAGCCGCTTCGTCAAGGAGAAGAAGCTCGATGCGGGGGATATCGTGTCCTTTCAGCGCGGCGTTGGTGAGCACGGAAGAGATCATCTCTACATTGATTGGAGGCGTCGCCCAGAGGCGCCTGACCCGGTGGCGTCCCTTCAGAATCTGCCGCACCACTACTTCTCATTCCACCGGTCCATCCCGCCGTCGGCCTGGAGTATTAATAGTCCTAATTTGCTAATGCGGCCGAGGGACCACTTGCACCTGTCGTCGCAGCAGCTGAACGTGAACAACAATAATGTCAATCTTCATCATCCTTACCGGAACAGCTACGGCGCCAGCAGTGCTTACTGTAATTATATGGTAAACCCATCACTGATTTACATGAGATCCACCGCAGCTACAGCAGCAGCTCAACACCAGTACCAACAACAGCAGCAACAACAACAACAACAATTAGTGCAGGCCCATATCGGAGTTGAGCCACCACCCATGGTATTCGAGTCGGTGCCGGTGGTACAAGGAAAAGTTGCAGCCAAGCGACTGAGGTTATTTGGGGTAAACATGGATTGCCCCATATCGGAGTCGGATGCATGTGACGTGATATTTTCCTCGACCACAATAGCCCCTCATGCTACCATGGCATTGCAGCCTAATTCCCAACTTCCTTCTCCGTCTCAATCTGCTCTCCAATTAAGGCCCTGCAATGGTACGACACTGCCAACGGTGCCCACGGACTTTCTCAATAAGGGGAAGAAGGCATCAATGTCCTTAGATTTCGGTATCTAGAGAGACAGCAGTACCGCAAAGGTCTTAAACAACAACTGAATACCGCGACACAGCCGAATCACTTCCAACTTCTTTTTAATTGGCTTTAATTAATAGTTGTTTCTCAGTGCTCACGAAGACCCAGGGAAAAAAAAAAAAAAAATTTTCAATGCCCATGAACTAACGGGATTACACTGTTGGATTTCAATTGATCAGTTAATTTGGTACAGAAGACAGACGGGGTTTTGAAGGCCCATCGATCGATCGAGGTCTCTGAAGAATTATCTACCCAGCATAAGCAAGAAGCCATTGGAGATAGAGAATCTACTATATTCAATTGTCTTCTTTTTATGAACTTTGTGTAAAAATATTTATGATACATAAAATTAAATAATATAGAAAAATATTATATATTGGATGGAGACGTGGATCGTCATCATTGCCCAAGATTTCCTCATGTTTTTTCTTTTGTAGGGCCTGGTTTCCCAAGCCATGGCATGCGGCCGTGGCGTTTACCGCTGAATTAGTTCCAAATTACTTGTCTTTCTATTGATCTCTTTGGCTACCATTAGTTACACGTCTCTCTCTCTCGCATGCTGATCTCCAGCTTAAAGTTGTTGGTCTTAAAGCTTAACAACTTTTCCTGGCAGCTGATCAAGCATTTGTACATGTGTATTATACCTTGGTAGGTTGTTGCTCTCGTCGCTGCTTCGCTGGGCACGCTCCGCAGGTCTTGCAGAAAAAATTGCCGAGCCTTAAAAAGGTAGCATAACTATCTTCAGTACTCTTTAGTTGATCGTTCTGCGATATCTATGTTACTTCCTTTTTTGTTGTTTGGGAAGAGGTCCAGGGGGGGATCAGTATAATATCAATCGATGTTATTTCATGCCTGCTTGTTTTGATTGATCTTTTGCTATAATTTATTTATTTAAAGTTGAGTCTCTCACCGACCTGTTGCATGCATGCCCCCTTAATGAAATAACTGCCCTCTTCCTGGAAAAGAATTCCTTACTGTATGTACGTACGCCCTCTCTCATTAATCAATTACTTCTCCTTTTCGTTTGAGCTAGCTAGCTGTATTTTGATGTCAGACTAGAACAACATACAGTACTAGCTATCTAGCACGACTGTTTCGGAAATTCACTTGCATTAGTAGCACAGTACCGTCGACATTAATCTCACTGCATGATCATCATCAATATCGATCATATATAACTTCAAGAAGAATTGTTTATAGGGTGTTTCGAATATAATTAATATATCGGCTAGCCAGCAATTTTCCTCCATATTTACGACTCTCATCATTAATCTCTTTAATTTGCTTCGTTTATCATGGTCATTGATCATCAATATTATAGACGTTGTCTTTTTTGTACTATGTTGGGTTATCCAGCTTTTGGTTCTAGTAGTACTGGTCAAATTAGACGGCTAAGCAGAAAAAAACTTCCTCTGATTTTTCAAGTGCTATATTAATACTAGTCAATATACGGCCTTAAGCCATAGAGATGAGAGTACTAAATATTGATGCATAAACCTCTAGCCACACGTTAAACTAGTTAGTTCCTTCACATGCCCATTTCTGCTCCATACCACATTTACTTTTTACAGTCATGTATAGGTTTTGGTCATAAATATACGTACGTAACTATTAATTGATGATCAAATTAATCTCCACTGCTAGCTGCAGGAGCCTTTGCAGTAGAATACTACGTACTGATCAGATAGTATATCATGCAGTACGATTGGAAATTGTTTTAACTTTTAACCAGTGCTGGCTGTAGCAAGTCATGGTTCGTGTCTCCTTAAGAATCAATAGCTCCCATTTCTTGTTCTGATAAAACTTCATTTTAGGGATAATTTATCTGACACCTTTCTTAACACATTCATTGCAAAACTCATACTTGATCGATCGAGGAGTAGTACCTAGCTCACCTTACAAATTCGAACCATATGCTTTGCTTTGATGCCACAAATTGTCTGACCAATCTGGAAAACTCAATTATTATTTTTATATCTTAAGAAATTAAGTGATGATCACCTAGCCTGCTAGAGTTTTGTTTATATATATATATATATAAATATATATATATATATTGTTGCTTGTGATTTGAATTACATTCAGAGGATAATTTGCTTTGAAGCTTTCTGAAATATATGCATGCACTTTGTTATGTTGCAATATCACATTTTGTCATATAACTCCTAATTAACCGATTTCGTGTTAACTTCTTGTCTCATGCTGTGACACTACTTATATATGCTGGTGCACAAAGAATTAATATTTAGAGGAGAATCCTATACAATAACTTAATTATGAAGACTAGAAATTATCATAATACACTTCGAAGTGTATTATGAGAAGGGAATTAATATAAATAGGAGGACTATACAGAACAAAGTTGCTATAATAATTGGCATTCATTTTTCCAAATGAATCGTGCATATTGATCAGATGTCAGCTTCCCTGATCTGTTTGAAGAGTACTACTAGTTTACTCCTATATATGTCGTATATATATCCCAGGTACGTACTTGAAAATATAGGGGTAAAGATAAAATGAGTACAGAACTGGCATGCATATACATATATATATATGTATTATGTATGTTGCCTTAAATATATTTTCTGTTCTATTTTTCTTTCGCCCGTAAACTAATTAGGACATTGATCTGGCTAGCTGTTGCACTGTAAGGTATGGAAGCATTATATTTGATGCTTTACATTAAACCACAAGATTTGCAATTCCAGTGCTATTTATATTCAGATAGCCTGAAAACTTGTTTTCAAAATTCCATGGAAATATAGAAATGGCTGGCCTTAAGGTATCAACCACCGCCATCTTTTTATTCTTTGGCTGGGGGAAGCTAGCTAGGGAATGTTGGAGAGAAATGATCTGCTTATGATTTTCAGGCCACTAACTGATAATTATCTGCATGCTCAAGATTTCATACTGATAAATAAGACCCAACTTCATGAAGAAATTGATCACCCTAGAGTAGTACTCTACATGTTTTATAGAGTTGAACTAATTGGTAACACACTGACAGCTAGTTAACCAAATTGGAAACTTCTATCCTGTACATGCAACTTAATTTCTTTCCTAGCTAGCTAGGGCATGCAAAGATGGAGTCCTAGATTCATTCGAGTTCAATTCTGGCTCTGAATCTAGTCCTGAGGGCTTATTAATAGATCGAGATACGTCCTATATATTCAAGAGAGATTGCGAAAATTGTACACTAAAAAACTAGCTAATTAAGCTCCCTAAGTGCATAATTAAGAGGCACCGAAATATCTTAATTTGTTGATTAAACAGAATTCATGTCCTGATTGATCGGATGATGATATGAGATTACAAATTCATGTTGTTTAGATTTGTAATGAACTTTCTATATTCTAAGTACGTAGTAGATCAGGTGATAATTTATGTTTTAAGCTGTTGTTCCAAGGTATACTCTGTGATCTGATATATTGAGTTCAAGTAAGGCTATTCTGATCTGCAGGCTAGCTAGGTGCTCGTAACTGCATGCATGTTGATCATGATCTATAATTATCTTGCCGAACAGTACTACTGTATTTAAGTACTGCTCATGTAAGTACTTGAACTGCTGGCCTCAACCAAAATTACCTTAACACCTATCTCACTACTACCGGTGTCTTAAAAACAATATTCTAATTATAATCTCAGAAATATATATGCGATGACTTGAAACTTGATGATCTTCAGGATTTCTCTCCTAGCTAGATTGTCCTTCTCTCTGATCCCCACCTCCTTTTTCTGTTTCTTGTTATTTTTCCTCTCCTTTTTCTCATTTTCCTTAAATTTTCAGGTGAAGAAAACATGTTTTATAGTCTTTAATTATATGTCCTGTTGACAGTCATGAAAGAAGAAATACACTGAATTCATACATACATACACACATACATATATGTATGTATATATATGTATATATATGTAGACACACATGCACACACTAACAGGCTACATGCATGTTTTCACAAGCTCTTCTTTTTAATTATTCTCAGTACTGTACGTGTTGAAGAAAAGATCAAATGCATGCAGATTTGTTTTGTTATTGCATGTTGTCATGTGTCTACCTCATTAAATCATGTTTCTCAATTTCCTTTTTCTTTTTAAAATTTTTTTAGCTTGCCAGTTATATATAACCTCATGACTCAACTGTGATCTGCTCATTGTTATGAAAAAAAAACTATATATGATCTGTTAATTACTCATGATGAATGCTGTAAGTATACACAGTACTACTGTGCTTGAGATAAACTTAATTATAACAATAAGATCATCTTATAACAATGAGAGAAAGACTCTGCAAATCTATCTACATATACATGATATTATATGCCTAGAAATTAAAATTTCAACTTACAAAACCTACCCTGGAAATGAATCTATTAATTGTACGTCAATCCCTACCATAATTTCAGTAAAAGGTTATATATAAATCATTTGATCCAAGGACTTTCAAACTACAAAAATGTAGGATAAACCGTATATATTCCTTATTAGAATTTATTTATTTTAATGATAACCTGTCTCATTACGATCCATTGCATGGATATGGTACTTAATCCTCGATATCTTGCTTTCAGTCATAATTAGCTAGCTACAAGCTGTTCGTTAATGGGATTATATATGGGATGTATTGGTTTAGGGATTATGATTGATAGCTACAAATCGCATTTTCCTTTGAGGACATGATGAATTGGTACTGGAATGATTTATGCACAATAAATAGAAAGGATCAGAGGGGCAAAAGCTAGCCCATGATGATGTAGTTTAGTCACCCAAGTTTTTGAAAACAAGGGAATTATAACGAATCCTTGGCCCTATGTTTTCCATATATTATTTCCGTAATGGGTTACTGTCACTATAACAAAAATGGTTTTTTCTGATTAATTTTTTATAATTAAAAGATTATTTACGACTAAAATTGATTTTGAATAGTTTTTTAATCGTGAAAAATTAATCGAAAAAGACTATTTTTATTATAGTGTGTGGGATCGATCATAAAACATGAAAATTAGCTGGGTGTTTTCCTTCTCGCCATAGAAACGAATTTTAGGTCAACAGATGATAAGCATTAACCTTAATCATCTTCGTTCCAAATTAATTTATTAGCTCTAAATTATTAAAACTTTGTTGGACAAAAGGGGCGGATTTTGTGGACTACTAGTTAAGCCAGCTAGCTGTAGAAAAATGACCCAATCGCATGCATATATGGTCGGTCGGTCTTTACTCTTTTGAAAGTGTCCTTTCGGTAGTGGAGTGAGCATAATATTGCGACTTTGTCATCCCGCAGCTAGTCAATGCCAACCTCATGGGTCGCTATACATACGTACATATACATACATAAATAAATATATCTATATATATATATATATAAGTGTGTGTGTGTAAATTACAGATCGAAGAGGAACCCCGCGCCCTGGCTAGGGTAAGTACTATTAGCTAGGAGTACGTACGTAGCATCTAGCCAGGACCTAGTTATAGCCAGGCAACCACAGATCTAGGCATGCATCAGTATCCAGTGGAGTCAGAATCAAGATATATAGGCTAGGGCTGCGTATGGACTATGTCACAGGCCAGACAAGTATAACGAGATTTTCCAGGGTAATCCCATATTCTTGAGTTGTAAATGGAAACTGCTCTGATCCTGATCCAACTGCGTTTTTCCACTTTTGACGATTACGTGATCTCTTTTAATGCAAATCAGAGAAATTATCTGTAAAAGTCTCAAATTGATAAGTTCTACATTAATCTTTATAAAAAAGAGTAAACTTTACTTTGAAGGAGTGTGAAAAAATAATTTCTTTAGTGATACTTATTTATTTTTTATAAAATATATATATAAAATTTATCTATTTAAAATTTATACATAACAATACTCTTAACATAAATGCACGACAGTACTCCACTTTTTAATGGATGCGCGTGTATGTCCATCCAAAGTACTCAATTAAGTTATTTAATCATGTAAAATTATAAGTTGTGAATTAGTCAAAACTATGCATGAATTCATGACACTCACAAATATTATATATTCTCGCCATTAGTTTAATGTTTAATCTGTTTTATTTTTATGAGAAGGGTATATATATATATATATGTAGCTATGATGATTAGGATAAGTTTGTAGGTTCTAAGGCCTAGTGGTGCGTCGAAGGTTTTTGCATTAATACGCGTGAATGTAAAATGACTAATTAATTCTTACATTAAAAACATCTCACGTGATCATGTGTGAATAATCAAGTATAATATATATATATATATATATATTAGGGAACGGTCGGGGTGCACCTGACATAAGATTTAAATAAAACTAAAATAAATAAGTCAATAATTTATTTATCTGAAAAAAGAAAATATAAAGTTAAAAAAAGATAAAAAATCAAGATTAAAAAAAAAATCTAAATTTCAGTAAAGTCTAGCATTGGTCTACATCCATATTGGTTTATTTATTTACTCTCTATATAATAATAAAATAAAATTAATTTAATGTTAAGGGTCTTTTAGTAAAAACATAATATTTTATTAAATTCTGCAGGGGAGCTATACTTCAAATATTCAAGAGTCTTAAGAACATTTTGGTAAAACAAGATCCTTCATTAAATTGATTTACAAGGGAGTTGCAAGTCAAATGATCTAGGGTTTTAAAGGCATTTTGGTAAAACAAAATTTAACAGAAAAACAAAAAAATTAAAGGAAAAATAATAAAAATTACTATTCACAGTTAGATAGCCAATTATTATAATAGAGTAGATATATGCACACACTTGGGTTCAAACCTATTATATATAAGCTTTGTGTTAATTGGTTTCTCAACCTATATATTGTATCATAATCTCTATGAAAATATCTCAATGATTAGGTTAAGACAAGTAGTGGTTTTACAAAATTATATAAGAGCAAAAATTTTGAATTCAAATTCTGATTTTATACTCTTACTTCATTTTATTTAATTATATATTCCACGTATTATACTCACTTATTAACAGAGATTTTAACCTACACATAAATGAGAGTGTTAAGATATAATTAAGATCTCTTGCTATCATCTTAGTCTTCATGACATATTGTTAGATGATCAACGTACATTGGCCGGGGTTCATAATTTCGGGATTACTACATGTGGAACACGAGTCGGACCTTTTGATTCTAGAGGCAATATTAATGGTAGTTCGGGGTTAATCTATATAAGAGTAGTGCAATTTGTATTGTAGGAGAATGTACAATATGGTTGCAGAGTAGCATGCGATGAGTGCTGTGGACTAACCACAGTACTCATTGAATAATGACTTATTGAATAATATTTTAGTTAAAAAAAAAAAAAGAAGATCCTTTTTACTCATCATGTTAGGCATGTTTCTTTTGGATAGTGGTAGTTTGAGTAAAGCTCCCCGGCCCCAACTCAAAATTCATCAAATTTACACATGATCTTGATGAGTAGAAATAAAATCATTATGATAGGGTACTGTATACATACGTTTGATAAACAGGCACTTGTGAATTGAGATGCTGAAGAAACTTCATGATCATGAATATATAGGTAAAAATCATGAAGATATATATATAAGTAATATTACTTATCAACCTAACTTTCATCATCCTTCCATCATCCTATGATATGTCATTAAATGATTGGAGATTATTTATTATATTTCACTTATGAATCTATTATCTAATACCGCATCATGGGATGATGGGAGGATGATGGAAGTTAGGATGATGAATTATTTTTTCTATATATATATAGAGAGAGAGAGAGAGAGAGAGAAAGAGAGAGAGAGAGCTAAAGGAACATTGGCATTTTGGAGATTTAGCCAAAAAGGATAAAAGTCAAATTGTTTTATAAAATCAAATTATGTATTAAAGTTGACAAATCTGACTAGAATCGAAATTTATAAACTGATGGTCACTACAAGAACAAGAAATAAACTATTTTGTAAATTAAAGACAAACACATCTAAAATTGTGAATTCGATCGAGTCGAGGGCCAGGAAAGATGCAGAGTGATTTAGGACTCTAATCAACGGCCAAATTAATGGTACAGCTTGGTGATCATGATCAAGATCATATATATTGTTGGAAATGCTAAAATATTATTGTCATATATATTCGCGATATTACTTCCAATATATATGCTGGTGATGATCTAGATCATCTTCCTGGTCTGCATGCAACTCGTAAATATAAAAATCTCCCATAATTCCCATAATTATATATGAGTACTGTTATTACTTTCATCTCTTATAATAATTAGATCAGTTGGGTAAATGGTCATGATCTTCAAGATCATTTAGAATTTAATTAAAAGTACTTATAAATTCACACTGATCATTGCATGGTTAATTTGAAGATATATATTAATTAAGTTAATTAATAAAAAATGATAGACATACAATATTCACTTCTAAATTCATTTATATAATTATATTTTAAATTATAAGGAAAATTTTAAATTATAAAAATAATTTTTAGTTTAAAATATGGTGGCGTTAAAGGATTGGAGTAGTACTGCATGGAGCGTGCAATATCTGATCTCGAAATCACTTTTTAACGCAGGAAATTATCTGAGACCAGTATTAGGGGCGCTACCGTGAAGGATACATGTGGTACGTACGCAAATACGAGGGCCGATCGAGGAGTATCAATCCTTTTCAGGACTGATCAATATTTCTATATTTCTGGTGCTATAAATATGATCAGAAGAGATGGATAAAGCATGATCAGATGGATGACACGTATTTCGAATCCCAAGAGCTTAGCGTACGTAAAGAAGTCAGTGGCAAACTAAGCTAGTAATTGCAAGCAAACCATGAAAAATAAAGTAATGGAGTAAACAGGATTCTGTACGCCCAAGGGCAAGAAGCCCTCGACGGATGATCCATCGATCGAGACTCCAGTCCCCACCCTATAAAGAGATCAGACTCTGGCTTAAAGACCTGATAGGCGTAATCAATGACGACAATTAAAAAAGAGAAAAGAAAAACAAAAAGTAGTTTCGTCGTTTAATTTTCTTCTTCTCTCTCTCGGAAGACTTTGGCACCGCAGGACGCGTGGATTCTTCTCCCACTCGCTAGACTGCATGGACCACGTTGATATTTCTTTGGTCTTAATGCACCACGTTCTCGTGATACCCTCTCTCTCTCTCTCCATCTTCGTTTGGCTCTATTCTGGTTGTTTTTTTCGTGGTTAAGAAATGTAAAGTAGAGAGAGAGAGAGAGGTGGTATAAGGCTTGCTTTTTATACTGATGATATCTACTGCTAAACATTCCATGTTCTCAAAAAGTAAAAATAGACAAGGTATCTAACTGGCTCCTTGTTAAGGCGACTAAGATGTAAAAGAAGGAGCGGTTTAGATGAACTGGGATTTCACTTTTGATTTCGTTACTTCAGATTCTTCCATGCAGAAAGAAAGCCAAAATAATAATAATAATAATAAATAATATATATATAGAGGAAGCACAGCAGCAGAAGAAGAAGAATAATAAAAAGAAACAACAAGAAGAAAAAAGCTGGTGGGGCTGCATGCTGCTCACTGTACAGCTACGGCTTTCATATTTTGTGACAGAGCATTAACAATGACAGTGCAAAGGGTGGCAGCTGATCCCATAAAACAACCCTAATTATTGTGAAATATTAGGGGCAGGAAGATAGCTACGGGTCATGGAGTGCACACATTTTTCAACAGCCGAATATATATATATATATACACACAAATATATTATATAGCAGATATATAACAATATGATATTGATATGGTACTCGATGGATCTCTTAAATTGATGATCGGGGAAGAAGAAGCAAAAGGAAACAGGAAACAGGAAAATGGGGGAACAGGATGTGCGAGTAAGTGGGGCTGATGACTGCAAAATTTTCTGACCCACCTGGATGGAATGAGATGGAAATGGGATCAAGGCATGGGATTGGTCTGATCTAATATTTTGTCCTGAACCCAATGCTCTCCCTCATTTATTGCCGGGTGCCCAGATTCATGCTAAGGTATCATCAAAAGTTAAAAAAAAACTGCACCATCCATATGCAAATATGCCAGCCCTATAATAGTTGCCCATTCCCCTATCTTTCTCTTCCTTCATACCCTTTCCTTTTTCGTCTCCTCTTCCCAATTTTTGTCTCCCCACTTCCTGCTCCTCTTTCTGCTCCATTTCATTTTCATTATATAATTACCTACCTGCCTTCTTTCTCCTTTCAGAATGCTTTATTCATCATCTATTCTTACAGTACTATATTTTTTTGGCTCATGCAATTATGGATGTTAGTGTGGACCATGTGAACCGTATGCAGTGAGAGAGAGAGAGAGAGAGTAACAGCTTTGGTTTGGTTAAACTACAAAACGTAATTTACCATATTGGCTATCTTGATATGATATTATAATATTAAAACTCGTAACCTGTGGAGTAATGGTAGTGAAAAGTGAAAACAAAAGATACCTAGCTGCCAAGTTAAGGGTCCCCCACTTTCCATGACTCGTCACTTTTTGTCCTGGTGGAAGAATGGGCACAGGGGGGGTGCCCAAGTACTTCCAACTGGGTTTTCGGCATCTCAGCCCACACTGTTTCATGTGGTACCGCGCATTAAAACGAGAGAGAGAGAGAGAGAGAGAGAGGTAAAATATTCTGATGACCATGTTCCTAACCCCTCCAACCTCTAGTTCATGGAATTCTTCTTTCTTTTCTTTCTTCTTTTGTCGTTTTGAAGAAGAGATCAGGTCGACTGGATGAAAAGGGTTGGACTGTTTTGTTTTTCAAGCTGTTCATTACTTCGGCAGCTTTGTACTAGTCATGATATTAATTGTTCTATATATATATATAGTTCTATATATATATATATTGTTATAGGTTTGGATATCTAGGACCTTCACAGCATATATATAATCTTTTAACAAAAGTTTATACTCCTTATCCATTCTACTGATATAATTTGCTGGGTCACTTTTTTTTAATAAAATTGTATGTGTATGTGGCATAACTCGATCTCAATAAAAATCTATGTCGATCATGGAGTACTGTTGTTAACCTAACTAGCACTTAGCAGCAGCACCGTCCAAACACTTGATCCTGAAATAAACACACTTACGTACTATATACCTTTAATGATTTTGTAACATCATTGGAGTGCTTTCTTTCTTTCAAAAGTAAATTAAGAGGGTTTATGAGTGACTATAATTGAATTAAAGTAAATAGGTGATGATATATTATTCTTTTGAGTGGAAGAGGAAACCGAGATCCACCCACAAGAGTTGAAAAAATAAAGAGCCAACCCAAGTTCCAACAAAAATAGGGTTTAGCTCGCCTAACTAGCACGCAAGTTGCTCCAGTTACATCCAAACCGACTTTGTAAAAAGCATCCGGATCAGGGGAAAAAAATCAAAGAGATAACATCCACTTTCCGTTTTATTAGATGTTTTTGAAAAGACCCACTCCCAAAAGTTACACATCATGCTAGCTAGCTCGTGTGGAGCTCTCTGCCCACATTTTCCATGGGGGGAATACACTTTTTCTGCCAATGTTGGTGCGACTGTCCCTGGGTTTGACTCATATGGAAGAATATTTATAGAGACTGGAAAACGATCTGTCTTGCCATTCTGGCCTTAAAATTTGATTTATGATTGGAAAAAAAACAAAAAACAAAGAACATGCAACGGAAATAAATGGAGAATCCATTGCCACAAGTTAAACAAGCTAGAGAACTCAGATGATCAAGTCCTGCCTGCTCTAATAAGAAAGAATGAGATCGATTTAAGCCAAGGAAAAAGCCACCCTATCATCACGTCTTGTAGGAGTAGGTTTTAAGCTGTGGCCTCTCCAGGATATTCGTCTTCTTACTCACGTACGTACTAAGCTTGGGCCGACCCAAAAACTTGATTAGATCTATATTTATTTATACTTACAATACCCAGAAATCGAATACCAAAAAGGAGTTCAACTTGCCCAAATCAGGCAGACGGGCCCGGCCGGCACATGACCAGGATTGATATAATTGTTATCCATTAATTGCAAATAGTAATACTAAATACAGCTACTAATTATGCAAGCTAACGTTCACTCATTTAGAAGAAGAGTAGAATCTTTTAATAAAAAATTAATTTTTTCATCTACATCTCATCTTTACTTACTTTTTTTTTTCAAAAGAGTACGCGATATTTAATAATTACAAATATCATTTCTCTTTCTATATATTGATAGCACACCCCAGAACCTCATGCAAGTCAAAGCATTTCTCACAAAACTATGGTAAACTATTTGCACCATCATCACTGGATATTAACTCCAAGTTCAAAGTTTTAACCATGATCTATAGCATTTATAATTTTCGAACCAGAAGCTTTACTCTTGTTAATCCACGCTATCCAGTACTCCTACATTAATAACAATGAATTAGGTCATTTAAGTTTAAAAGAACTTGAAATATTATATGATCAAGGACAATTAAATGATTTGAAGTTTTAAGAACCTGGGACACTAGTTTAGGAAACTCTACGTCGAATATTTTTTACGATTAAGTAATAGAAGAAAACTACATTTAGAAAACTCTACAATCAAGTTATAAGCAAAATTGAAAATTAGTCATTTTCTCCTGCACTGCACGAGTGCACGACTAGTTGAACTAAAAACTAATGACAGTACTGCACTCAAGTTCACCGGCCACCCATTTCCTAATTACAGCCTCCAGTTTTATTATTGGTAAAATCACCGGGTGTTAATCGTCTGTCGCCTCTCTAAGATCATGAAGCATATCAAACTTTTCAAGATTAAGCTTCACCCATATTTGAGTCAGACATATCCCGGACAATCTCTCCATGATATATGCATGACTTACATATATTACACACCATTCCGTAATGTAACCTATGCTATCTTTAAACAAAACACTTGTACTTCCCATTCTTATAAATGGGAGAGGAATTTGTAGCTAATTTGGCCTGGAACAAGAATAGTACCCATGCTTGGCTCAAGTGGAACACAAGACATTCCATCATAATTCTCTTCATTCGAATAGATTTCCTGGTAGTACCTTTCTGTTTATGGTTTTTTTCCTGGTTGGCAAACTTTCCTTACTGCTGACGGAGCAGAAAAATGGTCACATTATAAATGGGGAAAACATTCATGACTAAGGTAGTTAACCTAACTCTTTGATTGATTGGTGTCCATCCATCCAAAAAAATAAAAAATTGGTGTCCATCCATCCCATCAAATTTCATGCTCAAGGCACAAGTTTTATATTTTAGGCCATACAATGCTACTTTTGAGTAATTCTATTCTCAATCTATGTATGGAACACACCATCCATATATATCACTTAAATGATAAAATTTGATTTGTAAGATTTAAATTTTAAAATTTATCTTTCAAATTAAATTATGTCACGTAAACAATATGTAATTTGAAGGCCTTAGAATAGTAGTACTCTTAGCTATAAGCCATAAATTCTTATACACTAAAGCTTGTGGATGTATGTCATCTGCAATCTAGTCCTCACTCAGGCCGGACTTCAAAATAACTTGTATTTTGATATAAAGAACACAAAAATTTGGTTTCACTACAAGTTAAACATCAAGTCCACCCACCCAGAGAGGGAGAGAGAGAGCATGAAGTACCAATTTTATCTATAATCTTATGACAACCAATGATACTTGGACAATGTCATTGCTCTTCTCAACACCTACCTCACTGCATGAAAATAAAGAATTTAGCCTTTTCTCAGTAAATGCAGTATAACTGCTTCGCCCATAATGGTGATCCTGATTTTCAGGCTCACGCAAAACAGCCATAGGCGTTGTCCATGCTACTCTAAATTCCATATTGGAGGACCGAAAAACACAACATTCAGGTTCTCATAATCCTATAAAAATTTGCATGTTTCTGTGCATGATACATAAACTCTTTCCCGATTTTTGTGAAAAATGAAGGTTATTGCTATCAAAAAATAAAACATATTAATTGTACAAGTAATTCTGACCAATCATGATAACATATATAGTTCCAGCATGCTTAAACACACATTCAATAACAATCAATTGACATACCAAGAAAATTTATATAGAAAGTGGAAGGACCCAAGCAAGGCCAAAGCCACATCTAGGCCCATACTTCAAAAGGATTAGTCAATATTATAATTGAAGCCCCTTGGAATCATCAATTATAAAGGGCGTAAATTTTCTCTCCCAAGTAATGTGAGAACGTCACATTCAATGCTTTCCTACACCATCACACAATCTAGAGTATTACAGAAAGTGTAAATCCCAATCTCAAACGGAGGGAAGGGTTCATTCTAGTTGTCAAATTGAAGCACAACATTCTTTAGATTGGATGTACAACAATCAATCAAACAAACACGCACACGCACACACACGCACACGCACCAGACCTTGCAGTGTTATGTTGACTTGTATGGACAGCTTGAAGTGCCTGTTTGAGTTGATTCAGGCATTGGAGCCCTTTGTCCAACCCTATTTGTCGCATAAAGCTCGTTGATTGTAAGCTGGATTATGTCATGCTCATGCTCATGCTCATTCAATGAATGTAAACCATTTGAACAACTTTGTAAAAGCTACTCAAATAGATCATACATACATTGATCACTGTCTGAGCCATGTGAGCATCTATTTTAGGAGGTGCGGACAAAGACTTAAGATACATTCTGATGTACTTTGATAAGATTGGTAAGAAGACCAACTACATGCAAAAGACGAGGCACATAGGACATGTTCCTTTTAAAGGATAGGCACCCTTGTTGATCCGCTATGCACAATGTCCTCAATACCCTTTAAAGGGCCTTCAGTATTTGCCCCAATGACATGCTTCCCTTCAGATGTGAAGTAATCTTCCACCAAAGATGGTTGAACAAAGTGAGCAGAACCGAGCAAAGATCTTCTTGAGTTGTTGACCAAGGCATATTACTTTTTTTTATTATTATTCATAGATGTCAATAGAAGATTGAGTACCAAATCCATAGCTCAACTCAGAAAACATTAGATCCCACTTTGGTAAAGCCCTCATGTCTAAGATCTCTTGATGATAAATAAACAGGTGACGAATCACTCTTGTTGAAAGATTAGAAGTCACTTCTATCACATTCATGTTCACGATAGTCTATGCCATATTCAATATTACAAGGAAAAGAATGAGGCACCAGAGGATTCAGACTCTTACTTGTTTGTAGCTCCTTTTCAAGACATTGTGAACTCACAGACTCAGAAACTCCAAATGGAGATCGACAAGAAGCCAAGGTGCCCTTCCAACAGAGTGAATCCACATTAAAATCATTCTCATCTAGCATTTTAGAACTTTCAACATAAACACCAAATTTTATCCCATGGGGTTGTAGCTCAGATTTTACAATTTTTAAGGAATCCAAACCACCATTAGAGATAAGCTTGTCACTTTTTCTTTCATTACCTTTTTCTATCGAGCTTTTATCTAGGTAGATCTCTTTGCCTTTAGCATTTAGCAGGGCATGCAGCTTTTTTAGGGTAATTGGATACAACCAGACAGATTATCATTCATGTTGTTGAGGCATTAAAGCCTGATAAATTTGCCTTCACTGAAAAAATGGGATTAAGGGCTAAATTAGTTGTGCTAGTGCTTGGTGACCCAAATGATGCAGCTGGCAAGGAATTCTTTGTTGGTGAAAGAGAAACACTATGTTCAGCTCAGGACAAAACAAGTTGTGAGAAGGATCTCTCGCACAAAGCAAAATTGATCTTGCAACTGTTCCCAGCCAATGCTGGCATTGGATGTGACCACTGATGTACAAGTATAGAAGTTATGTGCTTGTACATTAACAGCTCATGCGAGAGAAAAAGTGATCACTGTCTATTATAATCAAGCCTTCATCAGTGCACAGTGTCTATTATAATAGATCATCAATTTAAGAAAGATAAAAGTCAAGGTGAAGGCTCAATTGTAATATATTGATCCCAGACTTGGTTATATATGTCAAGTACCAGTATTCTTTCAATCCATCTGCTAGTACATAAATCTATTAATACCACATCATAATTCCTTGGTAACTAGAAGTCCCTCCAATATTACTACTCTGTATCGACAACCCCCAACCCCAATGTTCTCATATTTTATGACAAGTGAAGTTTTGCTACCTTATATTTGATTGGGTTACTTTGAGAGAATGATGTATGTGCCCCTGATTAGTCCTACATTCATTGTGTTCTATGTGAAAATGGGATATATAAGAAATTATGGAAGATCCAATTATGACTAGCCCTTTTGGGTATGACCTAATGAGGCACACATGACTAACTCTTCTCTATGTCATAGACTTGACAACAATGGCTGTATTTCTTGTTTCAAATACAAGAGAGATAGAAGTAGAACTAGTAGTACTCTCCTATAAGCTATTAGCAAACATGTGACATGTGTTGTTCAAGATTAGTGAACAAGAGATGCTTTAAAGTTCTGAAGAAGGGATACAATGAGAAATATGCTGTTTAAGAATTAAAGTTGTACATTGGCATAAGCAAATACCCCAAAAATATATAACAAAAAAATTATTAATCATCTAAAAAAACAGTTTTTTGTACTAAGCTACATAACAGAAAACATTAGATTCATTATTTGCATTAGTAACATACCAACCAAAAGAGAAAAAATTTCTTGTTTAAGAAACATAACTACAGACATTTACTTCTCAGGACACCACTAAGCTATAGTTATAGAAGCCTGTACATAAAGGTAGAGTCCAGAAACCATAAATTCTGAATCAAAACATAATCGACATACAATATTATCGAATTCAGCTAAAAGAATGCTAACCAAAGGTCCAAAGAAAATATGCAAGATTTCCATGGAATTGTCCAAGAGAGAGACAGATACCTTGAGTTTGCAAGCTTCCAAACACCCTTGAACTAACCTTCCAGAAGAAACACCCTTGATGACCCCTCCTCTTGTCCTGTTCCGCATTACATGTGTTATCACCACTATCAACCCTTTGGCTGACATAGCCAAAAACTTACCAATTCTGGGTGTAATTGGGGTCGAAGACTTGTTTAATATCATAGCATCTAAGTCCGAGTCATAAAGCACAACAGACAGACTAACTCCTCGCAATAATTATAGTGATGGAATATAAGAAGATTGCCCATCAAAATTTAAATCAAAATCAGAAGGATTATCATATGGGAAATCCATGATACCCCTATCAGACTGATGGTAATGATATTTATAAGCCACCCAAGGCGCCTCAAATACCCAATTTCCTTCCAAATTGAGATCAGGAAAGGAACTGGCCAAGGATAAAGAAGGATTGGGACTCTAGGAATCATCTAGGGAAGGTGTAAAAGGTTGATGGCATGAGTTTGCTATCGAATTCAAAGAGGCTTGGGGATTGAGGCCTGAAGGGCCAAGCGAAAGGTGACAAACGAGACGGCAATGTCGAAGACCCTCTTTCTCCGAGACCCACCTCCATTTTGTTCCAAAAGTTGAAAACAAAGCCCCAAATGATCAAAACAAAATACACCTGCAGAAGCAGAACAAAATTTGAAGGAAAAAAAAAAGTGAGAGAAAAGATCAAAAGTGGTTCTTTACACTAACAAACAAGTCATTAAGGTACAAACTACAAAAGGCCTTTTGTGTTTCTTGTCTCATATGCTGCACAAGAAGTTCTACCTCCTTGGACACAGAAACACTAGAAATGTAATATATTAATCAAGTATCACTAAAGCAACATCGAAAATGGCGTAAGAGCCAAGAATTGCCGTTCAGGCCACTTATGCATGAGTTCAAAGTGAAAATAAATTGACAAAAAATTAGCTTATCTGAATATACTAAGCAATGGGCTTTTCGTTTGAGTTTGATGCTTTCAGATTCTGAAGTTGTCGAAGTTTGCAAGTTTAGATTGTGTACTGTAGGAAAAACAAGGACGATTTCATAGAAAGTTCAACTCCGCATAGCTCAGAGTCTCAGAGTCACAGTTAATCTTCTAATATAAAGATTGTATTGAATCTTTAAAATCCGTATAATAATAATTTAATAAAATAAAATTAATATAACATTTTATATTAAATAAAATTAATCATATAAGTCTTAATATAACATTTGATACAACATCATTATTAAAAATTTTAATTTTATAATATAAAATTAATATAACATAAAATTTTAATCTCAAATATGAACATTTGATCATATGTTATTTATATAAACTATATATATATATAAAGGATAAATACATTTTATAACATATTAAATCATAATATATATTCTTTTTTATAAATATATTTATATACATTTGATCATATACACTCATATAAAATATGTATGCAAACATCATATCATCACTAGCATATATGTAACCGTGCATATTATCACTAACATATATAACTAAATATATAAATAAGTTAGACACTAACATATTATCACTAACATATAGTATTAGTAGATAAATATTTACCAATTATTATATCATTATATCACTATATACTATATATGTAATATTAGTATAGTATACTAATCCTATATATAATGGACCATAATGAGAATGGATTATTAATAGTATATACTAGTATTAATACTAAATATACTATTAGTAATCCACTAGATACAAATAATTATATACTATCACTATAATCTATAGTATTAATAGTTATACTAATACTATATCACTATATAATAATATATTATAAAATATCATTATATTATTATATACTATAATATATATAGTATATTATATTATATACATATATAAAATATACTGAAAAAATTGAATCAAATAAATCAATAAAATTAAAATTATTAATTTAAGAATGTAACCGATGCAATTTTTCGAATCTCAAAATCAATATATATCCATTTTAAAACAAGTGGCACTACAACCACGAAAAATGTCCCGAAAAGTTCATTTCATTTTTTTATTTTATTTTTCTCTTTTTTATGTATTTTTTTAATCATTATAAACATTTAAAAAAATTTACAACATCATTAAAAAGAGTAATGATATACATACAACACATTGCATAATATATTACATAATAATGTTATAAAATGAAGATATTTTTATAAAATGCTGTTATTTTTATAAAATATTTTATAAAAATATTCTTCTTTTAAGACATTATTATGTAATATATTGTAAAATATGTTATGTATAAATTATTTTCCTAATCTCACTGAAATTGTCTCAAAGTTTAGACCAGTTTCCGTTTACTGTCAAATCAATTTATGAGTAAAAGTAAAGGAGATTTGAAAGGAAAGAGAGGAAAATGATACGATTATACATTTAAAAAAATAACCAACTTGAGCCCAAGCTGTCTATATGATTATAACGAATTTTATAATTAATGTTTTACCTTTTTTAATATATGCTTATAACGAATTTTAAAATTTATGTTTTAACTTTTTTATATGATTATAACGAGTTTTATAATACTTATATATAAAAATTATATATAATATAAAAAATATTTAAAATATAAATAACTCATATATATATCAATTCGGTCCGATTGGATTTGATGTTAGAAAAAAAAACTAGAACCTGTCCAATTTACCAGTTCATCGATTTTTTTTTCCGTCCCTAAACACGGCTAATAATAGACACTTTATACAATTATTTTTATAATTATATTTTAAAATCTAACGATTGGATACAATCTTAAAGTAGACAATTCCAACACACTTCCTTATGTTGATTTCACATTTAAAAAATTAAAAAACTTAAAAGAGAGTTACAAGTCTAGTATATTTTAAGATTACAAATATTATTTCTCTTTTATAAATAGAGCAGTGACAAAGGAGGTGGCTACATGGAAATACGTGGTGATTTCATTTTTCATTTTTACAACCCTACTTGCCTTGGCAACTAAATTTCCTATTAAATTAAAATTTAAGGTTGTGTTTGGATGTTGAGTTAAGCTCAGCCGAATTGAATTCTTTATAAATAATAGTGAGTTAAATAGTGGATGAAGTTATATGGAGTTCATCTAAACTAAATTTAAAATGTATTTAGATGTTAAGATGAGTTTAGTACTTTTTATAAAAAATTGAAAAAGGTTATGAGTTTCACGTATAAATATGTTTTAGATTAAAAAAGGTTGTAGGTCCTATGTGTAAGAAAATTTTGAGTTTGGATGAATTTAGTAATTTAAGAATTTAATATTTAGATGTTAGACTTAATTTAAAATTAACCTAAATTCAACTATGCTCGTTTGAGTTTGAGTTTAAGAACCAAATAGAGCCTTAAGAGTACAATATAAAAATTCCCTCAACCTTTTATTCAATTTGTAATTTCATCATAGCGCGCCTTTCGATTTGGGCAATGTCCTCCCGTACTATTAAAATAGGAAAATGTACGTTAGTTTGTCCTGGTTTATCCTCTTAGATTTGACTGTTAGTATATTTTTTTTTTTCCTGTTTTTAAACTTTTAAACAAGTTATTATTAATATATTTTTAGTTTTTAAATATTTAAATATGTTTAGAAAAACTTGACTCTACTATCATTGATCAAAATAAGAAACACTCAATTTTTTTTTTTTTTTTTTTAAAGTTGAGAATTGAAAACGGGATACACCGTGGGATTGGGGGAGGGAGAATGGAGTATCACTATCCGCTCTTATTTAAAAATAAATTAATTTAAAAAAAAAAAGTTAAAATGTGGTTTTGTTTTTTTAGTGAAAGAATTTTAAACCTAGTTTGTTTTTGCAAATAAGATGAGATGAGTTGAGATAAAAGTTGAAAGTTGAATAAAATATTGTTAGAATATATTTTTTTAATATTAATTTTGTTTTGACATTTAAAAAAATTGAATTATTTATATATTTTGTATGAAAATTTAAAAAAATTGTAATGATTAGATGAGATGTGATGAAATGAAATAAAAAGTTCTGTGAAAGTAAATGAATCCTCAAAGGTTATTTTAATATGTTTGATAAAAATTAAGAGTATTTTTATATCCAGAAGAGTAATGCCACAAACATTAACAGAATACACAAAATTTACACAGACAAAGGAAAATAGTAATGAATAGTAAAAATAATTTTGCATTCGTCCGTATTTAACATTATTCAAAATAGAATACATGCCCCACTCTTTTATTTAAAATAGTGCATGACGTTTATAAAATTCATGAGTATATTTAACATTATTCAAGAATTGGTTGGATACAAGGAGTTTATCCCATAGAAATTGGATCTTTTTTAACCCAATAAATCATCAATTTGTTACAAATTTTTTTTTTTTAAGAAGATGCTGTTATCTCAAATTTATTTATAGCTCTTACTTGTTACGGAGAAAAATTATGATTACAAACAGACATCTAAAAATTATAGATAATTATAAAAGATCAAAACCTAAACATCTAATAGATCGAAAATAACACACAGACAACTATCTAAAGGTCAGAGGACAATCAACAACAAAACATGCCAAATATGCGTTTTTTTCTTTTCTTTTCTTCTTCTTTCTAAAAAAAAAAAAAAAAACACAACTATGAAAAAAATATAGAGTAGTACTGTACTTTTCCTCCTTTCTATGCATGTACGTACAGAATTACTTACTGGACCAGATCGGTACATAAGACGTGGGGCCTTCTAGTTGGATTGAGTGTAGGATAAGGAAAATAGAAGAAAACGACTTCATATATATATATGGGAAGCACTATAAACCGCTAGGAAAACGATCTCACATTTAAAGGCATCCTTGTGAAAATGACTGAAAAAAGCATATGGACATGATATATTTAATTATAATATGAATAAGATATTTTTAATTTTTTTATTGGAGTAATATATATATAATTTATAGAGAAAGATCAGATTTCTTAATTATAAAAAAAATTAAGATCAGGAAATAATAAAAAAAAAAACCATTTACCCCTCACGTACTCATATGAGAATGAACAAATATATATTGTAAATCATTATCGTCATATACTTTATGGGTTGCTATGCAATATTAGTCACTATGCAACTCCACATTGCACACTTGATAATTTTTTATTTTTATTTTTTTATAAGATGTGAGATATGTACAATATATAGTAACTGATGAAAAAAATTTATTTATATTATATATATGCTATCGGTATTAATTGCTAATCATAAAAGTAAAAATATTGATTAATTGCACGACAGGGAAAAATAAAAAATATATATTTATCATTTCTCATTTATAAACTTACAAAAAGCACATGACCCAGCGTCGTTAGGCAAACAATTGCGTGCATGCTAATTAGAGCCCTTAAATGGATCCTTCCATTGAATAGATTCCCCACAGCTTCTATGTACAATCAGCACAACAGCAAATACAGCTTTTGCACACTTCACAGTACAACGAAAGAGATTGACGGATCATTAATTTCCATCCAAATATATCACACCCAAATAAAATCATTCGATGATCAGCAGTTATATTACATGGATGAAGATGATCATGGTGATCATGCATGCATGGTAAACATGTATACATGAAATGCATGCACATTCTTTTATGTATATATACATGATGATATTGCATGATCGTGAGTTACATGAGGCAGCAAGCATTGACGTTGTCATCGTTGAACATGTTGCTGACCTTGTCGTCTCCTCGATGATTCATCGGAATGGTCCCATGCTTGTCCCCGGCATTGTAGCCATGTTTATAATAGTTGTAACTCTCTTTGAATTCGTGAGTTGTGTCTTTGAAATAGTTGTTGGCAGATGTAAAGTAGAGAGGGGGTTCTGGGTAGGGCCAGAACTCAGCCCTCTTTCCAGCCCTCCTCACTGCCTTTAGCACCTTGTTCCGATCTACGTACCCCACCACTGTTACCTTTTCCCTCTCCAACTCCACCTCCACCGAGTCAATCCCTGCCGATCGAGTGATCATCATCATCATGTACATGTTATATAAATATAAATATATATATATATATATGTAGTCATGTTGTATTTAATGGGCTTGAGTTTTTCTATTTGCAAGCAGTCGATTTCATATATATAGCTCACGTGACAAAATTTAGGCCTTGATCGATCGATTGGATAGAGAGATGCTTTCATCTCATCCCATCTCATTTCAATATCCAAACATAAAAAATATAAATCATTTTCAATTTCAAATCTTTAAAATTTTCATTTAATTATTACCTAATTATTACAACTTCCCTAAACTTCCAAACAAAATATAAAAAATAATTCACAAATTTCAAAATCTCATAAAACATTTTAACTCTTCTCATCTCAACTCAAATATTTCACTATTATTCACAAATTATTTAATTTCTCTCGTCTTAGCTCACTATCCAAACCAGACCTAAACTTTTCTTAGAATCAAATCAGCTTGTCATGTCAGCATGTGTGTGTAAATATAAATATATATATATAATATATATATATGCTGACTTGCAAAAATAATTTCTCATCAATTGGTTTTTTGTATGATCAACAAGAAAAAGACTGGGGACTGGTGGATATCTGCCGAGAATCTAATTAATTAAGTAGGGAGATAAAGCAAAATAGAAGAACAGATCATGCATTCATATTGTATTTGTACCTCTAAGCTTGTGGATGGCGTTTTTGACCACTCTCTCGCACCCTGTGCAGCACATCCTTACTTTCAGCTCCACTGTCTTTAAAGCAAACACGGTTTTATCATTATCTAGGGAATAACACGGTTTATATATATAGATGCTGCTTCGATCCATAAAAAAGTTATTCAGACGATCAGTTTCTTTCCATTCTTGTTATTCCTTTGTTCCGTTTGCTCCTTTAAAGCCTTTAGACTTTAGGCGGTTAATTATATCAAACTAAAGGAATTAAGAAAAGTTATGTACGGTTATTAGATTAATCTTATTGTCACGCATTCTTTATTTCCTCACTAGGCCATGGGAACATGTTTTCTTTTCAACTTTTTAAAGCAAAAGCTAGCGGCCGATCGATCTCAAGACATTAATGCGATTCAAGCAAATTAACATGCAGAATATTGAAGGCGAGACATGATGGAAGCTGATACATCATCTTAATTACCATAATTCATTCAAAGTTAAGTGGCTTATCTTGAGTAAGTTCAAAAGATGGGTTTGTTCTCCATTAAAAATCTGGAATTAATTTGAAGAATTATTTGACATGTATATAGATTACGTATATTAAATATTAGTTATCCAAACCATTGAAAAATGACACTGCAGATTCACAAGAATTTTAACTTTGCAGTAGGTTTTCGTGAATGCATATGATCATTAACTTCTCCTAATCTGATATAGGATTCATGCTCTTCTTTTTCTTTTTCTTTTTCCCCTCTTTTATCTTCCTCTAGCATGGACAGAACAGGGAGCAATGAACTCAATGCACACACTTCTTCGGATCGCGATGACATGCATGCATGATCATTGACGATATGAAAGTTCAAAACATGATTTGTTTTCCCAATATCGTATAGAAAGATCAACTCTATCAGAGATCAGAGTAAAGCAACAAAAGACGGGAGAAAGAAGAGAAATATATATATATATATTTATATATATATATTACGAATATCAGTCTATTTTCTTTTACTTGTCTCGAGTACTTCCATGAGAGACAAAACAATTCATCATGGCATGCAAATGGTAGATCATGAAATTAATACTCGTCTAGAGATCAGAGAGAGAGAGAGAGAGAGAGATTCCTACTCTTTTTTCATTGAAATTAACATGATGAACACCAAAAAAAAAAAAAAAAAA
>QEOT01004073.1:201734-231762 GCA_003123785.1 Pterocarya stenoptera
ATATATATATATATATATATATATATAGTGGTGCTACAATTCCGCCTACATGTGCCAGACCACTCTGTGTATTTCCTAGTGTAAATTGTACTTTTTTAATTTTAAATATTTTTAAAACATTTTTAAAAAATAAAAAAAATACCAATACACTTCCTTAACCATTAAGATTTTTTTTAAAATAAATAAATATATCAGAGGTCAAAATGAGGAGACAAAATAAGAAAGCATACTAAGATTATTCACGTGTGAGTGTGTATATATATAGGAAAATGCTAGATCACCCGCTGGGGGTCTAGCACATATTTTATTGATGTGTTTTGTTAAGTTTTTTTTTTTTTTTTTTNAAGAAAGCATACTAAGATTATTCACGTGTGAGTGTGTATATATATAGGAAAATGCTAGATCACCCGCTGGGGGTCTAGCACATATTTTATTGATGTGTTTTGTTAAGTTTTTTTTTTTTTTTTTTATATATATAATGTTTTTTAATAATTTTAATAATATAAAAAAGTTTACAATATTATTAAAAAAATACTTTCTTAATCATGAAGTAAAATAAAAAATTATAAAAAAATATTTTTTATTTTACTTAGTGATTAAAAAAGTATTTTTAATACTTTTTTTACTTTCTAATTAAGAAGTATTTTTTAATAATATTCTAAATATTTAAAAGTGTTTAAAAAAATTGTATAAAAAAAAAACTTAAAAAAACTCATAAAATTATGGACTACACCCAAGTGGGAGTCCCAATGGGAGATGTAGTATCACCCATATATAATATATTTATATATATAATATATATTATATATATAAATATATTTATATATATATATATCATGTGTGTGTAGTAGCAGCATGCAGTATATATATAGGACCGTTTATCATTTAGTTTGAAACGACAATATTTATTTTGAATTAATATATTAATGATGCAAATGCATGATCTTTTCTAAGGAATATGTGATTACGTAGATGATCATAATTATTTGTATATATTAATTGGATTTTGGAGGGTTCGATACTCAGACTCTTCCACTTTTGCTCACATTTTGATAAGGTTTCAGTAATAATGTGCCATTTTTATTAAATTCAATGGAGAAAACAGCTTTTATTGTCAATGCCATGGGCGCCGTTTTGGAGACAAACCGTATAAAAGAATGTCTCTTTATATAAAATATTAGCGATACCAAACAATCAGCTTGCTAGCTGCTATGGAACATATATAATATTATTAAACTGGTATTATTAGGGATTTTTTTTTTCTTTTTTTTTTTGTAAAAAGTTCTAGACATGATGAAATGGCCGGAAACGCACTGAAATTGATGGAAAGATTCTAATTATTTATAATAAGCTGCATGACATGATTCCACATAAGGTGCAATCATGATGTCAGTTCAGCATTAATATTAATATATTATATCGTGAAATACACGTCTTATATTCTCACTTTTTAATTATTTAAAAATACGGTTTAGTTTAGATTGCAAAATACTCTTACTCTGTTTATCTCATCTTATCATTATAATTTTTATAAATTTTTTTATAAAATACAATAAATAATTTAACTTTTTCAAATCTTAAAATAATAGTAATATTAAAAATAATACTCTAATAATATTTTATTCAACTTTCAACTTTTATCTTAATTCAACAGCTTATCTCAACTTACTATTCAAACCTAACTTAATTTAAACTATTTCACTACTATTTACAAATTATCTTATTGTTATTTACAAAATTTTTATCTCATCTTATTATTATTTCGACGTTTGTTATATATGGGCAACCAAAGAGAGATCTACATGATCAGTTGGGTCACCTTTGGGGTTTAAGTGAAACATCAATTCCTTCAATAGAAACAGAGCAATCGTGAATTATTGATCCATCCATCACGAACAAATTGCGGATATTGATGCTGCCTAGCTAGCTAAATCTTAATTTGCTTCAATGGTTGAAAGTAAAATTAAAGCTAGCTAGCTAATTAATTCCTTCGCCAATCTGTCATGTGCCACACGTATACTACGTGTTATTAGCATCTCTTGCTTTGACATCAATGACATGATAATGTTCTATATGCCAACTATAATACAAGGAACTTTACTTTTGAAGCTGCCTGATTCATGCATGATCATCTGTCTATATAACCGACTTGAAATATTCAGAGCTTCCTTCTTGATTGGAGCATTAACAACTTCGAGGGAATCACCTAATTCGAAAGCCATAATGTAAAGGAAATATTTTGGACATAAAAAGATTACATAAAAGTAAATTAAAAAATTGATGTGGTTTGAAGTAGTACATCAAATTATAAAGTAAATCTAACGGATCACATTAATTATATCAGTTTGTGAGTTTATTTTGTATAATCTCTTTGTGTATGTAGCAATTCTCTAATCTAAAAACTGATCGCGGCATGTTTAACATCATGATGCCACCAATCCTAGTTCTTCAAGTGGACATCATGATCAGTAGTACTCCTAATATTTAAAGATCAGGTTCAGATATTTTATTTTATTTTTGTCTGCACATGCATGCATGAGAGCGTTTTGATCTTCCTATATATTACAAATTACACATCACCCAAAAATCCTTAGCAAGGAGGGCATGCACGTCCATGAAATGTGACAGCAAGATTCATCCTAGCTAGTTCCCTTTTGTAAATAAAAAATTCTTCACAACCTCCTATTATTCACCTACACTCCACACTCCACTTTTTTTTTAATTTTTTTTATCAAATATTTTTTATATGAATAGTGAATAAAAAATTTGAAATAGTTTAAAAAAATAAATTCAAATTTTTTTTTTTAAATATTAAAAAATATGAAGTGTGGAGGATGGGTGAATTGTGCAGCAAAACCTGTAAATTGGAGCGGAGATCGATCGAACCAACCAACTTACGAGAAAACAAATTTTCTTTTGTGGGCCTGTTAGGGAGCAGTGTTTTGTTACAAAAGAAACATCTTCGGAGCTTGATTGTCCATATATATATATATATATATATATATATATATATATATGGACCTCGTTTCAGACTCGGATCCAGTACTATACGAAGCACTTTGGGGCTTTTAACCTTATTTTTCAAGCACTAATTTGGGACTGCGAAGTACTGCTAAAACTGAGCACATACCCACCGTCAGTACCGTCGTGGGTCCCCATGCACAAAGATGCCGTATACAAGTTTACAACTCGATCCTCATGGCCAGAAGTTAATTTTGAGTCTTAATTAAGTTTGAGTTTAATCGGGCAAGCATGAAGTGGGGATAGATCAGAGAGAAATGGCTACTATCTATCCGTTTCCTTCTTGTTTTTTCATGCATGCATGTCAGAAGTTCATAAAAAACTTCCACATATAAAGTTAAGATCCAATCTTCCCAACACATAAAGTACACTTATATCGAAATTAGAGTTTTAAAAACTCTTTAACAATAAATATGCTGGTCAGTATATACAATCTGATCAGAAGTTATTATTCCAACTGACAAATTAGAAGTTTTTATAAATAAATTAGCTCATTGAAGAGGATTAATTTTTGTTCAACTAGATACTTAAGATAACGGTCGATACTTAAGTTGTTCGGATTCATAAAACTTACATCACATGAAACGATATGATTAGAAAGAAATTCAAGGATAAGAGATCGATCGAATGGTGTCAAATCATTCAAACCCAAAAACCTAAAAGCTCATATTAATAGAGGAGAGATGCTTCATGTGCATCAGATTTTTGTCATCATCTTCCAATTATTTGGTATAATCATGATTTGATACCATATAAGAGGATAATGAAAAGACAGTGATTAGTTAGTGGATGGTAAATAATACCCATAATTTCATCCTGCAAAATACCCGAATTTAACCTCTTCCCCATGAACCTTTTGTTCTTATAATCCTTCATGTATTCCAGATTTGCTTCATGAAACCAAGAGAATTGGGTGTTCAAGATCGAAAGCAACGCTGGCCAAAATTGCTAGTTAAAAAAAAAAAATAGCCATAAAATATATATTTAAAAAAAAAAAAAGGGGGGGATCCCCAAACGCTGAATTCTTCTGGTTACCAAATGGATAAAAGAGAGCGAATGTGGGGATAATGAAAGCCCAAGTTTAGCGGCCCAACTACATGAAAATTGACATTGTAGACAAGGACATACCAACTTTTAACCTGGACGCTGCGGATCAGGATAAAATAGTTGACAAGAAAGTACCCCAGAAAAAAATAAAATAGCTATTCGCACTCTTATCTCATCTCTCTCTCTCTCTCCCTGAAGGTGGTTTCTCTCTCTTTTTGGGACTTCAGACTCAAGAATTAAAAACAGAAAAATAAAAAATCCAAACTGATGTTGGGAGTTTATACTGAATTCGATTGCGGGTTGCAAAGTTTGTATCTTCAATGATAAAGATTCGTGAACTTTCTTTGAATAAGGACCGTCTGTCTATGCAGTGGGTTTGTTTCTCTCTCCGTGCAAATGCATTCATCCAACAGTTTTAAGCCGAAGCTGTAAGAATTGGTGGCCATCGATCAAGCAAATGGTTTGGAAAGAAAGAAAAAACAAGTACGAGAAATTCATACAATGGACCTTGATGCCCAAGAACACCAGTAATAACAATTAAACAGAACTACAGAACCAAAAAAGGTTCAAAATTGAGTACAAAAATTCAGAAGCCCCGCAACTCAAGATTCTACGCTACGAAGCTACCAAGCGTCAAAACTATAAGAAGAACAAGAAAAAGAAAAAGAAAAAGGAAGGGTTTGGGGGGGCGCCCCCGGGGGGGGGGAAGGATTAGGCGGGGACAGTATGTGAGCTAGAGAAAGGAAGGCTGTGGAGGATGAGAAAACGAACCCGCCTTGGGAAAGGCACGGTATGGAAAAGATGCTCCAGCACCCTTGCCAACAGCACCGTGTACTCCTCCATCATCTCCGCCACTATCGCCACCAGTATCATCTCCCTTCTCGTGATCTTATTTCTCTCTTTATATCTTGCTGCCACCTCAAAGGTCAAGTTTTTGAGTCCTCAAAACTTTGACAACAGCCCTCTTTTCTCTGTGTATTTATATGCACTATGACAAGTGTATGTTTAAGTGGAAGACTGCGGAGGTATATATGCTTACTGTTCAGTGGGCGTTTCTAACTTTCTTCTGTAGGAGACTAGAAGAAACTCGTCCAAAGCCTTTGTTTTGGGTACCCGTTTCCATATAAACCAAACCAGGGGCGCCCAATAAGACCAGCACTGTCCTCACAGTGTGCTGCTGGGCTTCCAACACGTGTGCATCCCCACCATATCTGTCTATGATACCAGTTATGAAAGTTAGATTTATCTGAATTCCGCCATCCAACAAAAGAAAAAATTAGCTAGACCCTTCCTTTATTATTTCTAATAGACAAGGGAGAAAGAGAAACTGGGTCCCTTCCTTCCCATGGCCTGTGGATATTGTTTCTCTCATCCTTATCCTTTCCCCCCTCTCTGCCATTTATTAATGGCGCAATGAGTATTCATTAATCATTTTTTTTTTCAACTTCTCTCCTGGTTTTGCCACCTCAACATTAGAGGCGGTGTGGTTTTCGTAAAGCCCAAGTTTCATTGAAAGGTGGATTCATCTTTCCAGCCTATGGGCCATGGGGTCCACGTTACCCAATGGTGGATATCTTTTTTTTACCGATCTTCTTTCGACCCCTCGCTTTCACAAACACGCGCATATTATTCATTTTTTGATAGTTTTATCAACAGCCCATTCCCAGGAGCCGAAAACATAGAAAAAGAAAACTGATTACAATGGTTGACTTGTAATCTTACATTATGATGGTTGTTAGGAGTGGAACTTGTCATTAAGGGATATGATCGACGTCCATATCTATAAAACTACTGCTATTACAGTTACACACCTTCTCAGCCTTGAAATCTTCCCCAAGGATACCACCTTCTATGAATGCACCAATTTAGGAATGCTCTATGATCTGATGCACTACAGATACACTAAAATACAGGAAAGTGGACCGAATTATAAAGACGATAACCATTGAGCTAAATCTCGGAATCAGATGTACATACATATCTATAATTTGTGTGAAAATTTAAGAAAGTTGTAATGATGAGATGAGTGAATTTTGAATCCAAACCACCCTTTATCTCGGAATCAGACGTACATACATACGTATAAAATATCCAACAACGGTAACGCAGGGATACGCAAAAAGAAACCTAAGAAAACAAAACAAAAGTTGTTCAGCAGGGTACACAGCGTTTGGCAATTCTAGACATGTACAAATGCATACAGGAAAGCAATTTCAAACCTAAACTTGTTTCCAAGCATGCTGCAACACAGACTTCCTACAGCTACTGCTGCAAAACATCAAGATCTAAATCATATCCATACCCCAATAAAGACTGCAGACAGGAGCACAACTAGAGAAACTCCAACCGTATAGATCAACAAGGATCGTGGGGCACGATAAGGACATTTCCCAAAATGGGTCACCCCTATCTGGCTGCTGCCCTGCAGACCACCGTGTTTCCCTCCTAACCTAAGTTTTGCCGAGGATTCTCCATTAGTTCCCTTGCACTCAGAAGTCAAAAGCTTGTTTTCTTCCTCTGGCTCGACAAAGCTAGAACCTTGTTCTGAAGCTTCTTCACTCTCTTCCTCTGGCTCAGTAAATCTAGAAGTGTGCTCAGAAGCTTCTTCACTCTCTTCCTTTAGCTTAGAAAAAGTAGAGCTGTGCTCTGAGGCTTCTTTGCTCTGCAACAAGCAATATGATGGACTCAATAACTAATGAATACACATGAGAAGAACTTTCATATCAGCATCTGATGAACCTTACCTCAGTAAGAGTTGATTGCACTTCATATTCTTCTTCACTGTGGCTTGCACCTCTCTCTTCGCTATGATGAGCGGTGCCTTGAACCTTCAAAAGCTCACAGTCTTCCTCTGGCTCAGAAAAGGCAGGCCTGCAGTCCAAAGATTCTTTGTCCTGCAACCAACAATATTACCGACTTGAAAATTGATGAATGCACATGAGCAATAGTTTTAAACCAGCTTCATCTAAAGAACCATACCTCGATAACAGTTGATTGTACTTCATCTTCTCCTTCACTACAGCTTGCCCCTCTCACTTCACTATAGCAAGCTGATCCAGTAGAAATATTCATCTGCATAAGGATTCTTCTTGGCGCTGTGCCTTGAATTCCAAATTTGTCTGAATTTGGTTGATGTTGAGGCTGCCGGCTCCTAATATTGATAACAGATCCACCAACAGGACCACTGCTGTAGATAACTGGATTCTTATCGGCCATTTCTTCAGAATTGAACCCATAGGTTAAGCCCAGAGCAGAATTGGCAGGTGAGGCATCACATCCCACAGAATTATCCCAAAGGTCAGCCATATTTTCCCCCTTAAGTTCCCAGTCAGCAAGTGGAGCAAAAGCATTGAAAGATCCAAATGAATTTTGCCTTTGTAATAACTGCCAATAATCATCATGCTTGTTCGACCATCCAGAAGCTCCCATCTCAGAATGCCGCTGGTGTACAACAACATATTAACTTTAGTGTTAAGAGTATATCAATGATCAACCATATCAAATTTCCATAAAGCAAAATATGTATACCATAGTGCCACAAATTCAAAGTCAACATGCATCAGGCAAAGCTGGAAACAGCAGAGGATTACCAACGAGGTGGCTTACAGAACATGAAAAAAATTATCCGTTTTACCTGAATTTGGGCCATATCACTGTATGCATCACTTTCCCTAACATAGGAGCTTCCAGGTGGTACAGCCTCTACCTTACATACTTGACTAGACAAATGGGTGTCACTTCCCACAACTGAGTTCTTCTGAGTGGTTGATTCATCCGAGGAGTACAAATCATGGTTATTGAATTCCTCATCGAACAACTCTGTAAAAGATATGTCCTGTTCACTTGTGTCACCAAGAGAATGGAATGTGTTATTGTCGTTGCCAAAATCACTGGCAAAAGGTGAACCCAGATTATAAGGGGCCAGCTCTGTGTGATTCTGTGGTTGCGACGGGGAGAAATCTATGTAATCAATCTGGCAAGAAGCAGGCTCATAGATCGTTGAATTATCTCCCAGAGGCTGATGAACCTGAATGGAAAGGAAGAAGACAAAAATTTAACCAATTCATTTCTTGATTATTTAGACCAGAAAAGAAACTTCTCCTTGAGAAAAGTTTATGCATAGTAAAAGATATCACTCATCTCACCTCTATCCCAGTACCTTCTTGTACATGGTCTTCTTCCACGTCAGACGCCATATAACTAATGCTACTTGTGTCAACAGGCATATGAGCATTAGGGGTGATGTTATCCAACTCATCAGTCAACCATCTCTTTATACCTTCAGATTGGTTACCAACTTGTATATCTGACATTGGTGTTTCTTGAACCACATCCGATGACATATCATCAGGAGAGGACTTGGTAGTGGTAGGAGATGAGCCAGTATGATCCACTTCATCATACTTTACAATGTCCGCCTTCTCCTCTGGCTTTCTGAACAAGCGACACAGTACAAAAGGAGCCTGTACAAAGCCAGAGAAGGACATGTTAACATGTTCAACATGCCAATAATGAACAAAACCATATAAGGTTCTTGTTGACAGTATCTCCCAACAATTATGAACAGAGGACCGGAAAAAAAGCACTATTGTTAAGAATAAGGAAGCAAAGGAGATAGAGACCTGGCCGGGATGAGTACCGTCAAGTTGTTTCTGGGTAGCACGATACTCGTGCATGATCCAGTTCGTGCGCTCCCCCTTGGGAGCACGGCCTCTGTAGAAAACCAAGGTCTTCTTCATGCCGATCAAGGTGGTATTAGACCCAGACTTACGGGACTTGATGGTGCGGTCCTTGCCGGTCGCTTTCCAGTATCCGGCGTCAGTGGCCCGGTTGGAACGATGCCCATTTGGGTACTTCCGATCACGCGGACAGAAGAAGAACCACTCTGGATCGTCCGTCTTTATCACCGAAAGCTCTTTTTTTTCACAAATTAAGCAGTTAACTTTTTTTGATCGGTAACAAATTAAACAGTTAACTATAAGAAATATGCAACACTAAAATGAAAGGAGCAAATTTCAGAAGAATGTCAAAGTGGAACAGTCTTTAGCTGTTAGCATATGAAATCGCCAGATGCAGTGGAATTATCAATTTTTGATTCAGTGGAGAATAAAGCAAAATTTTGACAGCCAATTAGCCAATCAAGAAAAGGAAAAGAAAAACTACCACCACAATAAGAATCGAATTGAAATTCAAGATAAATGAAAGCGAATATAGTGTGTAAAATGTAAAAGCAAAAGGAAAGAGAGAAAAATACCAGGCAAATCCCAGGGCTCCCATCTGCAAACGTCGATTTCGGAGATGACCCGTACCTCAGAATGACGGCCATTGATTTTCAACCTGAGGTAATGATTTATGAGCTCTTCGTCCGTCGGCCTGAATCTGAATCCCAGAGGCAGCGATTCCATCGCCATCACTTCCATCTTCCTCTTCTTCTTCCAAAGCCCTGACCTTACCGGGATCTCGTAAACCCTGAATTAGTCGACAAAAACCCGAACCACTCAAAATATAGCGAAAACCCAACACTTACATTAATCACAGTTAACTCAAACTTTGGCTTTTTGTTTTGTCGCTGGACGCTTGGTACGAAACCAACTGTTCTCTAAATGCGTTGGGGTTAAGAAAACCCACCATTTCCTGGGGTCGGTTCCTCGGCACCCGTTCCGGTCGCTTTCCCAGGACCCGAGACGACAGTGAACTGAAGCGGGTCCCTTTAGCTTTGTCGGGGCCAGCAGTGCGTCGTGCATTTGCGTCCTTGAAGACTCCTGGCACCTGCTGTATACTTTGCAGTAGAAAATCTCTACATCAAGATTTCTCTCACTTTTTCACGTAAAGAGAAAGTAGTAGAAGGGTAGCTTGGAGGGAGGCTAGAGATACATATATTGACCGTTTATAACGGACCCTGAAAATGATTAACATGTATATTATTTATTATTTCTTTTATGCATACTCTACATCTAAATATATATTATTTCTCTATATCATTTATCAGTTTTATGTTTATTATTTCTCTATTTTCTTTAAAAAAATTATTCTCTTTAATTTTTTTCTTCGTTTTTTTTGTCTCTCCACAATTATTCTCTTTAATTACCAAAAATTTTTTATTTTAGCCAAGATTTCAAATTTTATAACGTTTCAATCTATTTTTGAGGTTGCAATTTATTATTTATTTTAAATCTAAGGAATTATGAAATTGGAGGAAAATGAAAAGGAGAAATGAAGAAAAAAATAATAAAGAAAGAGAAATTGAGAGATAGAAATAGAGTAAATAATACAAGGATGAAGAATAGTATCCAGCCCATATGTATAGAGTGTGGTGAGAGTTGAAACTACAGAAAAGAGGGAAATGAACACCAAAGGTGTTTATCACAGTATCTACACAAAAAAACCGAAATTATTATTATTTACTGAACCCTATCAATAATCCAATAAATGAATTTCAAATTTTTTTTTTTTTTTTGCAAAAAATACGTAAACTCAATAATATTCACTTACTTAATCACTAAGAAAAAAAAAAAAAAAACAAACAAACAAACAAAAAAGGGTAAACCATCGATCATGTATGGGTTCAAATCTTCAAATAGCATTATCCTTTAATTTATACAATCTCATGGAGAATATTTTATTACTAACTGTCTTTAAACTTATATGCATTTTACATAATCCATTGGAAATGCTGTTTGTCCTAAAATTTCGATAAAAACCTTATGCGACATTCACATCTTGCATGGCATCATTAAATATTACAATATATAATTAAGATAGTTTGTATTAAAATAGGAAATCGAAGATGTGTATAGAATTTTCCTATTTTAATACTAACTATCTTACTCATAGGAATCCAAGTTGATTCGGACAAAAGTGTGCATAAAAAAATACATGTTCTCAAAACCAACCCACTTGCAGCATCCCTTTTTTTTTTTTTTTTTTGTCAGGGATAGTTTTTTTCTCTTTCTTATATATATTTCTGTCTAAATTAATTACCAAATATTTTATCAAAGTTCTCACGTGCTATTTTTATTTATTATCTGATACAAATTACTTTCCAAAAGGGAAGGAAAGGTCATAGACGCAACGAGGGATATTGCAAAACGTTCACTCACAAACATAGACGTGAGTGAATGAACTCTACAAGAGTGTGAAAAGGGCTTTTGATCAACTAAAGCAAAAAAAAAAGGGGCTGTGAGGCCAATGAAAATGCTCCACCTTTAAAAAGTAGATTATTCTACGAGCACATGCTTCCATCTTTTCTCTCACAAAAGTTGCAGTGGTCGGGCGACACAATCTCAATCACTCTATTTTTCTCCCTCCCCCATCTTTCCAATGGAATTGTCATCCTTGCAACCAGAAGGTTCACGGACATAAAAATATCACACATTCTCGATAATGGCATCAAATAGTCATATGTTTCCATCAAAGGAACAAGGAACTCTTTGGAAACTGTAACTAGGCCCCAATCTTTTTCTTTTTTTTTTTAATAAAAAAAAATGGAAACTCTCTTGCCAATCTCTTTATCCTGTTGGCTGCTTACCAAACTCACTTCTCTCGTAGTAGTTCCTGCCTCCCAAAAGTCAAGAATATGGTTTTGATATCTGTATGTGGTTTAACAAGTCTGTGCATAGATTCACCTCATACATAAATGAAAAGTTCCAAGGGGAAAACAGTGTCCTCTCACTTCACCATGCTGTATCAAAGTGTGAGGTAACAAAGAAATGCTCCCTCTCAAATCATAAACAAGGTGAATAATGGGATACTGTAGTACACAACAATTAAGAGTTCTCTTGCAAGTTGAAGAATTTCTTGTACACAAATTTACCTATATGGCAGGATGATAACCAAGACTCACATTTGTTTCCACTCTTTGCACAACTCTTCTCAAACTCCACTCATGACAGAAATCCAGAGCAACTCGCAGTCCAGTCCCAAGTCCAAGAACAATAATGACACCTGTACATTTCTCTCCATTTTTTACCATCATCAAACAAGCCAGTCATTAGGAAAGGAAGAGTAACAACGTAGAGCTACATACCGATTATAACGTTGATGGGCAGTGCCGAGATACCCAGGGTAATGGATATCAGCACATCCAACAGGAGACCACAAACGATGATTGAAAATGCCACCCAAAGTGGACTAAAACAGTTCTGGTACAGAATTCAACAAAATCAAAGGAATGCATATTGTTTTTTTTATAGGTATCAAGGGAATGAATATTGTTTCCTCAAATAAGTACAACTCCAGCAGATTGAGCAGAGTGACCCCTTACCCTTTCACGACCTTGATGCCTAAAATTTGCGTCATTCCTCCAAACCCAGTAATTTGTCTGTTCCATGAAAAACGAGAACATAAAATTTCATACATGTCTATCAGACCTTTTCTGCTTTCAGACACTTGTAAAAATAATGTTTTGTCACCTTGATATATCTTCAGCAAAAGTGCTAATAATGTTCACAATTTTAAAAAGGCGAGTTTAAAACCTAACCATTAAACCAGTAAAATTAATAATTAGTAAAATTTAAAAAAATAAAACAAATCCAGTGGCAAAACTAACTCAAAATAGATTAGAGGATATTTTGAATATATAATTTTATTACTATAATATTCAAATCATATGTTTTGATTTCTTCTGTTGGATCGCGTTCTCCAAAGTGTTGAAGAGTATGCTCCCATTGCATGGCATCTTGCCACCAAGGATCAAGTACACCTTGGGAATAAGATGAAGGCTCCACTGCTTGAACAATGGAGGAAAAAGCAGAAATGGGATACCAAGTAGAAAGGAACATGGTGTGGTCAGGGAAGACATCGGGACAGAGGGAACCCATACTAGATCAAGTGGTCATGGGCTGAGTAGAGTGTGGAGCAGGAAGTGTTTCACATGATGGGGGTTCAGGTGTTGGGGCAGGAAGTGAGGGGAGCTTGTGTGAAGGAAGTGATGCAGGGGAGGTTTGGAAATCACTAGAGATGGGATTCAAAAGTTCATGGCTATCAAAAGGCGAAGCCAAGACATGGTCAGGAGTTCAAAAGTTCAAGGCTATCAAAAACACGAATCTGAGACATGGTCAGGAGTGGGTTGGGGATCAAAGATTGAGAAGGGGAATTGGGGGTTCGGAAAGAGTCAAGAAAATGTATAGACACTTGTGTAGTAGCAAGAGCCAAGATTTGAGGGGGTAAGAACTGGTGGTTTGTTCCAAGCTGGGAAAAGAAGTCTCATTAAAAACTACATCCATGAGTGCGTGTGCCTTTTGAAGTGAATGATCAAAGCACCGGAACCCTGTGTCCAAATTCATAGCCTACAAAGATGCACGGCTTGGTATGAAATTGTAATTTCATGTCAGAGTAATGGGGGCAAAGAAGAGTAAAAACACACGCATCAGAAGACTCAAGGTGAAAGTGATCTGAGCATTAATGGAACAATTCTTCATAGGGACTCTTATGATTTAAAATGGTTGTAGGAAAACGATTAACAAGGTAGACCATGGTGGTGAATGTGTCAACCCAAAATTTTTTTGGTAGCCAAGATTCAGTAAGAGTTAATCCCATTTCAAGAATCTGTTGGAGTTTTCTTTCAGAAAGCTACTCAGATGTGTGAGAACAAGATTTACGATGGAGAATTCCATTTTGGTGAGAAATGGAATTAAATCTTTGCGAAGTAAATTCGCCTCCTCCATTAGATTGAAATTGTTAAATTTTGGTGGAAAGCAAATTTTTGACAATGCATTTGAATTAATGAAATGCTAAGATACATCTAGGTTTTGTTGCAATGGATAAACCCATGTGAAGCAAGAAAAATCATTAATGAACACCACATAGTAGTGGCATCCACTTATAGAAATAATTGGTATGGTCCACACGTTGGAGTGAACTAATTCTAGGGGATGTTGACTCGATCAAATGGAGGAAGAAAAGGATTGTGTTTTGCTTTTTAAGTTGACAATATTCAATTAAAAAAAACTGACAAGATTCGATGCCAGCATTTAAAAGCAGGTAATTGTGGAGATTTGACTATAAATAGGACGATTACATCTAAAGGATGTCCTATTCTAGAATGCCAATGAGAAAGGGAGTTTTATTCCTAGGAGGCGGTGCTTTTTCTATAAAGAATTCCTTTGCAACTGGACTGCATACAAAACATTTTCACTCTTGCCTTCCAAAAAAATGGCTCCATTCTGCATGTGCATGCCCAATTAAAATCTGTTGTTGTTAGTGTAGAAGTAACAGTGATTATCTTGACAAAATTTTTGGATGGACGATAAACTTGTTGAAGCTAAAGGACAATGGAGAATATTGTTCAAATTAAACTTAGAACAATGGATTCATAACAGTTATTTCCTCATTAGGAAGGTAATTCGGAGGGCATAAGTCAAAACTGTCTGGCTTGATCATGACAAGCTGTGCAATATTTGGGAAAGGAAAAATTATGGAGTGTTTTGGAAGACATGGTGGAAGTACTCAAGGTACTGATAGTGACATGGCTAGAGCTAGAAAAGTGTCTGCTTTGGCCAGCCATGGGTAAGGGTATTGTTAGCGTGAGTCTATAGTTCTGAGTTGGGGAGGCTTGAACAACAGCTTGACAGTAGGATACTCTAACACAAAGTTCCACACCGTTGTGGTCTCTCTTGAGAAGTAGGATTAATTAACAAAAGATGTGCTAAAAAGTAAACATATTCTTTTGCTATATATGTCAAATTTTTCTTCCAGGCTCTAAATATCAAATATCAAATGTTTAGATGTTGCATTACTTATAAGCATTCAAAATTATGATATCATTCAGAACAGATGCCAAGGGCCCTTCATATGTTCTTAATAATAAGTAGATGTTCTAGTCTGTACTTGAGAAGGTCAAATCTGAACATATGGGTGCATACAGTACAGTACAATACGTGTCAAATACATTTAAAGAATTTAACAAAGAATGTTTCGATTCTTTATATAATTAGGAAAAACAAAATACATATTGGGATGTGGCTAAGAAGTAATTCCTTCAAAATGGATATGATATCACAAAGATGAGGTGAACTAAAAAGCCCATCCAATGAGGTAACCTAATGCATGAGTTAAATGACTTGATAAAAATGGTATGGAATATGGAATACGTACACTAGGCTGGGAATCTGGAGGTGGCACGTTTGCAGCTACCTCTCTGCACAAAAAACCGAAAACACATTATAAGATCCTTCGAGACTGAGGTAATTCCAAATCAAGA
Organism: Pterocarya stenoptera; assembly: GCA_003123785.1. NCBI lineage: Eukaryota > Viridiplantae > Streptophyta > Magnoliopsida > Fagales > Juglandaceae > Pterocarya > Pterocarya stenoptera. The sequence continues at coordinate 217,003 of QEOT01004073.1, forward strand.
ACAAATATAGTGAAAAGACTTACTGGCATATCTCACATTTGTTTGATCCTCTTGTACAAAACCAAGTATCTATGCATGATCGGTGGGCTTTTGCAAGACCACCTCGACAATGGCACCCAAGATCTATAAGAACTTCTTCCTTCTCCTGCTGACAAACTCTGAAAAATAGAACAGCCTATATCAACACTTTTTATGTGCCATTATACTTTTTATGGCACCTTTTAAAGCAGCATTTTTTGTGTGGACCGCTTCCTTGGGTAAGATCCTCACAACAGATAATTTGAGGAGAAGGAGGGTGATCATCGCAGATTGGTGTTGTATGTATAGGAGCGAGGGTGAATTAGTGGACCATCTTCTACTACATTGTGAGGTAGCTCGAGGGATATGGAACGAGGTATTTAGTAGGCTAGATTTGGGCTGGGTAATGCCTGAGACAGTAGAGGCAAAATTGGCTAGTTGGACAAACTTGAGAGGTAATCAACAGATCAAGGCAGTATGGAAGATGCTTCCTATTTGCATCATGTGGTGTGTGTGGCGGGAGCGTAATGATCAGACGTTCGAGGATAAAGAGAGATCGATGGAGGAACTTAAAGCTTTCTTCTTTAGAACTCTTTGTACTTGGACCATTGCCGTCAATTTTAATGGCCAAGATTTCCATGATTTCCTTGTATCTATTGCCCCTACTTAGTTTAGGGCATTCTTTGTACTGAACATGGCTTTTGCCTATTCTTTTACTAATATATTTTTACTTATCAAAAAAAAATTTAAGATATAATCCAATGATACCTATATCCATCTAAATCAATTTCCAACATGAAAATAAAGCAAAACTACATAACCCAAAGGTTTTTCAACATGCAGCCAAAGTCAATAGTCCTGTTTTAGTTCTCAAAACCTCACATATAATTTGAAAAATCTATTTATAGCAGATTGAGCAGCTGCGGACAATCTAAATTTATGCACCAACTTGAAAAATACCTTTTTTATGACCTCATAAGATCAATACCAACTTGAACAAGATGAAAATGATAATATGTGCAAAAACAGAGGCAAAAAGGCCGAAACCTGAGAATCCCTGCAAATAATAAAACCAATAAAAGCAACCAGGATGGACATCACTGAGCATAACTAAATACCGAACAACAACATTTTTGCTCCATAGCTCTGCTTTTCTTCAAGGATGGGGAACTCCAAGCCATCAACATTGAGAAAACGTAAGTTGATGCAACCCTACTCAAATTCTATAAAAAAAATATTGAACCTTTCTAAATATTCTCCCTTTAATTTAAAGCGAAAAACTTAGTTTCAATCATACCCAGCCTGTAATGGAAAGTGTGTCTTCTAATAAATTGAGTGTGGATCGCGTCCAATATCATCTGCTGAAGATTTTCATTTCTAATGGTGCATTCCAAACCAAGCACACATACATTTATTTGTAGAGTAAACCTCATTTCGAGATTGTTTTTTCACCATCAAGTTAATGTTACACCAACTTTTAAAAGGGAAAGTTGAAAATGACAGTCGAATTGATGGTTAGTAAGGCAATAAGCAAGAGCACGCTCAGCTTAGATTAAAAGAAAACAGGGAAAATGCAATCCATAAGAAACAAAACATGAACTCATGAAGCCATATCTGGATAGTCGTGATGTATCAAGAAATTATATGGTACCTGCATAGTTCAACAAAACTTGCTGTCCTCGACAAATATGCCTTTTTGGGAGACAGAGCAGGGGACAGTTGTTCATCGTCATTAGAGGAGTCCACAGCAGTTGAAAACTTTGCAGTTGGTTCGGGAGTCTGATCACAACCATGGCTGGCGTTGGCGTTGGCGTTGGCGTTGGTCGACTGCTTCTCCAGGTCGGGAAGATCACCATCGCAGCTGGTGTCTTTCAACATCTGATGCCAAAAACCTTTGCTCTATCAATTCCGAGCCCGAAAGGAAACTCAGTCACGCGATTCGAGCTGCCGAATACCCTTCAAAATCAAGAAAGAAAATCCATTGAAATATCTTGGCAAAGAGCATTGACAAAAGACCTCAAACAAAACAAACAAACAAAAAGAAACCTCTGTTGCAGCAAAAGAAGATCGAACCTCGTAAAAGTGGGTATTGGGATTCAGCAATGGAAGCTTCGAGAGTCGACGAAGCACCTTAACACAGCCGAAAGAAAGATCCAAGGCGAAGAAGAAGATTAACAAGCGGGATGATTAAAATGTTAAACCCCAAATTCTATGCAACCCCAACAGTGAATCACAATTTCTGGTGGTGGGTATGTATTTAAGCAACTCCCCAGCACCCGTTACTCACTGCCATGCTCACGCTTCACTCGCACCTCACCGGATGGGATTCACTGCAGTTAAAAGGGAAGGCAAGGCGCAAAGTGGACGAAGCTTAAAAAATTCTCTAACCTTTCTTTTGGTCCCCACAAAATGCAACTGGTGGCAACAAACCTGAAACCACCACTTTCTTTGTCGCTATTATTGTAGTTAGCCTTTCAATTAATTACTATTATTAATTATTAAGTCGACTACTTAAAACGTGTGGTAATATGTCACCGCTACACGAAATAAGTTTTTGTATTATTATTGGCGATTCCATGTTGAAGGCACAATTACTGATCTAAAAAGATTAAGATTAAGATTTCAAAAAATAAAAAGTTTAAGATCTAGATGCTATTTTAGTTAAGGCATTTTAATCAGCCTATAAGTTGTCTGAACTTTGTGACTCAAATGCTTGATATAGTCCCCATACCGTACTAAATGTTAGAGGCTTTGGCTGCATTTAGAGTTGAATTCTTTATTAATAGTAATGAGTTAAGATAGTGAAATAAGTTTTGTGAGACCTACTTAAGATGAGTTTAGATGTGTTTGAATGTTATAATGAGTTTAGATGTATTTATGGAAAGTTGAAAAAGGCTATAGGTCCCGCGTGTAAAAATGTATTGAGTTGAAAAAAAATTGTGGGTTCTACGTATAAAGAAGTTTTGAGTTGAGATAAATTTAATAATTTGAGAGTTGGGTGTTTGATACTAAAAAAATGTATAAATTTGAACCGAACTCAACTGAGTAGAGTTTGGTCAAGAAACCAAACGCAATCATCAATCCAAAGATTCTATGACTATCGTCAGTTGTTAACGCAAAAGCTTTTACGATTATTGGATATTGATTTGGTTAAATCTTTAACCCCTAATATAATAACATCAGTCCAATTACAAGCATTGATCTTAACGTCTTATGGATAAAACTAGGGTTTCGATCCTCAATTTCAATTGTATGAAAGGAAAAGGATAGAAACAAATTAGATATAATAGAGTCGACTTAAGTTGGATTTGAATCCGTCAAACTTATGTCACATCTTTCGTATTTTAAGTTATCAAACACGTAACACAAATCTAATAAACTCAATAGACCTTAAACATGAATGTTCTAGCACATATATTGAGAGAATTTATGGGGAAGGATGACTTGTAAGGATTCAATTAATGATAAAGAAGAGACATAAATAACTTAGTACATAAATTAGAATTAGAATTAAAATGAAATATCTCAAAAACAATAAGATATATGTTCAAAATATAGATTCAGGCCTCCATTGGTTTGCAAAATGTCTCATTTCAACCTCATCTCATTTCAACATCCAAACATCACAAGTACAAATACTTTCAATTTCAAATTTTCTATCTTTTTTTAGCTAATCATTACCTAATAATTACAACTTTCTTATACTTCTAAACAAAACACAGAAAACAATTTAACTTTTTAAAAAATATATATATATTAAAAAATTATATTCTAACGTCAATAGTTTAATTTTATAATATTTTTATTTAATTTTTCTTTCTCATTTTTTAAATAATTAACTACTATACACAAATTTATTATCTCACCTCAAAGTCAAAGTCCGAGGCCATATTGATAACTTGAGATACTTACAATGACAATTTTGACTTGAAAGCTTTAAAAGGAAACTTTGATGCCTACGTACAATCCTCGCAAACTTTGAAGGAATTGTGTATGTACATGTATACATACAATTACGAGATGTGATAAAGGAATAATTGCATGTTTCATGATTGTATATGATCTATAATTAATTTTGAATTTTGAAAAAGTTAAATTATTTATTATATTTTATGTGAGAATTTAAAAAAATTATAATGATGAGATAAGAGTAGCTTGGTTTGTTTTTGGGGATAAACCCAAAACTTTCAAAACTTTTAAGACAGTTTTCGTATGGATAGATAGTTCTTCAAAACAAACACAATATTATTCTCGAGGTTTTCATCGGTCTATCCCTTTACTCAACATTGTTGAGTTGTTGACTGATTTCCATCGAAACACCGTGCGAATCTTGCAGCGTCTGTCTCCTCTCTCTCGTAAGCCCCATTTTGAACTTATCATCGAGCAGTGGGGGCTGTCATCCTTGTCCTCTTCTTTGGACTCGAATAAGACGATGGGATCTTGTTGAATATTGGAAGAAGCTAACAATGAATGTCTAGGGTTGACGTCAATGTCAAGAGCAGCCCAAGCAGAAGTAGAAGGAACTTGTTGGTCTGTCTTTTTATAAGGGTTGCGCTCGTCGTCGAGAGTGAAGAGGGACCAGAGGGTGTTCCAGACCCTGACGTGGTAGGACTTTCTCTAGGGCTCGAAAACTCTGAAGAAACCTTCGTTCTTGGAGGCCGAGAACGACTTGGTTCGCCAAAGCTCGGGAAAGAACAAAAAAGAAGCATTGGTGGTAGTTCTGTTCCTGTTGCGGTTGGCAGAAGAAGAGAGTCTGCCGCAGCTGCCGCCGAAGGGTTTGAAGATGGCTTTAAGGGCGGTGGTGGTGGAGGAGGTGGCGGGTCTGCGAGAGGAAGATGTGGAAGAGGAGGAATTGGGATCGAGGACAGCAAGACGCTCGCAGAGGCATGAGGGGCAGAAGCCTATGAAATGCTCGTCGGGGTGGCGGTCGCAAGATGTGGAGGGTCGGTGTAGCTACGGAGGTAGTGCTGCTGCTGTTGCTTTAGTGGTGTTGAGATTCATAACCACACTCTTCTGCTACTGCTCATGTTCTGGAGATACTCTCACTTTGAGTGAGAACCAGAGCGTAGCCTTTAGAGAGAGTGAGTTCGTGAGAGAGAGAGAGATAGACCGAACTATTTGGTTCCAATGGATAGCGAAGAAAGTGTGTATGTGTGTGATAGAGAGAGAGAGTAGAAACATATGGAAAATGAAAAAGAAAAAATTAGAGAAATATTTTATAAAAGGATTATATTTTCAGAATATTTTAGCATAATTTTTCTTTTTAAAATGAGGTTGTGCTTTTTTTTTTTCTTATAAATATTTCTACTGACTCATGAAGATATTTGATAAAAAAAATAAAAGTTTAATTCCACATTTTATGGTTGCTAAACAAAGCAAGAAAAAAAAAAAAAAAAAGACCAAACCGTGTAACTGCCCAGGTAACGCCGAATAGCTTTATTCCCCACTTTATACTATTCCTTCAAGCCGTTTCAGCCAAAAAAAAAAAAAATCAAAATTCAAATAATTAGTTGTGGGTCCTACCATAATAAATACTTTCAAAAAGTTAAACTAATCTTTATCTCATCTCTATAAACAAGCACATATCTCATCTCATCTCAAGTATACTTAACATATCTCACTATTATTCATACTTATCTTAAAAAATTTCATGTCATCTGAAAAAACAAACGAAGCCTCAACACTCTCAGTATCAAAACCAAGCTTATCATATCATGCATGTACACTTAACGTAAAATTCTTTTCCTCCATCAATGCTCAGACCAAAGAGCTATCTTAGGCGTCACAAAAGCATAAGCAGCACCAGGGAATTCAAGGGAAAACCCATTTTCAAGTTATCCTTTATCTTTTGGATTCGAATAACTTAAAGTACTCCTCCTAGCTTGTATTTCCATGAAAGCAACTCCTTCACCTTCCTTTATTCCTACAAACACAAGGTCCTGACAGACTCCTAGCCTGCACCTCCTATATATATACATCCAGTGTGAGACCCCAATTCCTAACCCAACTTCCTACACCAAATTTCTGTACACCATTGACGTAAAATCATGACCTCTGAACAGGTTAAGCACTCGTCCGCAGAAGGAGAGAAGCAAAAGCCATTTGACCGTGGAGTCAGGGAGATGGTGTCTGCCATAACTCACCGCTTTGCTGATCTTCAGAAATCTGGGTCAAGCAACAAGGAGCAGGGCGATGATCAGGATGATCATGGTGTAAGAATCGTCACCCTTGCCGGAACCAACACCGGAGCCACTCTGCGAAGCGAGATGGACGAGAAAGCCAGTCCTCCTCATGGGGTTTCACTTGGGGAGCCTGAGGACCTGAGCACATATGTGAACAGCAACTTCCAGGCCATCAACAACTCAATCATGATGGGTGGCAGCTACAACACCCACGACCCTGGTGTTCATGTGGACATCTTGGACTACTTTGACAGGAAAGGCCATAAGCCAGATCACAAACATGGAAAGAAGGGTAAGAGAAAAGAGAAGGAAAGCTCCCAAAGTGATCAACAACTTACCGAGAATTCTGATTGAGATCCTAAAAAATATATATAATAAAAATGCAGAGACCAGGAGAGGTCTCATGAAGGGCTATATTAAGAAGCTTTATGTCTTTGCTATAATTATATATAAATAATATATAATAAGGGTTTTTTTTTTTTTTTGGCCGGTGCTGCTTTACCATCTCCATGTATTCTGTTTGAAAGCAAAAGAATAGAAAAGAAAATTATTAATAAGATCGTGTGTTCCATTAATAAGCTATTTCTTAATTCATAGCTATCATTCTGAACCAAAACTATTTAGGCCTCGTATGTTTTTGGAGATGAGACGAGATGAGTTGAAATTAAAATTAAAAAGTAAAACAAAGTTTATTAGAATATATTTTTTAATATTATTTTTATTTTGAGATTTGAAAAAGTTGAATTGTTTATTTTATTTTATATTAGAAGTTGGGAAAGTTGTAATGATTATGTGAGATAAGATGAGATAAATTTAAAAAAGTTGAATTATTTATTTTATTTTGTATTGAAATTTAAGAAAATATAATAATAAAATTGAGATAAGATGATATGTTTTTCAAAAATAAACGAGGCCTTAATTTTCTTCTTAGTATAACTCTTCAATGATATTATATATATGGGGCATTTTTTGTAAAGTAATTAAAACTTCGTTTGGATCCTCAATCCAACTCAACTCAACTCAACTTATCATTATAACTTTTTCAAATTCCAATACAAAATATAATAAATAATTCAACTTTTTCAAATTTCAAAATAATAATAATACTAAAAAATAATATTCTAACAATATTTTATCATCTCAACTCAACTCAACCCATCTCTATTTTTCTTTCCATTTTCCACATTCTCCCCTAAACCAAACACTTCCCAAAAATTCCATGCAGCTAAAGACCTAAACTTTTACAAACCCAGTAAATAGACATTATAAGAAAAATGAGTTTTTGTGATTATTTATTTGCGACGAAAAGACTATATGTAATCAATTTTAACTATAAATAATCATTTCGTTAGAATTAACTGATTACAAATAAACAGTTTTCTTGTAGTCTAGAAGAAGAAGAAAAAAAAAATAACAGGCCATTTTCCCAGTTGTGAAATCAATTGCATATTCGATCCCCATCCTGAAACGGGAAGGAATTTAATTATTAAAGTAAAAAAAAAAAAAAAATTGCTACAAGGAATGAAGCCTTACACGGTGCACCTCTATCAAACATTGTGCACCTTTACCTAATCAATATATGATTTGTCATTTTTATTATTTTATTTAAATACACACATATTTAAATATGAAAAAAATGAAAAATTATACTTTGATTAAATGAAGGTATGTAATATAAGGCTTCTATGTAGAATTGTTTAAAATCAAATCGATAAACAATCTCGGGCTTGAGCTGCAAAAGGTGACGCCTTTTGCAATGGAATGGCCCAATGGGCTTTGTTTTGGGTGTTGCCCAGTCATGATAACTCCCTCTCCATGTAAAATCAAGTGAAAAGAAAAAATATTCTACTTGTATCATTACTCTTCAATCACGTCTTATGGACTCTTGTTTAGTAGTTAATACGCTCTCTCGACTAATCCAGTTTTACTGTGGGCTCTCTTTATTATGGACCTTCTCCATGTAAGCCTTATACGCATCATGGGCCTCAATAATTCTTGTGGGCCTTATTCGAGTCTATACCAACCCAACCCTACAGAATTAAACGCTGCGGTAGAGAAGTAAAATAGATTAAAAAAAAAAGTGAAACTCCACTACCAAAAACGAGTCACGACAAAAAGAACGAATGAATTAACTATCTACTCTTTTCTCTCTAGGAAAAGAGGTGGAGCAAAACTTGTGCTAGGCACGTGAGGCCGGTAAAACTGAATTTTGAACTTTCTGGGATGTGGTCCCAAGGGAGGAAAGGAATTTGTCAGGGTGGAAGTTGGCGCAGGAAAATGTAGCACGGTGGTAAGGTGGTTAACAGAGTGGTGACGCTGGAATATCTAGCGTTGCCGCCCTAAGGAAGGAGTCGAACAAGGTGGGAGTGGAGAAGAGTGGATTGCAGAGTGAAGTTACTGTGATATTCAAAGTTTGTCAAAAGAGGTAGTTGTGTGATTTCCGAAGAACTTAACAGAAGTCTCTTTGACAATGGAGGAGATGGAGGGGAAATGGGAGAAACTGAGACTTACTGAGGAAGAAGACCAGATCCTTGTTGTTGATGAATGTATTCCGAATGAATTCGAAAATAAAGGTGAGCGTAGTCTTGTGGGGAAGGTGTTAACTGAAAGAAGTATCGGGAAGGGCGTACTGGAGACTACTATGGCAAAGGTATGGCGAATCTCCAGTCCTGCTTCTTTTCGAGAGGTACAAAAGAATGTTTTCGTCATAACATTTGCTACAATGGCTGATAAACAGAAAGTCTGGGCTGGAAAACCATGGTTATTTGACAACTGCCTTATTGTCATTAACTTGTATGATGGTTTTATCCAACCAACGGAGATGGCGTTTTCTTTAGAGCGTTTTTGGGTACAGCTCCATGATCTTCCTTTTGCTTGCATGAATGAGGAGTGTGGGAGACAAATAGGTAGAGTGATCGGGCAGGTTATCGATGTGGTAACTAGTGAGGATGGATGTGGATGGGGGCAGTTTCTGCGTATCCGTGTGGAAGTGAATTTAAAGAAGGTGCTAGTAAGGGGGAGGGTGATTTCTGTGAAGGGGAACAATGTGTGGATTCCATTCAAATATGAGAAACTCCCTGAAATATGCTTCGATTGTAGGAGGTTTTCTCATTATGGACAAGAATGTTTGATGAGGGAGGAGAGTGGAACACAGAAACGAGGAGGAGATGGACAATATGGTCCCTGGCTTAGAGCGGATCCTTTTGGTAGGAAAAATACAGGGACAGGCTTTATGAATAAAAGGGGGACTGATGCTAACTCAGGTGGAAATGATAGCAAATCTGGTGCAAATACCTCGAAGGGTCCAAATGAGGTGGAAAGGGACAAGAGAGAAGACTCCATACAGGTTCAAAAGGTGGTTGAAGATGAGGTGTTGGGGAGGAAAAAAGGGGAAACCATGGGAGGGCTAGGATTGAATAATGAGAAGGGAGAGGAGCATTGTATATCAGAAGAACCACAAAGTTTCAATGCTGGCCAGAAGGTAGAAACTCATCCAATAGTAGAGAGAACTGAGGAGGACGTGGAGGAAGACCCTGATATGAATGAGTTAATTCTGCAAAAAACAAGAGAAGGAGGAAAGTGGAAGAGGAGGGCAAGGGAGATTGTGGGGATATCTAAGACTGCTTTAGTCCAGGTAAAACCAAAAAGAGGTAGGAATGGAAAGGAGGCTGCTGTGGTGGGAGGTATAAGGAAGAAAAGCAGAAATGAAGAAAATATTGTATGCAATGTACTTGTATTGGCGGAGGCTGTTGAACAGCCCCACCAATCAAAATGAAACTCTTAAGTTGGAACTGCCGAGGGCTTGGGAACCCTCGGACAGTTCATGACCTTTGCTATTTAGTAAAGGAAAAGAAGCCCAATTTTGTCTTTTTAATGGAGACAAAAATGCACAAAGGAAAAACTGATTGGTTAAATTTAAAGCTTGATATGTACAACTATTTTGCAGTGGCAGCAATAGGCAAAGGTGGAGGCTTATTGTTGTTTTGGAATAATGAGATGGTGGCTGAGATTCATAATTTTTCGCAGAGACATGTTAATTGTTGGATAACTGATGCTACAACCAAGGATAGATGGCTGTTCACGGGGTTCTATGGGCACCCAGAGGTGCAGAAAATGAAAGAGATGTGGAACATGCTTGCCTCATCAAACCTGTAAGTGGAATAGGGTGGTGTGTTGTAGGTGATTTTAATGAAATATCCACAAATGATGAGAAGGTAGGTGGTAGGTAGAGGGGGGAGAACCAGATGGCACAATTTAGAGAAACTCTGGAGGTGAGTGAGTTGTATGATCTGGGATGGTGTGGAGATAAATTCACATGGAGCAACAGGCACACTGATGAAACTTTCAATAAGGAACAGAACGTTTGGATAGGGCTGTGGCTAACTCTAAATGGTTGGAACTATATACAGAGAATCAACTTGAGGTCCTGCCCTCGAGGTGCTCTGATCATAGACCTCTTTTGTTATGCTTTGAAAAATCAAAAAGAGAGAAAAAAGAGAAAAAACTTTTCAAATATGAAGCTGCTTGGGCACTGGAAGAGGAGTGCAGCAGAGTGATTGAGGCTGAATGGGGGTATGACAGATATGGTGGAACTTCAACTTCTAAGGCCCAAAATTTACTCTTTAATTGTAGTTCTGCTCTGAGCAAGTGGAGCTATAAAAAGGAATCTAACATAAGCAGTAAGATAAAAAAGAAGACAGAGATCTTGAGAAATATGCAAATGGAGGAAGGTAGAGAGAATATTGCAAAGATTAAAAAAGTACAAGATGAGATGGGGTTACTGCTAGACCAAGAAGATCTTAAATGGAGACAAAGGGCTAAAAAGAATTGGTATAAGCTGGATGACAGAAATACCAAATTTTTTCATGCATGTACTAATCAAAGGAGAGGGAAAAACAGGATCATAATGATTAGAGATAGCTATGGCAGAATGGCAAATGAACCTGCAACTGTTGGAATGGCTTTCAATAATTATTTCAGGACCCTTTTCACAACATATAATCCTTCTGAAGATGATATTGAGGATTGTGTTCAGAATATGTCATCAAAAGTCTCGGTGGAGATGAATGAGCAACTTTGCAGACCTTATTCTAGAACTGAGGTGGAAGAGGATTTAAAGTCAATGGGGCCCCTAAAGTCCTCTGGACCCGATGGATATGGAGCAAGCTTCTTCCAACAGCATTGGAGCATTGTGGGTGATAGGGTAGCTGCAGCAGTCTTGGAGTGCTTAAATGGTGGTACTATTCCTCAATCTTTAAATTACACTTACATTGCTCTAATACCTAAGGTTAATATGCCTACTTTGGTTAGTGATTTTAAACCTATTAGCCTATGTAATGTGATGTATAAATTGTGCTCAAAGGTTATTGCAAATAGGCTAAAGTCAGTACTTTCTTTTGTAATTTCTCCTAACCAAAGTGCTTTCCTCCCGGGAAGACTTATCTTTGACAATGTAATGATAGCCTATGAAGTTCTTCATACCATGAAAACAAGATTGAAAGGTAAGCAAGGGAGCATGGCATTGAAGTTGGATATGTCGAAGGCCTATGATAGGATTGAGTGGAAGTTTATTGAAGTTGTTCTAAGGAGATTGGGTTTTAACCAGCAATGGATCAAGCTTGTGATGAGCTGCGTGACCTCTGTGCAATACTCAGTGCTCTTGAATGGAAAACCAGGGAGTAAGGTGACACCTACTAGGGTTTAAGGTAGGGTGACCCAATCTTTCCCTACCTTTTCATTCTCTGTGCTGAATGCCTCAGCTCTCTACTAAATGTTGCTGACCAAAGAGGAGTTATAAGAGGGGTGTCGATGGCTAGAGGGGGACTGAAGGTAAATAATTTTTTTTTTGCAAATGATTGTGTGCTGTTTAGAAGAGCTAGTAGGGAGAAATGGAGACAGTGGTGCTTACTGTTAAATAGATATGAGAAGGCTTCGGGTCAGGTTCTAAAGAAGGAAAAATCTTCTTTGTTTTTTAGCACAAATACTAATGCAACAGAAAAAAAGAAGTATTATCAATGCAGCAGGAGGGGTGTTTTGTGGTACATATGAAAAATACTTGGGCTTACCAACTTTGGTGGGTAAATCTAAGTATAATACTTTTAGAGGAGTGAAGGAGAAGGTATGGAAGAAGATTGAAAGCTGGAAAAACAGCTTCTTGTCTCAAGCAGGGAAGGAGATACTCATCAAAGCAGTGCTGCAGGCTATTCCCTCTTATACCTTGGGGGTTTTCAGATTGCCAACTTCTTTGTGCAAGGAACTTAACTCTCTATATGCCAGATTCTGGTGGGGCCATAGAGATAATGGAAGGAAAGTGCATTGGTGGAATTGGGAGATAATGGGGATGAAGAAAGATAAAAGAGGTATGGGTTTTAAGGATATTGAAACTTTTAATGCTGCTATGCTTGCTAAACAGGGCTGGCGTATACTTAAAAATCCTTCATCTTTGGTTGCTAGAATCTATAAGGAAAAATATTTCAGAGATTCTAATTTTATAAATGCCAAGATTGGTCTTAATCCTTCTTTTATATGGAGAAGTGTTCTGTTGGCAAGACCTTTACTAGAGAAAGGTTTGGTTTGGAGAGTAGGTAATGGGGATAGCATCAGGATTTGGGGGGAGAAATGGCTACCTACTCCTGTTACTAATTGTGTGCAATCTCTAATACCAAGTCACTGGAAAGAAGAGAAGGTGTGCAAACTGACAGAACCTTCTACAAAGACCTGGAATGAGGCTCTAATTCGGAATTTATTTTCAAATGAAGAGGCAAATGTCATTCTCAAAATTCCATTGAGCATGTTGGGAACAAGTGATAAACGGATATGGGGCTTCACAAAGGATGGTGCATTCACAGTTAGAAGTGCATATCACCTTGGTATGAACTTAAAAAGAAGATTGCAAGGGGAAGGTTCAGAAGTTGATAAGAAGGATGTTGTTTGGAAACTTTTGTGGGGGTTGGAGGTGCCTGCAATGGTTAAAATCTTTCTTTGGAAAGCTGCCAATAATATTTTGCCTACTAAGAGTAATCTTTTTAAGAAAAAGATAGGTGATGGTCCTCTATGTCCTATATGTGGTTTAAGTGAGGAATCTGTAATTCATATACTATGGAGTTGCCCATCTACTGTAGATATATGGGCTGAGAATGACAGTCCTGTGAAGAAATGGGCTATTGAAGAAGGGGACTTTATGGCCCTCTGGATTAAAATAACCAGTGTTTTAAAAAAAGAGGAAATAGAGTGGATGGCAGTGATTATGCGCAGACTTTGGTTAAGGAGGAACAAGTTTATCTTTGAAAATAAATTCTACAGTCCTAAACAAGTTATCCTGATGGCTAGTGAGGGATTGGAGGATTACAAAACAGCACAGCTAAGTTCCTTGGGATGCAAAGAAGGTGATGTCTCTCATAGAGTGTAGAAGAAATGGGAAAAACTTGGTGCAAACATGGTGAAGGCCAACTGGGATGCGGCTATTGAAATAGAGAACAAGAGAATGGGATTGTGAATTGTGTTTAGAGACGAAGAGGGGGAGGTTCTTGCTTCTGTCTGTGATGTGAAACAAAATGTTGATAATCCTGCCTTGGCTGAGAGCATAGCTCTGTGGAGAGCCCTTGAAATAAGTGATGAACTTTTTGCTTCAAATTCGAAGTTCATATTTGAAGGGGATGCAGCTGCTATTATTCACAAGATTAACAAGGTAGGTGAAGACCAGTCGTGGATGGGGCACATTATTGATGATATTAAGCAGTTTCTACAGCATAGGGAAGGCTGGTCTGTCAGTTCTATTCCTAGAGAAGGAAACTCGGTTGCTCATTTATTAGCAAAACATGCTTTATTTCTTGGGGAAGAAAGGGTATGGATCGAAGGGGGTCCTTTTGTAATCTGCAATGCAGTAATACAGGATAAACTATGTAACTTTCAATCTGTTGAAGCAATATGATATCAGTTTTCAGTTAAAAAAAAAAAAAAACAGCAATCACGACTGCTATTTTTTTTTTCTTTTTTTTTAAAGAAAAATATGATAGATGGGTGGAAAATATTCAGGAATAGGAAGCTGTAGAAAGAAAATGACAGAGAAGAAATATATATGATGGGATGGTGGGGCATATTCTGGTGAATACATGAATATTTTCCATCAAATCTTAAAATATGGTTTTGGCCTTTTGAGATATGAAAGGTAGGGAGCTGGAAACAAAGAGCGAGAGAAAGAGAAGTGAGAGAGTTTATCAAATAAGGTGTAACTTTGGTTGAGAGTATAACGATGCATTGCTCGTGATGGTAGTGAGCAACGGTAGAGGGGATCAGTGGCTATTAGAGAACTAGATCACGAAGAAGAAAGAGATTAAAACCTCCTCTTATGCTAGTCATTTCTATTATATTTAAAATAAATACTAAAAAATAATATCCTAATAATATTTTATTCAACTTTCAATTCATTTAAGCTCATTATCCAAACCTCCCTTATGCTAGTGGTTTCTACTATTTATAAGTCGGTATGTAAACACATTATTTATGATTCATTACAACTATATGACAAGTGAAACCATATATCGATACGTAGTTTTTTTTT
>QEOT01004073.1:233101-259780 GCA_003123785.1 Pterocarya stenoptera
ACCCCCCCCCCCCCCCCCCCACACCACGACGTTGTTTGAGGGCTTCATCTTTCCACATGCACTTCTGACTTCTTTTTTTTTTTTTTAATCTTTCTGACGGTTTTTCACTTTTAGTTTCTGCACTTTCGAAAATTCCTTCCCCCAAATCTCCATTATCTCCACGTCTATGTAGTTTGAACTTCCTTTCCGTTTTTTAGTTCTCTTCGTTATTCCGTTTCCATTTATCACTCGGGTCTCTCCCTCTCTACTTTTTATTGTCTTATACTTGCTGTGCAATTCTATTTCCAACCTGACAAACTCTCTCTATCCATGTCTCTCATACCCTCGGTTCTCTCTTTTAGAGTCTCTCTCATTCACTGCAAACCTCCATGCAATTGCAAAAATGAACTAGAGGGTAACAGAATTGTATTCATTCAAGATAAAATTTACAAAACAACATTGTTGTTTATATATAGATGTTCCCATAATAGATGAGATTATAAGAATAAAAGGAAATTACAAGATTATAATGAATATAAAAGATTGCAATTTATATGAAAGGAAAGAATAAACTTTTACATGGAAACAAAGAAATAGAGACATTGTCAATTGTCCAGTGTGTTGTTGTCTTTCCAAACTTGCAGATTCGTGGTCTTGGATAGCTGTGCATGATTTACATTTAGATCTCCATCTGAGGCTGAGTTGGAGGCAGAGATCAAGCCTCCATCTTTGTTGATTGAGTCTGCTGCTGAAGATCTTCTAACATCCCCCTGCAAGCTGATAAGTGAGGTAGTCACTCTCAGCTTGTCTCGTAGTAGTAGGAATCTTGCTGAAGTGAGTCACTTAGTAAATATGCCAACCACTTGATCAAGAGTAGGGAGATACATGGTTGTAATATCTCTCTTGACAACCTTTTCTCGAATGAAATGGTAGTCTACTTCTATGTGTTTAATCCTTGCATGAAACACTGGATTGGTTGCCAAGGACAGGGCCCCTAAATTGTCACACCAGAAGGTAGGAGATGTAGCTATAGGCACTTGAAGTTCCTTCAAAAGCATTCTGAGCCAATATAACTCAGCTGTAGTGAGTGTAAGAGATCCGTATTCAGCTTCTGTACTGGATTTAGAGACCACAGATTGCTTCTTAGCACTCCAGCTGATTAAGCAAGGGCCAAGGTATATGGCATAGCTAGTTGTTGACCTTCTGTCATTTGGATTTCCAGCACAATCTGAGTCACTGTAGGCATTGAGAGTGCATGATCCTTTGGTGAATAACAATCCATGGTTGAGTGAGCCTTTGAGGTATCTTAATACCCTCTTGGCTGCTGTCCAATGGGCAGTTGTGGGATTGTGCATAAACTGACATAGCTGGTTAACTGTGTAGTTTATGTCTGGTCTTGTTAGAGTGAGATATTGCAAGGCCCCAACAAGTTGTCTATATTCACTAGCATTTTGCAAGGAATCACCATGATGCTTAGATAGCTGAGAACCTGCTGGAATATATGTTTTTGCTGGTTTTGCATCTGTCATCTTAAATCGAGATAGAAGGTCCAGTGTGTACTTGGATTGGGATAGCAGCATGCCATCAGTCAGATTTTGAGCATGTATTCCAAGAAAGAAACTGAGAGAACCAAGGTCTTTCATTGCAAAATGTTGTTTAAGACAGTGGATCAGATTTTTCATTGTTGCAACATTATTTCTTGTGAGGATTATATCATCTACATATTGTCATATACTAACAGAAACATGTGTATGTCAGAACAATGATAAACAAAGGGGGAGTAATCCACTTTAGATTCTCGGAAACCAAGAGCAATCAAAGTGGTGGCAAGCTTGTTGAACCAGGCACGAGGAACCTGTTTAAGGCCATAGATGGATTTGTGCAACTTGCAAACATGATGAGGATATCTTTGATTTTTAAAACCTGCTGGTTGTTCCATATAAACTCTCTTCAAGTGTGCCATGGAGAAAAGCATTGGAGACATCAAGTTGTCTCAAAGGCCAATTATAATGGACATCTATGGCTAAGATTGTTCTGATGGTTGAAACCTTGATTACTGGATTGAAAGTTTTAGTGTAGTCAATTCCATTTTTTTGTTCATACCCTTTGCCTAAGAGTCTAGCCTTGAACCTGTCTAAAGAGCCATCAACTTTCTGTTTAATTTTGAAAACCCACTTATTGTGAATAGCATTCTTGGTAGTAGGTTTGGGACACAAGGTGCAGGTGTGATTGGACAGAAGAGCATTAAACTCTTCTTACATGGCTTGAATCTAGTAAGGTGACTTGATGACTTGTGAATAAAGATGAGGTGTTATGGATAGATTGGTGTTGGGTGTCACAGAGTTCAAAGCCATGAGAGGATGTTTGGTAGAGGAATATACCTTGTAATCAGAGAATGTTTTAGCTATCCTAGAGCCATCCATGGACCTAGTAGTCATAGGATGTGTAGCAACATCAGGGGCTCAAGAAGGGTTGCAGTAGTGTCTGCTGCAGTAGAGACTACTGTGACTTCTACTTCACATGTTTCTGGTATGGAACAGGCTGTGGATACCACTGGTTCCTCTAATTGAGGTGGCTCTGGAAGAGAATTAGAGTGGAAGGCATTTGTGGTTCAGTGGGTGATGAAACAGTGAGAGGGTTTTCAGAACCTTGTGTTGATGCAGTATGGTAAACAGGTAAGATAACATCATTTGAGTGTAAAGTACTAACCTGTTGAGGAAGATTTTGTGCAGAAGACTTTTGTAGAGATGGTTTCCAATCTTGAGCTGGGAAGGAATGCTCATAAAAAATGACATTCTTGCTGATCAAAATTTTTCCTGTCATGGGATTAAGACATCTATAACCTCGATAGTTTGAACAGTACCCTATGAAAATGCACTTTTTGGACATGAACATAAGCTTATAAGTGTTGTAAGGTTTGAGAAGAGGATAACAAGTACAACCAAAGACTTTGAGCAGGGAATAATCAGGAGCTTTGTTGAGCAACTTGGTGTGTGGACAATTATTTTTCAACACAAGACTTGACAGTCTATTTATGAGATATACTGAGGTATTGAAAGCATCTACCCATTAGGTATTTGGCAATTTGGACTGTGCTAGAAGAGCAAGACCCATCTCAACTATGTGCTTGTGCTTTCTTTCATCAAGACCATTTTGTTGTGTAGTATAGGGACATGATATGCGATGTGGATGCCATTTGCAATGAGGAATTGTTTAAATTGAGTAGAAAGAAATTCACCTCCACCATCAGATTGAAAAGCTTTAATTTTCTTAGACAATAGGTTTTTAGTCTGGCATTTAGGTTATATTTGGGGGTAAAGATGAGAAATCTCATCTCTATCTCATCTCATCTCTATCTCATTTCATCTCATCATTACATCTTTTTCAAATCCCTATATAAAATACAATAAAAAATTCAACTTTTTCAAATTCTAATTCAAAATTTTCAAATTTCAAAACAATAATAATATTAAAAAATAATATTTTAAACTTTCATCTTAACACTATTCACAAATTTTCAAAAATTCTCATCTTCTCTCAACATCCAAACCTAACCTTAAACTTTACAAAACAATCAAATGTTTCAGATTTTGTCTTGAGATGATAAATCCAAGTAAACCTAGAGAAATTGTCAAAAAAAAAAAAAAAAAAACATAGTATTTAAAACCAGTTGTAGACAAAATAAAAGAAGTCCATAGATTAGAATGTATTATTTCCCAAAGTTCATTGGTTACATTCCAAGAATCTGAAAAAGGAAGAGTTTTGGCCTTAGCCAATTGACATGCCTCACACAAGACCAATTGTTTAGTGGACTGACTGATAGGGATGTGAGCATATTTTCTGACTTTATCTAAGACAAGGGAAGCAGGATGTCCTAGTCTATGATGCCAAACAGTGGCATTTACTATTATTCCAAGGAAGCTGTTGAATTTCTTGACTTTATTGGTGGACTTGAAGAGATTGATTGGATAAATGCCATCTCTACTTGGTCCTTGCATAAGAATCTGCCCTGTGAGGTTGTCTTTCACAAAAAAATGAGTGTCAGTTAGCTTAAACCAACAGTTATTATCAACACAAAATTTCTGAATAGAAAGTAAGTTTGCTACTACATTAGGACAGTGAAGAATATTTTTGAACTTGAAAGGTTTTTAAGAATGAAAAAGGGTTGAGGAACCAATGTTTAGGATAGATAAACTTGAACCATGGCTCACAACAACTTCTTCATCACCCTTGAATTGTTCTTGAAGTGTAAGGCTGTCCAAATCTATAGTGACATGATTATTTGCCCCACTGTCAGCAAACCAAGGTTGTTCTTTAGGTTCAATAGAGTTCATTCTTGCAGCCATTGTAGCCAACTGAGAAAGAGGATGCCTCCCTTGATAGGAATAATTCATCCTATGGTAGCAGTCCAGTGCTTGATGTCCAATCTTTTCATAGATTTGACATGGACCCCTCTGATTCGTTTCACTCCTCTGATTTGTTTCACTCTTCTGATTTGTTTCACTCTTGAATATATTCCCTTCTGGTGTCTTAGAGTGAAAACTTTGCCTTTGCTGTCCATAATTCTTTCCTTTATAATTGAAAGTTTTGGACTTTTGTGAGTAAAGAGCAAAATTACTTGACTCATTTGTTTATTGGTGTTGTTGATTTCCAATGAGAATCTCGTGGTTCAAAAGCTCAGCTTGAAAATCTTCAAAAGACATAACAGACTCTCGGGTGGCAAAATGAAAGCATGTGATAAAGGCAGTGTAATTGGGATTGAGTCCTCCCAAGATATAAGAAATAAAATCATCATCATCCATTGCCTTTCCTGCTGCAGTAAGCTGATCAACTAGAATTTTGGCTTGTCCTAGGTATTAAGTACAGGTTTGTGATCCCTAGCATAAGGATTGAAGTTGTCTTTTCAGATAGGCTACTCTAGACTTGGATTGTGAGGCAAATCTTGTTGCCAAGGAGGTCCACACTTGTCTAGAAGTGTGTAAGCCATAGATAGATGATAACACACTGTCTGACAGGGTGGTATTGAACCAACTAAGAAGGTATTGATCCTTCTTTTGCCATAATAAAAAGTTTGGATTGATCTCAGTTGACAAGTTTCCTAAAGCATCAGAAACAAACTTTGGTGGACATGGCTCAGTGCCATCAACAATGCCCATGAGATCATGACTGCATAACATAGCTAGGAACTGTGATACCCAGTTCAAATAGTTGTTAACATCTAGTTTGATAGAGATAAAATGAGTGATGCTTGGTAGTGATAGTATAGAAGAAGAAGAGGAGGAGTTTGAGGAATTTGACATGATGTGATAGAAATTAGGAAGCAAGAAAATGTGTTAACCCCAGAGGGGCTCTAATACCATGCAAAAATGAACTAGAGGGTAATAGAATTGTATTCACTCAAAAGATAAAATTTACAAAATAGCATTGCTTTTTATATATAGACATTCCGATAATAGATGAGATTATAAGAATAAAAGGAAATTACAAGATTACAATGAATATAAAAGATTGCAATGTACATGAAAGGAAAGAATAAATTTTTACATGGAAACAAAGAAATAGAGACATTGTCAACTGTCTAGTGTGTTGCTGTCTTTCCAAACTTGCAGATTCATGGTCTTGGACAGTTATGCATGATTTGCATTCAGATCTCCATCTGAGGTTGATTGGAGGCAGAGATCAAGCCTCCATCTTTGTTGATTGAGTCTGCTGTTGAAGATCTTCTAACAGCAATCACTATAGCTAGGGCCATCACTCACTGCTGTGGCATCGCCAACCATCCCGCACGACCACCATCACACCAACTTGTGGCTTTCACAGATGAACCAACGAGCCACTGCTCACCCTCTCAACCCCACAAGCACCAAGATGTCACCATGAGATGCCCTTGCAGACCATTAACCACCATGGTTAACACCACCGTGAGCCGCGTGCTCTTGTCTCATTCGCCAAACCAACAACGAAACCACAACACCACTGTCCACCAAGCACTGAAGCCCAGCCTTTTGCCAACCAACCGCCTCTCTAGACCATTGCTGGAAGACACCAGTCGTGCCTAGCTACAGCACGATGGGACAACCCCCTCGGCCCAACTCCTCCGTGTCCTCAAACGAAACCACCCCACGGACTTGTATCATCCGACCATCGCATCGTACACACCACCACCATGCAAGCCTCCCACATTCCCTTGGCTCCAGCCACCATTTCATGACGGGAGCTCCACACTACTGCCACCTTTCACCATGAAACCCAAGCCACCATCGCACGCTAAGAGGCCTCTGTTTTCACTTGCCAAAAATAGAGCATGTTTTCTTTCAGATTTTGCGTCCATACAAGCCACCCACTCACTTGTCATCCGTGCACTGTAGCCTAGCAATGAACCTGCAAGTGGAGCCACTGCAGATCATGAAGCAAGATTCCATGGTTGGACTGTAGCCCCCTGTTGCATGGTCCGTAACTCCATTTTGGTTCCATCTCTCTCTCTCTCTCAGTGTCGTGCCCCCGTGCTGTACACAGTCGACGTAGCCAACCACCGCTTCCATCGACCCTGGCCATTTCTCTCAATGAGCCCAGACTTTATCGCACGATTTTGTATTTCTCAACTATTTTGTTTGCATTTTCATAAGTATTTTTGTTTCTGATTTTTGGTCCCTACCTATAGGATTTTTTGAATAGTATAGATAAGCCACTTTTAATACTTTGTCATATAGCATTTGTAAAGCATGGTAAAGAAATTGTTTTAATATTTATATTACTACATCTAGTTTATAAGCCAATATGCTTTCTTGTCATTTGATGTTTATTTTGATATTGACGTTGATTTATTTGAGATGTTTCATGTAGGGGTGATATCGGCCTGGTCCGATCCCGTCTTAGGCTGTTTTGTGGACCGGACCTGACCTATTCGGTCTAGAGATTTTCAACCTTGGACCGGACCGAGTATAGATAGGTCCGGTCCAGTTCAGGGTCGGTCCATTCTGTTTGGACATGCCCCAAATGAACAATTCAACTCATCTAAATTTGACTTTTGTTGGGCCCAAATTCAATTATTTTCGGCCCACTTCCAATTTGTACATTTTTTAGCTAAAAATACTAAAAAAAACTTGGTCTTGAAAAATACAATAGCAAAAGAAAACTAATCTACATAAAAAACTAGAAAAAAAAAATGAAATAATAATACAAAAGTTATTACAAATTACAAATTATAAACTGAAATGAAAATTGGAAATGAAAAATTACAAGGGAAGGAGGAGTGTTGTAATAATATTTGACAAATCTCAATGTACTATGACTAACTTCCAAAAGTTATAAAATATAATAAATTAAAATATTAAGCAGTCCATGTCTTTACACATCTGGGTAGAGTATGCTTACAACAAAATAAATCTAAATAGACAAAATAAGCATTAATAAGCATAAATCTGAAGAGTACAAAATATTAATTAGTGATTGAACACACACACACATGTATAGAAAAAATGCATTCATCATCGTCTTTCTATATATATGTATAAGAATATATATGATATTCTTATTTATAATTATCACAGGCGGCCAGGTTATTCGCCAATATTTATTTCTTATTTGTTTCTATATATAATATATATGTTTTCAATCTAAGCAAACTGTTGGCGAAATTAACGCTTATGACCTATATATATATATATATAACATAATATTAATATTACAAAATGATCTTTTTCCAAGGGGTGCATGTCAATCTAATACAGCATTTATAAATGAGAGCATTCAATCCGTTGGAAACTCTCTAATAAACTCTTTCCATCTCTCTAAGAAACTCACTGTCTATCTTTAAGAAATGAGAGTTCTATTAGAAAATGGAAAATATGAGGAAGCTGTGGCCTTCTATTTAAGAGTTTTTGAACTCCCTATTTTGTAACATTTGCTTACTTCTTATTGCCAAATTTTAGAATTAATTTAAACTTTGATTAAAATTTAGCCATTAGATTTTGCAAGGGTTTAAATACCATCCTTCAAAGTCCAAGTCTTCTAATAATTTTATTAGCCCAATAACTCAATCAGAACTCACGCCTCAATAAATTATGGGCCAATTTAATATCCTTCTAATAACACAATTAGTAATAATAATCTATAACACATTCACCCCACATAATCGATCCACAGGACCACAACACACAAATAAGTTAATAACACATACAAGAAGCAGATATAGTAGATTTATACACCTGAACATGAAAAAAAAATTCTCCAATCATCCCAAAATTCTTCAAAGTCGAGCATTTGAACAAATCGGAGAGAGAGAGAGAGAGAGAGAGAGAGAGAGAGAGAGAGAGAGAGAGAGAGAGAGAGAGAGAGAGAGAGAGAGAGCACCGTCCCATTTTCTCGAAGCATCTTGGCCCTTTTGCTGTTGGGACTTTATCGTAGTCGAGTCGGTCAACTTTNGGGGGGAACCGGGGAAGCTGAAGGCAAGTTCCTGAAACGGCGCCGTTTGGTTCTTAATTGGATCCAAACGGTGCCGTTTCAGGAACGTTAATTGAAAAAAAAAATAAATGGGTTGCGTGAAAAGACGCCGTTTCACGCAACCCAGTTTTTCTCTAAATTGCAGTGGCGTTAAACGGCGCCGTTTGGGACCCATTTTGAATCAAACGGCGCCGTTGCTTTGAAGGCAGACTTCATGTATTTTTTTTGTGATTCTTTTACATTTTTGACACATAAATCAATTAAAAAAATTATTTAAATTAGTAAAATTAAAATTANTTTACCTCAACATTTAAACCTAACCTAAAAGTGAAATGAATCAGGGAATGGGGGGAAGATGCCAGGTTCCATGAAATGGCGCTGTTTGGTTCTCAATTGAATCCAAACGACGCCGTTTCAGGTAAGTAAATTGAAAAAAAAAAAAAAACTGGGTTGCGTGAAACGACGCCGTTTCAGGCAACCCAGTTCTTTGTTTGGCCTACAGTGAATAAAATGGCACCGTTTGGGACCTATTTTGAATCAAACTGCGCCGTTTCTGGGAAGACAGCTCCCATATGTTTTTTTGGTGATTCTTTTATCTTTTTGGCACATAAATGAATTTAAAAAATTATTTAAATTAGTAAAATTAAACTAAATAACTATTTAATGTGGACTATTTAATTAACTCATTAAAAAAATAATTAATGATAAATAATATAGTTATAACTATAATATAGTATATAATAGTTATAACTATAACTCATTATAATATATAATTAATGATATATAATATAGTTATAACTATACTAAATCATTATAACTTATACTAATATATAATATAGTTGTAATAAATCACTACAATATAGTATAACTAAACTAATATAACTATTAGTATAACTATATAATAGTATTAGTATAAAGTATTAGACTATTAGTAATATAGTATAGGCTATAGGCTATAGCTATATATTAGTAATATTAGTATAAGTATAATTGTATAAGTATAACTATAGTCTATAGTCTATAGTCTATACTTATAACTATACTAAATCATTATAACTTATACTAATATATAATATAGTTATTATAAATCACTATAATATAGTACAACTAAACTAATATAATAATAAAAAAAAAAAACTCTCCTCTTGGCCTCTGCAAAGAGCCCGAAGGTGGAGCCTAAGTCTCGAATTGCTTGGTAAGTAAGGAAGAGGTTGCTCGTTGCTTGGTTGCAGGTTGATGATCAAGGATGGAAGGGCTGAAAGAGCGATGGGAACAGTTTAATTGATGGAGGAGGAAACAGAAGCTATCGATCTAGACTCTGGACAATCGGCGAAGGTCTTCGAGGAAGGGGAACAAAGTTTAGTAGGGAAGCTGATATCTGATAGAAAGATAAGTAAAGGCGTAATTCAAGCTACATTGTTGAAGATCTGGCGTATGGAGGGATTTGTAGTTTTTCATGAGATTGAATCGAATCTATTCGTCATCAATTTCGAGTATAAGAGGGATAAGGTGAAGGTAATGGAAGGTAAACCTTGGCTATTTGATAGTTATCTACTTGTACTGAAACTATTTGATGGATTAACTCAACCACAATCAATGAAGTTCGATAGTGAAGAGATGTGGGTGCAATTGTTCAATCTTCCGTTAGCATGTATGACGAAAGAGATAGGAACTCGTATTGGTTCATCCATTGGTGTGGTACAAGAAGTAGATGTCTATGACAATGGAATTGGTTGGGAAAAATGCCTGAGAGTTAAAATTGAAGTTGATTTAAAGAAAAAGGTGGCGAAGGGGAGGATGGCAATACGGGTCGTGGTGTGATCTATCATGGGGAGGAGGGATGCAGGGGAATGAAGGAGAATGCGATGCGAGGAAAGGAAGTAGGATCATAATACGGTCATGGCTTAGAGCATCCTATAATCCACGTCGAAACCTTAGTGGCAAACAAGGGAGTAGGGAGGAGGGGCATCGATATGGAGAGGAAGAGGAGGGTGAGAATGAGGTTGTGAAAGAACAAGGGAGTGGGAGGGAGGGGAATGGGGATGGATCTGAGAGAGAGGGAGGATTCGAGGGCAAAGGGGATGGATCTGAGAAAGAGGATGTGATTTCCTTGGTTAAGATTGATCTAGGAAAGGGCAGGATGATATGGGAGGATAAAGATGCTGGTATTGAGGGGGGTAAAAGGGAAAGTGAGAACAAATGTATTAGTGAAGGAGTGGATGAAGAGGTGGTGTTTGATAAAAATTCTGAAAGAAAGGTGGAGGGGGTAAGTATGGTGGTATTGGTTGATAGCAACTATGAGATTAATGTTGCTGGTGTGAAGGATAACTGTATTCCTGATGATGGTGTTGGTGGTGCTCTAGTGAGGGAAACAAGAGGTAGATGGAAGAGGAGGGCGAGAGGAGGAGGGTCTTATGATTCTGTTGAAACCAAGGGTGCTCGCAAACGTTCAGCAAGCACTTTTTCACGTGAGGAGGACGTTAAAGGAATGCATAAGAGGGGAAGGAAAACAGAGGAGATGATGAAGGGGCTTGACTCCTCCTTTATGGCGATGGCTGATTACCAGCCCTGCCAATCATTATGAAAATCCTAAGTTGGAACTGCAGGGGGTTTGGGAACTCTCGAACAATTCAAGCTCTTCATCTGCTGATGAAGAACAAGAAATTCAAGATTTTTTTTTGCTAGAGACTAAATTGGTAGCAAAAAAATTTGAAGGAATAAAGTGGAGAATGAGATGGGATGGCTGCTTTGTAGTGGAGCCAGTAGGCAGAAAGGGAGGCTTGGTGTTGCTGTGGAGAAAGGAAGTGAGGTTAGAAATTCTGAATTTCTCACATCATCACATTAGTGCATATCTTGATGGTGAGATTATATGGTTGCTAACGAGATTCTATGGCCATCCTGAGGTGAGTAAAAGGAAGGAGACTTGGAGATTGATGTCAATGATCAGACCCCAAGAATAGATGTCTTGGTGCTTGATTGGTGATTTCGATGAGATAGTTTGTCAAGTAGAGAAGAGTGGAGGAAGGCCTCGGCCTGAGGGGCAGATGAATGAGTTTCAACAAGCATTGGAAGAAAATTCAGTGTTTGATTTAGGGTGGAAGGGGTGTAGATACACATGGAGTAATCGACATAAGGATAATACATTCACTAAGGAAAGGATTGATAGGGCTGTAGCAAATTGCAGTTGGACAGAGTTTTTTAAATATCATGAGGTGGAGGTCTTAACAACTCCACAATTTGACCATAAAGCTCTATTGTTGAGCTTAGAGAAAGGATGTATGGGAAGAAGGAGAGGCCAAATAATTTTCAGATTTGAAGCTAAGTGGGCAATGGATGAGGAGGGAGGTGATGTTATTGAAGATGTATGGTCGAGAAGGATTGATGGGCAAGGCTGTCTATGAGTGGTACAGAACAAGCTCCAGAATTGCAAAAGGGAATTATTATTGTGGTGTAAGCTGAAAGGGAAAAGTGATGAGCTACTCATTAAGGAAAAAACAGAAAGACTGGAAGAAGAGCAAGAAAACGAAGGTTCTCATAATGTAGAAATTGTTAAAAGGCTACAAAAGGAGCTGGTGCTATTACTTGAGCAAGAAGATATGAAATCGAAGCAAAGGGCCAAGAGGAATTGGTATAAGTTGGGAGACAAAAATACAAAATTTTTTCATTCCTGTGCCAACCAGCGAAGATGCAAGAATATGGTGAATGGGATTTTGAATGAGGAAGGAAGGATAGTGATTGAACATGAGGAGATTGAACACGTTTTCTAAAATCATTTCCGGCAGCAATTTGAATCATCGGGGCCTTCTGAGGGGAATATAGAGGAATGCTTGAGAGATGTGGTACCAAGGGTTACATGTGACATGAACTTAGAGTTACAAAAGGAATTCACTAGAAAGGAAATTGAGGTTGCCTTAAAACAGATGGCTCCATTAAAATCTCCTGGACCCGATGGATATGGGGTTTGTTTTTATCGAGCCTACTGGCATATTGTGGGAGAGGAGGTTAGTGAGGCCTTACTCAAGTTTTTGAATGGTAATGGGGAGCTAAATTGTCCTGTTAACCACACTTACATAGCGCTTATACCTAAAGTGAAGAACCCTTCGAAAGCTAGTGAATTCCAACCCATTAGCCTATGTAATGTGGTCTATAAGTTAGCATCAAAGGTTATGGCAAACGGGTTGAAGAAGTTGCTGCCTCATCTGATTTCCAACAATCAAAGTGCCTTCATTCCGGGGAGGCTTATAACAGATAATGTTATGATAGCGTATGAGACATTCCATAGGATGAAGACAAGGCAAAAAGGAAGGGTGGAGAGTATGGCTTTAAAGCTAGATATGGCTAAAGCATACGATATGATTGAGTGGAAGTTTTTGAAGGGTATGATGAGAAGATTGGGGTTTGGGGAAAGGTGGATAGGGCTCATTATGCAGTGCCTAAGTTTAGTTTCTTATTCAATTTTAGTGAATGGGCAACCGGGAAAAGTCATTAAGCCAACTCGTGGGATTAGACAAGGGGATCTCATATCCCCTTATTTGTTCATTTTATGTGCTGAAGGACTTAGTTCCTTAATCAATATGGCTGAAAGGACTAAGAAGATAAGGGGGTTGCTGTGACTAGGGGTGGAATAAGGGTGAATCATGTGCTCTTTGCAGATGATTGTGTGATTTTTTAGAGGGCTATCATGTCTGAATAGCATAGGATTCATGACCTGTTGGAAGTGTATGGGAAAGCCTCGGGACAGTTCCTCAACCTACAAAAGTCTACCATTTTTTTCAGCACAAATACAACTTGTGAAGTGAGAAGACAGATCCAAAGGGTGGCAGGGGTTCCTGTGTGTGGAAATTATGAGAAATATCTAGGGCTACCTATCATGGTGGGTAGGTTTCGGTACAATACTTTTAGATCTATTAAGGAGAGAGTTTGGGCTAAGCTGAATAATTGGAAGAATCTGTTCCTATCACAGGCTGGGAAAGAAGTTTTATTGAAGGCTATTGTACAAGCCATCCCCACGTATTCTATGAGTGTGTTTATGCTACCAAGGAAAATTTGTAAAGAGATATCTTCCATTATGGCAAGGTTTTGGTGGGGGCATAAACAAAATGAGACCAAAATTCAATAGAGGAGCTGGAATAAACTGGGAGATTCGAAAAGGGATGGAGGGTTGGGTTTTAAAGATATTGAATGTTTCAACCAAGCAATGCTGGAGAATGATTAATTCCCCTTCCTTGTTGGTTGCTCAGATTATGAAGGATAAATATTTTAGAGAGGTTAGCTTAATTGAAGCAAAACTGGGTTTTAATCCTTCATATATATGGAGGAGCTTGTGGTTTGCCATTGATCTTGTCAAGGATGGAACTTTATGGAGGGTTGGGGATGGCAGGAAGATTAGTATCTGGAGTGATAGATGGATCCCGAGTCCAAGTACTTACAAGGTGCAATCTCCTCAAACTTCTTTCCCTCAAGATGCCAAGGTAAATTTGCTAATTCATGCTGGGAATGTCTGTTGGAAGAAAGAGCTCATATTTGAATCTTTCAACCCAAGGGATGCTGAGTTGATAAGCAAGTTACCACTTAGCAGGCGGGGTATGGAAGATAGGATGGCATGGTGGCCAGCAAAGGATGGAAGATTTTCTATTAAATCTGCATATTTTCTCAGAAAAGAAAAAATTAGGAGGAAGATGGGAGAAGGGTCAGGAAAGGATAGGGTGGAGGGGATGTGGAAGCAGATATGGGACTTGAATGTGCAAGGGCTATGAAGATGTTTTTGTGGAAGGTGGGGCACGAGCTATTACCTACAAAGGCTAACCTATTTAAAAGAAAAGTGTCTATTTCTAATCTGTGTTCTATTTGTGAAAGGGGGTTGAAACAGCAGTGCATGTGATATGGGAGTGTCCTGCAGCTTCGGATGTATGGGCAGAGAATGAGAGTCCCGTAAGGAAATGGAGTAATACTGAAATTGATTTTGCAGAATTATGGGCCAATATGTTTCTGAAGTTAAATGTGGATGAGGTGGAGTTAGTGGCTTACACTATGCGGAAATTATGGCTCAGAACGAACATGTGTCTATTTGAAGATCAATTTGATGAACCAAAGAAAGTCCTTAACACTGCTAAGGTGGCCTGGGCAGATTTCAAAGAAGCCAATTTGATCCAACAGAGAAGGATGGGCACCAGTGCTGTGAGGAGAGAAGATGCTAAATGGGAAAGGCCTGAGATGGCGAGAGTTAAAGCTAATTGGGATGCTGCGGTGGATGGTTCTAACAAGAAGGTGGGGATTGGGGTTGTGGTTAGGGATGATCAAGGGGAGGTGCTGGCTTGTCTGTGCTTGGCTGTTGAGAATCAAGAAGGGGCTTGTATTGCAGAAGCTATGGCTGCAAGAAGAGCTGCACTATTATGCTTGGAATTGGGATTTAGCAGAGTAACTTTGGAGGGGGATTCTCAAGTGGTTGTGAAGAATTTGTGCAGCAGTGAGGATGTGCTAACAGATTACGGGGTGGTTATAGAAGATACAAAAAAAATTCTTAAAGAGAAGATTGATTGGTCGGCAAGAGTTGTTTATAGAGAAGCTAACAAAGTAGCTCATATACTTGCAAAACTAGCTTTGTCTAGTAGAGAAGAGAGGGTATGGATAGAAGAAGGACCCAAACAAATTACAAATACAGTACTTAGTGAGAAATATTGTATTGATGACTTTTGTTTTCTGATTTTCAATAAAGAGTTACAGTATTATTCAAAAAACTAAACTAATATAACTATTAGTATAACTATATAATAGTATTAGTATAAAGTATTAGACTATTAGTAATATAGTATAGGCTATAGGCTATAGGCTATAGCGCGCTATATATTAGTAATATTAATATAAGTATAACTATAGTCTATAGTTAATAGTTATAACTATATTAAATCATTATAACTTATACTAATATATAATATAGTTATAATAAATCACTATAATATAGTATAATTAAACTAATATAACTATTAGTATAACTATATAATAGTATTAGTATAAAGTATTAGATTATTAGTAATATAGTATAGGCTATAGCCTATAGCTATATATTAGTAATATTAGTATAAGTATAATTGTATAAGTATAACTATAATCTATAGTCTATACTTATAACTATACTAAATCATTATAACTTATATTAATATATAACATAGTTATAACTTATAATAAATCACTATAATATAGAATAACTAAACTAATATAACAACTAATGTAACCATTAGTATAACTATATAAATATATAATAGTATTAATAGTCTATACTTAATTATAATATAGTATAATTATATATATAATTAATTATATATAAAAAACTATAAAAAATATATAGAAACTATTTACATTCGGTCCGGTCTGGTCCGAAAAACCGCCGGAGTGTGGACCAGACCGAATGAATTCGGTCCAAAAAAAATTAGACCGTACCGATTCGGTTTGGTCCAAATCGACCGGTCCAGTTCAGTTTTCTCGGTCCAGACTGCCCAATGCTCACAACTAGTTTCATGTGAGTCATATTCAGCGTGAGTCATACTATGTGAGTCATAGTATTTAAAGATCTAAAATTTTAGTTATATAGTATAATTGTTATAACTATTTTCAGTAGTAAATAATAAGATTTTATTTTATTCCAAATGCGTTAAAATCGATTTAAGTATATTTTACTAAATGAGTTTTTCATTGTTTATATTATTTGAATTTGATATAATTATTTATTAAGTTGTAATTTGTATGTGTAGATTGGATTTTGTAATTTAGAAACTGTTGGAACATTTTTAAATGGGCGACTTCATATGTGCTGGATGTTTAAATCGGAGTTGTTGTATTTTACAAAAAAAGCTATGTTAACGATTTTTAACAGACTTTATTTTATTGTATTAAGAAACCAATGTATTATTTTAAATTTGATTATGTTTATTATTTTTAAATTAGGCATATTTTTACTTGAATAAATATATTAGTTCATAATCTTGATTTCATAGAAAATATTTAAAGGCTTTAATTATATTATCTGGTATTAATTTTATAATTTGATTTTGTTAGTAAATTGTATGTTAAGCCTATTATGAAATAAGTCTTGGATATTTTTAAATTAGATATGATTAATAATTTACAATGATTTTTTTTAATATAAGTATTATTAAGAATATTTTATGAACTACTATTGCATAAGAAATTTATGATTTCCTACTAGATTATATATTGGAAGTATTAAATTATTGTTTTAATGATAGTTTATAGAGATATGAGTTTAAATATGATTAAGTTAATTTTTGAAATGAATTTAAGTTGTTTTGTCAAATTTGATAAAATTATCTTATAATAAGTTAAGATTCTTTTTTATGATAATATATTTATTAGATTTCTAATAACTAGATAGCTATCAAAGCTATTTCCGTAGTATGAATTTAAGTATATGAAGAGTTTTAGTAGTCCTTTTAGAAGTTTAGTAACATTTAGTATTCCATATAGGTGATGATTGGTATTCATTTGGCACGATTGTGTAACGATTCAGAAAAGTTAAAAAGTCCAGGTAAGCGGGATTCTTATACTAGATTTGCACAAAAATGAAAATATCTTAGGTTGGTTTATAAAATTTGCATGTTGTTTTAAAAAGAAAAGGTGAAAAACAACCTCAGTATATGTTTTGCATTTACTCATGAAATTTGTATGAAATAGAAAAATACTTTTTTGAGATGAATAGTGTAGACATGAGCAATATTTGACATATTTCTGAAATGTGCAAACGAGCGAATATGATATCTGAGAATTTTTGTACACATGATATGAAAATATTTTGAATTTATTTTTTATCATATAAAAATGATGTGAATATGTTCAACACGTGGTTTGATATGATATGCATCTGAAAAACTTTTGGTATGACTTCTCTGTTTTTATTCTGATTCTGATTATGGTCTTGATATGATGATATTAGTTTATGTGATATGGTTGGTACCAACATGGTATGATATGATATGAGTGCATCTACTTTGAAAGCAAAGTGATCTTTTATGTGTTCTTTACTGTGTGCACACTCGGGGCTCCGAGATTAAAAAGGAAAAGTTTCACAATATGATACTGCCTGGCTTCGCTATCGGAGATAGCACAACTCTATCACAGGAGTTAAACATGGTATATATATGATACGATATAATATGATATGATAAGATGAAAATGTTTAGTTATGTTATGCCAAAGCGTTTTCCTAATATGAACAGTTTTGTTTTTTTTTTTTAAATGAAAAAGATTGAAATGTCGCAACTCTGATATGTTGTTAATATTTTTTGAGATCTGCATATGAAAATGAAATGTCTTTGTTATCTGCATTCTGAACTCTCTGAAAAGGCTCATGTTGTACACACTCGTATATGTTCTCTGCTTACTGAGTTGTTAATAACTCACCCCTTATCTCCACAATATTTTTTAGATGTTTGAATGTTTCTGCTGAGAATCAAGAAACAAAAGCATGTAGGCTACGTGAACATAGTGGATTAAGTACATAGATGGTACTTTGGTTATTAAAGATTTTATTCAATAGTTTTGTTTTGTTTTGTCGAGTTGATATTTTGGAAAGTTGATGTTTATTTTGAGAATTTGTAGTATTTAGGTTAATCATATTAGAGAAGTTGTTCGAAACAGTGAGTTGTATATATTATTGAAAAATTTGGAGTCTATGATTATAATGTGAGATATGATTTTGAATGACAATGAGTAACTCTTTAACCCATCCGAGGCCGGGGCGTTACAAGTAAATCCTATGAGATCAATAGAAACTTTGAGAAATTTGGATCCGTAATTGGGTATACAACTCAAAGTCTAATTATAATGACCAGGCTTGGTGTTTCCAAAACTCGATTAATTAGATTAAACTGTAATTTGATAATATCTCTCATTCCATACAAGGGTACTGTTGGAAAATTCCTGGTTCTACTTTCTTGGCCAAATACAGTACTTTTCTTTCACCAAAAAGCTTCATGGCCATGGCAATTATCACAACTGGGGAAAACAAAAAAGTCATGTCTTCGTTTTTATTATGCTGGAGATATCGAAGTTGAAAATATGCAGAAGCAGTAGTCATCACGAAGTATACATAGAAGTATCAAGAAAAATTACAATTTGGAGGAGATGGACGTAATTTTTCATTAAATGGAGGAAACCGTTATGCAAATTGGCCTTAATGTCACCGTGAATCACAGGAGACTGCGATGACCTGCAACTGTGATTGATCTTGTTCCTTGACCTCTTCAGCTTCTTGAGCTAATTTTGATACGCACGTCTTCATCTCCTTGTTCTTACCCCACAGGAGTATGTACAATCCAATAATCACAACGATGGATCCCAACAAACTGCCATTTTAGAGTGCATACAGAAAAACGTTAGCAATAATTACTAGTCATTCTTCGATTAAACTTAAATGAGCTAATTCATAATAATTTAATGCAGGAGAAGATGGCGTAGTTTAACATGAAGAAGAAAATGATAAGTAATGAATAGTGAGACTAAGTCACCTTCCAAGATGAAGTTGCTCGTGCAGAATGGGGATATCAAACATGGCTGCCAGTATTTGAATGAGGGGGCTGAATGCTGCTGTGAGAACTGGACCCCTTTTCTTGACACACCACGACATACCCACATAGCATAAACCAGATCCTATCATTCCCTGCATGCGTCAATGCTTTATTCTCACGTCAACTTAATAGAAGCCATGCAGATTATTAATTCTGGTTTTCTTAATATTGTCGAGCTCAGATTATGGACAACTTTGAACAAAGTAGATGCATTTAAAGTATGAAGCAAAATTCTGATTTCAGCAAAGCTAGAATGAGATAACTTATTTTCTGCAACAAAATTGCAAAACATGAAGTCCCACTTTTCCTGTGGGCTAGTAGTCTCAATATATGAATGACTTCCCATGGACCAAAAGTTATGTTAGCAACCAGTATAAAAAATCCATGAACAGATATTTTCTTGAAAATACATGTTGAATTAGTGCAGATTGTAAAATTCTCAGTTTGTCAAAAGAAGTCCAAACTCTCAACTTGAGAGGTGGCTTGAATCTAGTTGAAGAAGCGCCTTTTCAGTCTGGTCGCTCGAGCAGTGTCTCTGCAGCTCGAGTGAAGCCCCAACCCGAGAGTTCGCTCGACTCCCACTCGACAGTTAGCTTGAGTGGGAATCGTTCCAACTTGTGAGTTTGCTAGACACCTGCTCAACATTAAGCTTGAGTGGGATGCCAAACCCTAACGTTCGCTTGAGCACTTGCTCGAGCGAATGTCTGAAATTTAGGGTCAGTGCTATTTCATCTAAATAGGAAACGGCGTTCTTTGTAAAAAAAACTCAGTTTTGCATTAAGAAAGCGGCAGCACCTACGAGAGAGTGAGAGAGAGAGAAATTCTTTGTGATTTAATCTTTTGTACTTCAGATTTGTTGATAGTGAATTCATTGAAACCGACCCTGCCAGTGGACATAAGCTCACATTGAGCCGAACCACTTAAATCTTGGTGGTCTGTGTGTGATTGTCATTATTTTCTTTTGTTTACTTCTATTGCGATACTTCAATTTTAGTCTTTGATAACCGGATTATCCCAACACTTCACTTGCCTCATCAGACACCAGTCTTTCCACAAAATAAGACAGAAGTAAAGGAAAGGTATACTTACAGCATACAGGACAGTGATGATTTCCATTTTTCCCTTAAGAACCCATGCAGAAAGGTCTCTGTTTGTGGACAGACTTAATATTGCGGATTGAATGGCACCAAAGAAGGACATAATAGCAGTGCTGGAATACTGGCAGGGGTATCTCTTTCCTAGAGGTGATTGCAAAAGAAACCATGAAGACCAAAACAGGACTCCCATAACCAAAGCTACTGAACCAACGGTCCATCTCTGTGTTTTCTTGGCAGAGCTGAGCTTGACAGCGTGACCCATGATTTGAGTAACAGACTGAGAATGAGAATGATCAAACAAAGGCATTCCTCTGTAAAGAGTCAGCAGTGTGGCACCGCCAACACACACCACTGTGCCAAGTAGTTTGGCTCTTCCACTGTTGCATTTCAAGTTCACTGTCTCTAACCTGTGGTGTAAAATAAGTAGAGGTAACAGGAGTGAATAGAACTACCATTGCAATGGAAACGACATACTTTTTTCACCAGACAGTAACAATAGTGAATTCTTGTAATGGATCGACCATTCATACCCAAGTGGTAATGCCATTAGAAATGTGATCACGGGCACCATGTTGACAAAGGCGCATGCAAAAGTAGCAGATGTGTATTGAATTCCAAGAAGGAAGAAGTATTGTGTAGTGGATGCCCTACAGTAAAAAATAAAAAATGATTGTTATGATACTGATAATTGCAGATGGTAAAATCCATTTATCTGCCTTAAAGAATATAATTAATTACCCGATGATTGCACTGAAGAAGAGGTAACATAAGATACGAAGTGTAAGCTTCGGTCTGCTATTCCTGCAAGCAAACTTAGTCTATGTGATGTATTACTTAAAAAATGAAGAAGGAAAGAATAGGGATAAAGTGAACAAAGCTCAGAAATCTATTGCAGAAGAGGCCAGTCTAGATCCTATACTCATAATAGGCCTAGATCCTACACTCAGGAAGTCATAGTACTTCAGCTCATTGAATTTCTTTTTATTATCTTGCATGAAAATGAGACTTGGCCATGGGGGGAATTAACTGATAGATAAAAATTTTCCAAAGTAGCAAAATCAGGTTTAAGGATTTCCTACCTTTCCATAAAGTACCCGATTGGAGCTAAGAACATGGTAGAAATTGACAGCCGGTATGTAACAAGGACCAAATGGTTCATTCCCTGGTCAAGGACTTTCTTGAGAAGAATATTCACGATAGCAAAGGAAAAATTGACTGCTATCATTACAATAAAAGGTTTCCATTCTTCAAAACTCTTCATGATAGCAATGTCTATGCAGCAGTCTACGGGGAGCTGGGGGGGTAGGGGGCAGACTGCAGAGTGAGGCTTTTGCTATGACGCTTCACAAATTTTCTTCTGTTTTAACTACACCCCAACACATTTGTAGCTTTAAATAAACAGGCTGCGAATAAGTAGGTTCAAAGCAAGATTAAATTCTTCAAATCACATAATGCTTTAAGCAACCAACTTTGACATTAGTTTAAGATTTATTCCCTTCTTTTGGCTTTCTTTTGACCAATACTTTCCAACCGTGGAGTATCTGAGAATCGTTTTTTCCAGGCTCAAACAATATTATGAAGCATAATGCATGATCTCATCCTCCAAAAGTTCCAGCTAGAATCCATATAGGCCACGAGTTTCCCATTTGCAATTTCTTATAGGCTTTATTGGGGTAATGTTCTTCAAGTCGGCCTAGCCTTTTTGGGTTAAATCTCTTAAAAATATGTAAATTCTTAGCTAGGCATCTTTTGAGTGGGGGGGTGTAGTAAAAATGGGTTCCCCTGGCCTCCCTTGCTCATAGCATCTAATACTTCATCTGTGAAACAGCATGAACAGCATCCTCATCTCTACATGATGGGAAGCACGAACAATGTGTCAAATCCAGCACTGGAAAAGCTGAGAAGAAAGCACTGGAAGTGTACTGTTGAATTTGATAACTCAACCAGAGAAATTAGTGCACTTTCCACCGCTGTTGTGATCAATTGCTAGACCAGATTAATGTTTCTAACAATAGGTAAAATTCCAGCAAGTGGAGACGTCTGTGAGAGCTTCAAAATCTAGCAGGCCAAGCTGTAGATATTTCCCACCTAAGCTTTATTAAGAAAGAGATGGAACCTACATCTCTTTTTCTTTTTCTTGTGCTTTTTCTTATTTTTCTATTCATGAACTTCCAGAAATGTTTCGCGTGGAGAAGAAAAAAAGAATAGTGTGTGCTGATTATTGTTCAGAATAACCTACAGCTGAAAGGAAAAGTAGACATTATGGTGCTCTGTGCATTCATTACAATCGGCATGGATGACGTAATATTTAACGATATCAACTTTATCAATGGGAGGATTGCTCTTTTCCAACTATTCTGCATGAATTGGCCATTGCCATTCAGTACAAGTAAATGATTCCATATGCCAAATAACAACTTTGAAGGACGACCGTTCGTTATCAAACCCTTTTGTACCCACGTACTGCCTTTCCCTTAATTATGGCAGAAACCAAGGTCCCACTGTGTCTTTTTTCACATGGTCTATATGAAACTAGATCGGCCTTTGAGCCGACTGAGTTCCCCCGTCCTAACACTCAGCCAGGCTTGTCTCCATGGCTTGGCTTGCTCATTTAGTAAATCATCCTTACATTCCTCGTTATCTCACCATCCCAATAATGCGACATTAACTTATTAAAAAACTACTTGTTATATTGTGCTTCTCTATTAATCATTTAATATTATATCAAAAATGTTAAGCGGGGATGATAATTAAAAGGATGATAAATAATAATTTTTTTAGTAAAATCGTTTAACACCATGGTAAGATTTGACTAGGCCTGCTATTCGCCCCTATCGGGTTGGCAGTAGGCCACCTTGCTCCCCGCACCCCTATGGGTGGGGGCCACGTATGAACCTTGGCACCAAGCCCCATACCACAAGGGCGGGTGACCCAGCCTGCTATTGGGCTGACGAATGGGCTTGCAACCCTTTTGAAATTTGCCAAACAACCCAATTCGCCTGCGGAGACTCATAGCTTGTCGTAGCCATGGTTCTCTAAGCAAACTCATAGCTGCATTGTGGCCTATGGCTCAAGACTGAGAACCACGGCCAATGTTGGCCACAATGTGGAGGAGGAGAAGAGAATAGAAGATGAGGAGGAGGAGGAGGAGGAGGAGGAAGAGATGTGTTGTTGGGCTGCATCAACAACAAACTCGGACAAATGAAGAGATGGAGACAACGGGACCTTAGAGGGATTGAGAGAGAAGAGAGAAGGAAGAAATGAAAATTAGGGGTTTTTTTTTTTTTTTTTATATACCCAATATAGGCGGGCGGGCGGGCGGGCAGGTTGGTAGCCCCATTCGCACCCCGGATCCACTTATACTCTTTTAATAAAATCTTGCATGCTTGGCTACATAGGGTATATAACAAATTATAACCAGTAACTGAATCTGACTTAGTCTCGATCCAATGAAACGGGTCAAACAAGATGAAAACTCACTGTAGACAACATAAGAACAAAGAAGCCTATTATGTCCTTCAGCTAACGAATGAAGTAGATAGTTACACCTAATGATAACATGTAGCCCAATAACAACCCTCAATAAAAATCATTGCAAATGAAATGAATATGCAACAAACACCAGTATACACACATTCTTATTCATCCTCAGAGTATGACATTCTATGAATTGTCTCTTTAGCACAAAAGGAATACTGATCATCTTAACTAATTTGGTGTGTATTGATTGGACTCTCAGATGACAACTCCTAGAATCTTACATGGTCACCTCCTTTGCTGTTTACAAGGTGCATCACATTAGCACATTTCAAGAGTTCATAGACCTGACAAGCCTTGAAGCTATATGACAATTTCAAAACTTTTTAAAACCTATGGTTGTTTCAATTATGCCTCTTTTGATATCAAAATGATCATGACTAATATCATCTCATCTCATTTTAATATCAAGATATTACAAACACAAACATTTTGTGAAGTGTGTTCTGGGTGAAGGGAAAGCATCACGGAAGAAATGAGTAGTAGAGGTATGAAGATCAAATGTGCAGCCAACGGAATTAACTACCAGATCAAACGGGGCGTTTTAAAGAATAAATGAAACGATAAGTTTTGAATTCATCTTAAAGAATAAGCCTTTAGTTAAACGATGCATTCTAGTTAATAAGGCGACGTCGTTTCTTTCTTGATGTAATAGAAATTAGTTAGAATCTGTTAGTTAGTTCGTGAGCTTGTAATATAAAACGTAGAAGGAGTATTCAGAAGGTAGGAAATAAGCTGATTGAGACTGAATTGTAAGGAGCGTGGAGATTGCTCGAAAATCTCTTCTAGGATTGAAGTAGATTCTTGATTCATTCTTTCTGTGTTCTTGTTCCATTTAGCATATACAGTAACCTGCACCATCACTGAGTGCTTCCAAAGCAAGAAGGCACATAACAATTGGTATCACGGCGGTGATCCATGGCTGACAACACGTGAGCTGCGGCTTGGAAGGCTAAGCAAGAGGGAATCTTGAAGCAATTAGAGGACCACCATCATGCTATTGATGGTATTCACGGATGGCTTGATCAACTGTCAGATATGTTGAAATCATTGGTTGAGCTTCAGCAAATTAACTCTCGCAGGGAAGAGAATCTTGATGACAATTCGTTGGGTAGACGTTTGAATCACGAAGATAGGGTTCCAAGGGGAATTAAACTCGATTTCCCTCACTTTGATGGCTCTAATCCGGGAGCATGGATCTTCAAAGTAACATAATACTTTGAATATCATCAAGTTTCGATCAATTAGAGACTTTTAATGGCTTCTTATCGTATGGAGGGTGAGGCCCTCGTATGGTATCAAGATGCATTGGATGCAGGTATTTTTACATCATGGGAATCCTTTGTACAAGCCTTGCTGGTTAGGTTCGGTCCTTTTGCCTATGATAATCCTATAGAGGCTTTAACAAGATTAAAGCAAGTGTCTTTTGTGGCCGTCTATAAAGCACAATTTGAAGCCTTGTCTAATAAGCTGAAGGTGTTGTCAGAAAAGCATAAACTTAGTTGCTTTATGAGTGGTCTTAAAGATGAAGTTAGACTCCCTGTAAGAATGTTGAACCCAATCAATCTTAATGCTGCCTTTGGTCTTGCAAAGATCCAAGAAGAATGTCCTGGCAGCAAGAAGATCTTGGAAAAATAATACAGCCTTGCCTGCTAAAAGTCATGGAAACAATAGAGGATGGTTCCAAGCTCCAGCGAAATGCAATGCCAACCAAGAAAATTTTTTCTTCACAAATGATGAGAAGAGGAAGAAAGGCCTCTGTTATCATTGTAAGGAAAAATGGAATCCTAGTCACGTGTGTAAGACTCCTAAGGTTTATGTGATCCAAGCTGATAGTGAAGACTCACAGCATATTCTTGAAGATTCAATAGATTCTGAGCATGTGGAGAATGGTGCTGATGGTGATGCAACTTTAGAGGTTTCGGTTAATGCCATTTCTGGGTGTAATAATGGTAATGCTATGAGGCTGTATGGTAGTATTGGCCCTTATTTTGTCGAAATTCTTGTTGATTCTAGGAGCACATATAACTTCTTTGGTCCCTTGGTGGTCCAAGAAGCTAAGTTGAAGATCAAGAAGGATTGCAGTTTGCAAGTGAGGGTAGCAATGGTGATAAAATATTGAGCCAGGGATGTGGTGAGGAAGTAATCAAGATTCAGGGCTCAAGGATTTCTATCCCATTTCATGTTCTGACCTTAAGGGTTGTGATATAGTCCTCGAGGTCAAATGGCTTCAAACCTTAGGGTCAATCACTTGGAACTTTATTGACATGACAATGAGTTTTGAGTGGGGTGCTCAAAAGGTTAAGCTGCAAGTGATTAGTTCTGCTAGTGTTCATATGATGTCAGAAACTATGGCAATTAAATCAGATTTTATACGTCAGCAAGGATGGTTGCTGTAGCTAATGCCTATGGAGCAGCAGAAGAATGAAGTTAATCTTGAAGGACCCGAGGCCGAGTTGCTTAAAAAATTTGATGATGTATTTGCTAAACCTATTGGCTTACCACCAAGAAGAATTTTTGATCATCCAATCAACCTGAGGGATGGAGCTCCTCCTGTTTCAATTCGACTTTATAGGTATCCTCATTACCAAAAATCTGAGATAGAGAAAATTATTCAGGATTTGTTGCAAACTGGTGTAATAAGACCAAGCCAGAGTCCCTTTTCGTCTCCAGTTTTATTGGTTAAGAAAGCCGATGGCACTTGGTGTATGTGTATAGACTATAGAGCTCTTAACCAAAAAACCATCAAAGATAAATTTTCCATACCTGTCATCGATGAACTTTTGGATGAACTATTTGGAGCTCAGATTTTTTCTAAGCTAGATTTACGGGCTAGCTATCATCAGATTAGAGTAAGGGAAGGGGATATTCAGAAAACAACCTTTAGAACTCATGAAGACCATTATGAGTTTTTGATAATCCCATTTGGGCTTGCCAATGCTCCTGCCACCTTTCAAAACTTGATGAACCACATTTTCAAACCTTTTTTTAAAAAGGCTTGTTTGGTTTTTTTTTTTTTTTTTTTTTTTTTTTTTTTTTTTTTT
>QEOT01004073.1:265585-376677 GCA_003123785.1 Pterocarya stenoptera
TTTTTTTTTTTTTTCCCCAAACATCATGAGATAAATCCAAAACATGATATTTTCAATCAATATCTTTTTAATTATCATTAAAAAAAAAGAGTCTTTTCATCTAATCATTTGCTTATGAGTAGTGCTATTTGAATACATTTACTCCATATATATCCACGTGACATAATTTAATTTATAAAATTTAAAATTTATCTTCTAAATTAAATTATAACACATAAATAGTATGTGATGTAAAGATTTTTAAATAAATTTACAATATTTGATTCAAATAACTTTTCAATTTACCTTCATAAATATCAATATAAACTATATCTGAAAAATTCTAATCCAAACAAGAAACAAGAAGCATCATCGAATAAATAGTTGATGTGATTGCAGATTTCTCCACTAGAGAGAATTCAACTAAGGTAAACTAGTAGAAAAAGGATGCT
This sequence comes from Pterocarya stenoptera, assembly GCA_003123785.1. Classification (NCBI taxonomy): domain Eukaryota; kingdom Viridiplantae; phylum Streptophyta; class Magnoliopsida; order Fagales; family Juglandaceae; genus Pterocarya; species Pterocarya stenoptera. The sequence goes on from QEOT01004073.1 coordinate 266,017, forward strand.
CAAGGATACTCGGACGTTTGGTCCTCTTTGTCAAATCTCCCTTCTTTCGTTAGAGGGATCATCAATCTTCAGATTGGATAAGGGAGGTGATTCGTATATCAGGAAATGTAGGAGGTAGGTTCAAATTTTCCTTCTGGGTTGGGTGTTTTGTCGGTTGGTTTATGTTTTTTGTTCATAATTTTGGTCCTTTTCGTATCCTTGGTTCGATGTTACTACTGTTTTTCCTTCCACCATAAGTGAGAGATTTTATAAATAAGGAAGCTTGCTTCCAGTTTTATTAAAAAAAAAAAGACAAAAAAAAAAAGAAAAGAAAAAACCACCTCAACAACAAGGGAGGGGTGGTTTATTTTTTGAATTACTTTTACCCACTCCCTCTGTCCCTCTGCTCGAGTGAAATAAAATACTAAATAATTTGATTATCTTAATAAGGAAATAATAAAAGTCTCTCATATCTTATACTAAATGAATGCTAAAAACATAAAACAAAATAAAATAAAGATGGAGAAGAAGGAGAAGGAGAAGAGTAAGAGAGAGAAATCTTTAGGGCTACAGATTTATTATTATCAATTATAATTAAATACAAAATATATATTCCTATTTATTCAAAAAAAAAAAAAACATGAAAGTGAGATAATGCAAATATTTTGATCATTTTGAAAAGCAAATATTTTAATTTGATAATTATGAAAATCATATCATATGATTAGAATAATCAAACTAAATTCTTAATTAATTTAATATTATCTCTAACATACTTTTTTATTACATTTAAAATTACAAGGATTTTTTACTATTAAACTAACTTCTACAACACCAAGTAGGGAGGCTCAATACAAATAGTGCGTAAAGTTGAATACTTGTGTAGAATTCTCATATATATTGAGTTATTCTTGCAGGCTACCTTTGTAGATGCCAAATTACAAATCACATTTTTATATTGATCAGTATGCAAGATTTTTAAATCAACGCCATTTTCTATTTGGTCTATTATTTGTAATAATTTTATCAATAACTTATTTCTCAGGCCAAACAAATTATTTTTTATAAACTTTTTCAAGTTTCCAATAACTAGATTCATATTTTACACTAGAAAATATATAATATTAGAAAAATGCTAACGACCAATAAAAACATGCTTATACAAATGATTATATGGTTTTAAAAAAAATATACATATAAACTTTAGAAAACAAACTTACAAATAAATGATTATATTAAAATGAAAAATAGATTGAAATATAACGTTTAAATAATGAGTGATGCTAGATACAGTCTTGCATATGCAAGCCATGCATACTCATTTTGGAAAAAAAAAAGTAGGATCCACTATTAAAAAAATAATTTTTTCATATAGGTTCCAAATTTATTTACTTTTCTTAAATGGGTACGCGGTACTTGCACACACTAAGAATACAAATATCATTTCTCTTAATAGAACCTCACAATGATGATGAGTATAATAATAATACTAATAATAATAATGTTAAGGACGTGTTTCACACCACGAACTATACAGATGACCTGCAACAAATGAGATGACGGCATAGTATATCCAGTGGGACTCCAATCCCTATGTTAGAGAGAAGTGGTCTTAATATAAGAATATAAATGAATGCCAAATACGTTACCTTTAGGTGTTATTTATAGGAGCATAAAGGTGATGATAATGACTACCCTCATACCTGAGGGTCTATGCTAACTAAGGTGTGGGCTTTGGAAAACTTAATGTCACGTTATGTTAAGGACGTGGCCCAGGTCATTTGTAACTATTTCCGCGCTTTTATTTTTATTTTTTATTCTTTTATTAAAAAAAGATAGCTGACGGCGTTGTCACCCTTTCGCCTTCCCAAGAATCCCCTCATCATTGCTTCTTTTTTCCACTCTACTTCGTTCATCTTCTTGCGGCATTTCCTCTTATTCTTTCATTCCTTCCTTAACCGTTTCTCTTCTCAAGTTTCAAAAACTCGCAACCTTTCACCATTTTTTTTTTTATCTTGTTTCTTCTAGTTTACACAGCAATGGCTCAGTGTGGTTCTTCTCATGTTCCCAGCTGAGCTTTTGCCCAAGCCCCACCAAGGGTTTCCTCCAACTCTGTGCCCGAATCCTTTGATGGTCAAACTCTACCTTTCTTTGAGTGGTTCACATGGCGCTCCACACTTATTGCCCAGGAGGACTTGACAAGGCTGAGGACTTATCACATCCCCGATGCCATGGTTCTCACTCTTCCCTCCGAGGGTGCTGTCGATGAGGAAGGTTTCTCGGGGAGAGTTGCTCGGTTTCTTGGGGAGAGTTGCTCTTCCAATTTGTGCCCTAGTGCACAGGTTACGTCTTCCATTCTGCTACCCTGTTCACAATGTCCTTGATTTCCTTCAATCAGCTCTTGCTCAAATTCATTCACATGCTTAGCGTGTGCTTTTGTGCTCATGCATGGTGGTTTGTATTATCCTAGAACCCTTGAGGGAGATGTATCTAGACCTGACTGCTTGTGAATTTTTGTCTTTCTGCTCTGTAAAAGGGTTAGCAGGTAATATTTGTAGTTTCTGTGTTTGCGCACAATGTTTGGTAGCATTTGAAAGCCATAATTCGAATGCCAAAAAATGACAAAAGTTTTTTTTTTTTTTAATTTCTGGTGGTGGCTAGGAATTCCCAGCCTCTGAAATGGTTGTACGGGACTTTCCCATCCAGGCTAATTAAGGAAGGGGTCCTGATGATAAGAAGATTCTTATAGATTTGACTGACTGAGAGCGTTCTGGTGTTGACATAGTCCTTAGTTGGGCCAAAGATAAAGAGGATGCTCTGTGGACTTAGAAGCTCTTGACTCCGACTAACATTGACTGATTCCTCATTGTGCCTGACCGCTCCCACATTAGGAGGTGTAAATTAAAGGCTTTGATGCCTCCTTCAAAGAAAAGGCATGCTTCCCCGCCTTTCGAGACTCCTAAAAAATGTCTTTACCATACTGAGGGCAAGGCATCTGCTAATTGCCTTGCTAAAAATGTCGAGGGCATTGTTGACGATGTTGGGCCAGAGGTGGCCATTGATTCTGGTGCTAATACGATTGCCGCCCTGGGGGGGGGGGGGGAATAAGCAGTCACTTCTGGTCCCCTCTGTCAGAGAATAGAGGGTTGTCTGCATCTTCCGTTTATTCTACTAACACAAGTCTTTAAAGTTAGATGTAATAGGAGATGTCAGAGTCGGTGGGTCCCATCTGTCCCCTATGGATGGTTTCTTGCATTCCATACCCTTTTTCTTCCGGTGTGACTTTTGAGGGCTTGGGCTCTATGGATGAATATGGGGCCTCGAGATAATGAGACCAAAATTGGATGCCCAACATTGGGCTTAGGCCCAATCGTGATGAGGCTGGGTGGGAAATACACCTCCTAATTACCCCGCCAATTCTTGTTGAACTGGTTTGGCAAGAATTCCATCGTTGGCTTCCCTTTTTTCTCTCCTCCTATCATTGTCTTCCCTTTTGTCCTCCCCGTCACGTTCTTCTTGTGTGGGAGGATCGAGAGATGATTCTTCTCCCACGTCGCTTCATGCTGCATGCACAACAGATCCACGCCCGTCCACTTTCTTCCACGTTGCACGTGTCTTGCACGCCGCCTGGGTTAGTTCAACCATTGCCAGGGGGCTATTTAAGGCCCCCATTTTTCCTTATTTCTGGTCCATTTGCCTCTATTATGTCTGGGTGCTTCTTTTCTTGCTTTCCTTCTTCCTCATTCCTTGCACTCCTTTTCTTATGAGTCTAACCAGTCTTTCTCTCCCGTTCCGATGGTTGCCAAGAACACTACCCGCCTTGCTATGAGTTGCCCTGGTTAGGAAGACCGTCGCTAGCTCGTGAGGGGTCTCAGTCATTCGAGGGTGTCAATTGGAAGTCCGAGACATCCTCCACAACTCTACGGTCATTGAAGGCCTCCTATGGTCTCTCTAATACCGTCGTACCGGAGGTTCCCGGGGCCTGTAAAGGGGTCGTGGATTCTGAGGGTTTCGCCACTAAGGAGGTATGTTCACCAATGGGTTGAGACTCCCTTTCTACTGACCAGTCCATGAGGTTCTGGACTTCCATGGCCTTGCTTTTGTGCAGCTTCACCCCAACTCATGAAGGATCTTGGTGTGTTGTTGCATTGTTTGGCATAGGGCATTGGAGAAGGTCAATCTTTAGCATCTAGACCTTACCCAACGTGAGTTCTTCTTGGTGCACAACATTCTGAAGCCCAAGGGGAGTACCTGTAGCTTTTGGTCGCATCTTGGGCAGGCAGTGGTTCGCTTGGAGTCGCAATACCAATGGATCAAATAGTGGAATCGGCGGTTCTTTTTCTTGTCTGGTAAAGGATGGGAGTTCCCCATTGGGCAGACCATACGGAGGGAGTATCCCATGCAGGCTATATAGGGGGTAGTGCCCATGGACAAAGAATTAAAGCCAAAGGCAACTCCCCCGGAGGTGACCTGGTTGGAGAACATGCAAGCCTAGGCCAAGGTGTACCTGAATGACGTTCACTCTGAGGCCTTGCTGACTGAGGCCAACATAAGGGGATACTTGGCACCCCCGCGCACACTCGCTATGATGACCATACTGTCCCCACGCTAGCCATAGCGCCCTTCCTCATCATCTTAGTTTTCCCTACAAAACCTTCCACGCCCATGCCGAAGATTATCGCTTCCATCCCACCAACTTCTACTCCTAAGGCCGCATTGCTTCCTACCCCATCGAGCATGGTAGGTGCTACTGAGGTAGTCCGAGAAGCTCCAACGGCTCCTGAGATGGCTCAAGTCTCTCAGGCTGTGGTCCCTCTGAATGCGATTCCCCTGCAGGCCCTTCTAGTAATGTCTGCACTCAATCAGGCGAGTGATGTGAGGGTGATCGAGACCCTTATGTGGGCCCAGGAGAGGCTTTTCGCTTGGCTTCTATGGAGCTCTCTTGAATTCTGACTCTAGGGAGTCCAAAGTTTGCGTCTCGTCGCCCTCTGTTAACATCAACGGTTTCCTCCCCATAGGCTGTCAAAAAGGGCATCGAGAGGTTCCCAATCACTAGGGAACAAAGGAGGGCTAGCGAGGAGGAGGGTATCTATTTTTGAGTCCCCAATACAATACTCTTCTTAGCACGAGGCTGCCTCAGTGGGAGCTTTCCCAGAGATTAAGTCTTGGGTTGCGGCGACTGAAGGGAGGCGGAGGGTGAGGTCGAGACAGAGTTGGCTGAAGGCTAGGAAGAGTTTATCATCTTACCCAAAGTCAAGGCCGAGATGGTCGTGATGGGGGCTAATAAAGGCCCGCCTACCCTGCTGGAGACAGAGGCAAGGACAGTATCAAGAAAGACAAGGGAGGACCCGACCGTTGAGCCCAAGTTGAAAGATGGAGTGAAGCTGGTGGAGGTCATTGAGGTCTTGCCCACCCCGCCTGAGGTTGAGGCCATAGTGTTAAGCTCTAGAGAGTGTAAACCTCCCGCTAGCAAAGGTATAGCGTGGGTGCTAGAGCAAACCCTGTCCATCGGCCTGAGGGAAAGGCGTGCTCGTGAAGAGCTGAAGTTCGTGGAGGTCATGGACTAGCCCAACGAGCCCAGGTCGGAACCTGCATGTAATGACAAGGCTGACACTAGTTTCGAAGATTAGGCTAATCCGACCCTCATTTTGCTTTGTTCTATGGCGAGTGTAGCCTTGTGCCACGCCAGCATGAGAGGGAGGAGAAAGAGAAGCTGGAGGACGACCTTGTCAAGGTCGAGTTAGTCCATCAACGGAGGTGAAAGAGGATGGTTTAGCCTAGTCGATAGAAGGCCACGCTCAAAGCTGATCTTGCTAAGTCATGGGAGGAGGTTGGGTAGAATAGACTCGTTGTTGCGCTTCAGAGTGAGGCACAAGTTAATCTGCAGGAGTTGTTGGATGCCCAGAAGGTGGAGCTAGAGGAACCCCTGGAGGAATGCAATTCTGCAATCTGGTCGTACAACTAGCTCCAAAAAGAGTTTAACACCCTCTCCGACTACCTGAAAAAGAAGACGGAGTCGCTCAAGTCTAAGTCACAGCAGGTGAAGAACTTTGAGGTCCAGATCACTCTGTCCCACGCCAAAGAAATCCAAGAGAATACCAGGGTGGACGAGGCTACTGCCAAGCTAGCCGATGTCAACTCACCGCCAACCAGGTCAAATTCTACGAGTTACAGAGCAAAGTAGATTACTTGAATGGCTTGGTCTCCTGTTTGGACGCCCAATTGAAGGAGGCGCCATTCGTCCGAGATGAGGCCTGGTCTCTTGGCTACATAGAGGGCTTGAAGAGGATGCGGAACCATGTGCTAGAGAATCCACATAACAACTTAAGGTCTCTAAATTTGGCGACTTGGCCATTGGACCCTCAAGCGTTGGAGCATGGCACCTCTATAAGCCCTGAATGGATGTCGGAGGCCTTTCTGGATGATCCCGTAGGCTGATTTTGTAGCCCTTCTGTACCACATATGTTTTTCCTTCATACTTTGTATTCATTTGCTCTCTCTGCACCATGTACTTTAATAATATTTTGAACCTTTTCTTGTTTCATATTCTTTATTCTGTTGTCATGCAAACAACTCAGATTAACCATTATAAATAACCTTAGATGAGAGATAACGAAGTGTTAGGGAGTTTTAGTAGTTCGCAAGACCCATGAACTCGAGACTTTGTAAACTTGTGAGCTTGATGCTTATGTGTGCAAGACTTGAGTTGTTGGTAGGATTTACAAAATCGGCCTTACCTTGCAAACTTTTAAAATGTACTCGCCCTTTATGGATTTAAAAACTTTGTAGAGGTTGAGCAGTTTGTCAAATTGGACTCGTCTCATTGACCCTCACCGTGCAAAGGGCCTTTGCACTTGTAAACTCTAGAAGAGGTGGTGCAGTACATTCATACTGGACTCGCCTCGTTGGCTCTCGCCATCATGAGGGGGGCTAAGCAGTACATTTAGACTAGACTTGCCCTAATTCTTGTAAACTTTAGAGGAGGTCGAGCAGTGTGTTTAGACTGGACTCGCCTCATTGGCAGTCGCCGTTGCGAGGTGGGTCGAGTAGTACATTTAGAGTGGACTCACCCCAATTCTTGTAAACTTTAGATGAGGTTGAGCAGTATGTTAAGACTGGACTCACCTTGTTGGCCCTCGTCATCACGAGGGGGGCCGAGCAACAAATTTAGAATGGACTTGCCCTAATTCTTGTAAACTTTAGAAGAGGTCTAGTAATGCGTTTAGAGTGACTCACCTTATTGGCCCTCATCGTCACTAAGGGGCTGAGCAGTATATTTAGACTGGTCGAGCAGTACATTCAGGCTGGACTCGCTCATTGGCCCTTGTCATCGCGAGGGGGGCTGAGCAGTACATCTAGATTGAACTCGCCCTAAGTCTTGTAAACTTTATAGGAGGTCGAGCAGTACATTCAGACTAAACTAGCCTTGTTGGCCCTCGTCGTCGCCTTCGCCGTCGCAAGGGAGGTTGAGCAGTACATCTAGATTGGACTCACCCTAAGTCTTGTAAACTTCAAAGGAGGTTGAGTAGTACGTTTAGATTGGACTAGCCTCGTTGGCCCTCACTGTCCTAAGGGGGGCTGAGCAGTACATTTAGACTGGACTCGCCTGAATTCTTGTAAAAGCAGTGCGTTTTGACTGCACTCACCCTAATTCTTATAAACTTTAGAGGAGGTCAAGCAGTACATTTAGACTGGACTCGCCTTGTTGACACTTGCGGTGCAAGAGGGGTCGAGCAGTATGCCAAACTTGACCCACACATTACACTTGTAAACTTTAGAGCAGGTTGAGCAATAAATTCATACTGGACTCACCTTGTTGGCCCTCGCAATTGTGAGGAGTCCAAGCAGTACATTTAAACTGGACTTGCCCTAATTCTTGTAAACTTTAAAAGAGGTCGAGCAGTGCGTTTAGATTGGACTCGCCCTTTATACTTGGACACTTTGAGTAAAACATATTCCTAGGAGAAAATTATCATTTCATTTATCATTTGTACATTACCAAAATAAATCCAACTTACATTTTTAACAAAAGAACTTCCGCAGGTGTTCGGCGTTCCGCAGGTGTGGTAGGTCCTTTCCTTGTGCATCTTTATTTCTATATGAGCCTAGGTGATTGTTGACCATGACCACATAGGGTCTCTCCCACCTTGGTCCCAGCTTCCCTTTGTTCTGGGTGGTTATCCCCCCTTGCCTTAGAACTAGGTCCCCAACTTTGAGGGATCTTGGCCGGACTCACTAGTTGAAGTAGCGTTCTGCCCTTCTTCTGTTGGCCACCATCCTTACTTTTGCTTTTAACCTTCTTTCTTCCAACAAGTCGAGCTCTTCCTCCAATCTTACACTGTTGGAATCTTGATCAAAGTGTTAAATCCTGTAGGTAGGCATTCCTACTTCAACGAGTGCTATCACCTCATGTCTGTAGGAGAGCGTGAAAGGGTTTTCACCCATCAGGTTCTAACCGTGGTCTGGTATGCCCTCAACACTCCTAGAAGTTCTTCTGCCCATGTCCCTTTCTTGTCGTTGAGCCTCTTCATAAGGATCTTGAGTAGAGTCTTGTTGGTCACCTTCACTTGCCATTGGACTGTGGGTGTCACGGGGAGGAAGACCTAAACTTGATTCCTAGATCCCTACACCAGTCATGGTAATGGTTCGAGTCAAAACTGCCTCCTGTTGTCTAATATGATAAAACAAGAGATGTCGAATTTGCACAGGACCGTCTTCCATAGGAACTGGGTAATATTGCTTGTTGTTATTGTCATCAGAACCTCAACTTCAGCCCACTTAGGATAGGTTTAGGGGGTGAGATGAGAATTTTGTGTTTTGTTTTAAAGTTTAAAATATTATATTTTAGTTTTGAGATATGCAAAAGTTAAATTGGGATTTGAAAAAGTTGAATTGTTTATTATATTTTATATGAAAATTTGAAAAAGTTGTAATGATGAGATAAGATGAGATGAGAATTTTGTGTGAGATGTGTTTTCCAAACCTATCCTTAGTGAAGTAGTCCACAACCACCACTACAAGTTTTACTCTGCCTCTATCTAGGGGAAGGAGGACTGACCAGGTCGATGCCCCATTGTACGAAAGATCATGGTGATGTGATTGATGTTAGTTCCTCTGGAGGACAATGAGGTATCAGAGAGAACTCTTGACACTTCTAACATTTCTGAACAAACTCCTATGCATCTTTGAGGGTGATGGACAGTAGTATCCCGCTCTCATCACCTTACCCGCCAATGCTTTTCCTCCCGAGTGGTTGCTGCATACTCCTTCGTGTACTTCTTCCTGGGCGTATTGTGCTTGCTCGAACGAGACACACCTTAGGAGGGGCTTGGAATAACCTCGTTTGTATAGAGTCCCGTCAGTTAGGATGAAGTGAGCTGCCTTATTCTTGATTTTCCTTGCTTCCCACTTATCATTGGGTAACTTCTTAGCGTCGAGGTACTTGATTATGTTCCTAGCCAAATCTAGAGCCCCTGGCCTCACCTTTGAGATCTCGACCCCTATTGTAGACATGTCTACTATGCTGACCACTGTTTGCTCAAGTAAGGGTGAGTCCTCCTACCCAGATGCATCTTGTGCCAGTTTGTTGGCCTATTGGTTCTCGACTCTTGGTATATGTTGAGTCTAGAAATATCTGAAGTGGCTGTGCTTGTTTCCCACTAGCGTCATGTATTTTTTTTCAAATTCTTGCTCTTCGTGGTGAACTCCCCCCGGACTTGGTTGACAACTACCAGGGAGTCGATTTTTACTTCTATTTCATTGGCGCCTAGCAATTTAGCAACTACCAAGTCGGCCAACAGCACTTCGTATTCCGCATGGTAGTTTTGAATGCCAACCTGATGATGTAGTTGTGTTCTTCCCCGACATCCATGCTAATATGCACCCCCATTCCCCGTCCAGCTTGACAAGATAAGCCATCGACTAAGATTTGCTAAGGTGTCTCAGCAGGTGCATTCTGTACCTCTTCCTGAAAGCTAGTAAACTCTGCAATGAAGTTTGCTAGTACTTGTCCCTTAATGGAGCTTCTGGGGACATATTCAATGTTGAATCAATCAGCTCCATGGCCCAGTTCATCAGCCAGCCAGAGACATCCGGTCGTCGTAAGATCTTCTTCAAATGGGCTTTAATCAGGACCTATATTGGGTGTGCCTGAAATTATGGTCTGAGTCTATGGGCGGTCATCACAAGGGAAAATGCGAGTTGGTCCATATGAGGATACCTCGCTTCAGTGCCTCAGAAAGCACGACTAGTGTAGTAAACCGACTTCTGGGAGCCTTTCATGTCTCGTACTCAAGCGGCAGAGACTGCATGCGGGGAGACGGGACAAATATAGGCCCAAGACTTCCCCTGGGTTGACTTGACTATGGTTGAACAGGAACCGGTCGAACTGACTTTCGCCGATAGAGACCGGCCACCAGAGTCAAGAACCGGTGGAAAACTGGTCGACCGGAGGTAGAAAATAATCAAAATCGACGTTGGCCAGTTCAATCCCGATTTGAACTAGGTTCAAACCGCCAAACCAGTTTATATAATATATATTTATATATTTATGATACAAAACGACGTCGTTTCAAATGAAATAGCATCATTTTGTTTTAAACCACTTGAAAAAAAATAAAGGAAATGTTTCCGAGTTAGGGCTAAGACTCGCATCCCCTTTCCCCCCCCCCCTCTTTCTTCTTCAGCCGAATTTGATCTCAGACTCTCTCTCCTCTCTCGGACTCCCATTCCCAACTATTGACGAACCCCCACGATCCACACCTCTCTCCTCTCTCCTCTCTCAGACTCCCAGCTACTGGTGAACCCTCGACGGGCTAGTTCCCACGCCTCTCTCCTCCTCCAATCTCCCAGCTACCGACGACCCATGCCTCTCTACTCTCTCGAAGAAGGTAGTTGTCCATCTAGTTGAATTAATCTAGATTATTTATGTGTGGTTGGTGTTGAATTATTTGTGATTTTTGAATTATTAGTTGTCCATCGACGGAGGTAATTGAGATTTGTGATTTACGTTCACTAATTTCATGCCCAAAATAATTATTTTCATGATTTATGTTCACTAATATAGAATTGAAGTCTACATAGTGTAAATCTGTGTGTACATTGAAGTCTAAATCTGTGTCACTATGTGTAATGTGTATGTACAATTAAATGAGTAAACCTAGTCTAAATCTGTCATTTGGGATTTTTGTTGAATTAGTTTTCAGATTTACTAAATTATTATTTGTGTATGTATAAACGGTATAAAGTTTTCGGAGCACATTCTTAGGGTTGTGAACAATAATCTGAGATCTATTCATTGTACACTCATAGTGTATGATAATTAAAAAACTAACTCTACTAGACTATGCTAATCGGCAGTTGTCCGCAGTTGTTTCATTTAAATGGAGCGAAGTCATCTTTTTGTGACTTCACTATATTGGGCAGGTGGTGTTGAAGTCACCTTAAACACATGTCAAGAGAATAAGCTTGAATAGATTTGTACCTTATATTAGGTAAGTGGTGTTAGATTCCTTGTACTTCAATATCGAAGTTTTAAATATATTTCTAGTTTTGAATATTATATGTGATGTTGTATTGATTTCAAAGTTATAAGTATTATTTGTTGTGTCAGTGGTATGGCCATAGTGGTGTACTTTGATTTTGAGTATTGTTTATGGTAGTGGTGATGTCATGGAGCCATGATGTCGGGTTTTATTGTTTTTAATATTGAGTTGAGATGAAATGAGACGAAAGTTGAATAGAATATTATTAGAATATAACTTTTTAATATCTTTTTTTTTTTGGATTTAAAAAGTTGATTTGTTTATTATATTTTATTTGAAAGTTTGAAAAAATTGTAATAATTAGATTAGATGAGTTGAGAGTATTTTTTTATTCTAAACATCCCCCTTATTCTCCCTTCCTCACCCTTCGAAACATCCCCCTTTTGCTTGGTTAAGTGTGACTATTGCTCTTCAAGGGGGCAAGCTTTATTGCTTACCTTGGGTTCGAGATCTCTTTGTTCCCCCCCTAAGAAATAGAGCTCTCACGTGATCTAAGCAAGTTGATTAGGGATTGAATACGTGCTCGTTAGCTGATCTCCCACATGAACCTATCTATTTCATCTAAGGTCAAATCTTGTGCTCGAGAGTCGAGTTCCCATGTGATCCAATCAATTTGATCTGCAATAGGATCAAATTCTCAAGAATTGTGCCCCCGATGTGATCCAACCCATTTGATTGTAGTATATTGATTGATTGCTGATGAAATGATGAAAGTGGTGGTGATGATAAAGTGACCGGTAGCTAGAATATCAAATGTGGAATTTTAGTCAACAATACGTTGATAATGGTACAAATCCAACCAACAAAGGGCTAAGAATAGGTTGAAAGATTAAGTTAGATTTTGATAGTGAGTTGAGATGAAAGTTGAATAAAATATTATTAGAATATTATTTTTTAATATTATTATTGTTTTAGAATTTAAAAAAATTGAATTATTTATTGTATTTTATATGAAAATTATAATGATAAAATAAAATAAGATGAGATGTTTCTCAATCCAATCTGAGCCCCAACAATGGGCTAAAGATGGTAAGACCAAAAGCAAAAGGCAAAATGGGTCTAAGTTTTAAGCAATACTTATAATAAATCTTAGAGAACAATTGGACTGCACATGTAAAAGAGAAAAAAAAAAAAACCCCCCTTTCTTTTTCTCTCTCTCACCCTCCCTAACGACATTTGGCTTCGTTTGGATGATGAAAGCAGTTCAGCTTAGTTTATTTTTATACTTCATATGCCATCCAAACACATTTTGAGCCAAGTTTCATCCGTAAAAGGCAGTTAACTCATTTTTTAATTATAGATAGACGGGACACTTTGTAGAGATTCCTGACTTGAGTTTCTTTACGTTTGACCAACGTGGCGCGATTGGCTACAGTGTATGCAGAAAAATCCTTTTTATTCTTTGTTGTATTTGGCGCTAGAACAACAATGAATTTCGATTTTTGTTGTCGAGTGAACAATATAAAATAATAGAGGGATCCATTTCTTTTACAACTTTTCATAAATATATCTAAATTTATTTTAACATGTAAACACATTTTAAATTCATCTTAGTAGATTCCGCCAAACTCATTCAACAATCTCAACTCACTACTATTTATAAAAAATTTAACTCAGCTCAACTCAGTCCAGCATCTAAATACAACTAATTTGCAAGGTAATTACTCCCACTTTTTCCGTAACTCGTTTTATTTTTATTTTTAAACAAGTTACGTCACTTAATAATAACAAATGATGATAATTTTGTGTTCACAAACAATTTAAACAATGCTCACAACAAATCTTGAAGAATAATTGGACTAACATAGTCGCCCATAATCTGAACAAGTCTGTACGGCAGCCGCTACACAGCATACTCGTACGAATTTGCTAGCGTGGCTTTTTTTTAATGCAAAATGCCTAAAAAAATTTTCTCCCCCATTCTAGTACCCCCGAGTGCACGAGAAATTGTGAAGTACACTTTCTCTCAGTTTTTCTCATCAGCCAAACGAGAGTCTAGAAACAGTTGGGCTTTTCACCAATATTGAACTTTACTCGATATTGCTGAGAAAAATAAAAAAAATCTAATATCCGCATGTAATTCTTTTTCCCAATTTCTAAGCAGCCAAACAAGAAACCGTGTAATACTATTTCTCTCAATTTTTCTTAGCAAACAAACAAAAGTGAGAGAAACAAACACTGTGTAGGGACCGTTCTTAGACCTTTCAGATGTGATGGTGATGCATTAGCTTGGGCTCAACATCTCTGTCCTAGTACTGAAAGCAAAGCTTCCGAAGATAGTCATGGTGAAGAGGCCAGGAACAATGTGTTGTCGGAGGAGGCTGGAGAAGAGGCAAGAGATGTAGGAATCGGAGGGAGAGAAGAGAGTGTAGGGACCGGGTCAGGCCCTGTAGACGATCGAGTCGGAAAGAGAGGGTGCGACGGTGGCGAGCTCGTTGAAGTCGAGATGGGAGAGGATTAGAGGGAGGAGAGGTGGGAGAAAAATGACTAGTGTTGCGGCTCTGCTGGTGTTCCAAATCAACTGAACTATGCTATGGACAAAATTATACCAATGTGTGCTGTAGAAAATAAAATCAGCTCCTATTTTTTGTCCCGTGAGGGACAAATTCTTCCTCTCTCCACAAATTCTTTGTCCCTATTATATATCGATAAAATGCGATGTAGAGTTTAGAATAAACACGTGTAATGTTTTCATTTGTTTACTTAGAAAGTTAGTTATTACAGTTATGTTTATTCATCTGTATTTTAGGCTATAAGTACAGACCTATTCTTCTATAATAACACTCACTGAATAAGAATACATTTTTCTAACTTCATATTTCTCGTATCAGACTTCTCTTCTCATCCATCTATGACTACTCTGTTTCATGGTATCAGATTGTAAATGGTCGATTCCGCTTCCATTTCTAATTCAAATATAGAGATTATTCCAAGTTACTATCACTTACAAAGTGGTGATTCACCAGGAAATATACTGGTGTCAAATGTCCTCACTGGGGAAAACTATCATACATGGAGTAGGTCCATGATGATGGCTTTGAAAGCCAAGAACAAGATTGGGTTCGTGAATGGATCGATTGCACAACCAAGTTCAACGAATTCTGCCTATGAATTGTGGGAGGGATGCAATAATATGGTTTCTTCCTGGATTATCAGTTCTGTCTCAAAAGAAATCGGTTGTAGCATAATATGTGCAAGAACAACTAAAGAAATGTGGGATGATCTGAAAAACAGATTTACACAAGGAAATGGTCCAAGAATCTTTCAACTACAGAAAGATTTATCAATCTTGACGCAAGAAGACTCATCAGTGCGAGATTATTATACAAGATTCAAATCTCTATGGGATGAATTTCTGGATTATAATCAGGTTCCAACATGTTCGTGTGGAGCATCAAGACTTTGTACATGTAATGCAGTAAAGAGTTTCTTGGGTTATCAAGAAAGACAGCATGTGATGCAATTTTTGATGGGATTAAATGATTGTTTTTCCCATATCAGAGGACAAATTCTGATGTTAGAACCTTTGCCGAATATAACTAAAGTTTTTTCTTTGGTTGTTCAAGAAGAGAAACAAAAAGAGATTAGCAAGAACAACATGATTGACACTGCTGCTTTCATGAGCCAAGTTCAAGATACAAATCCAGCAATGAAAAGATTTATTCCTGGAAAGCAACAGCCAAGAAGGGATAAGCTATTCTGCACTCATTGTGGTATGAACAATCATACATTGGAGAAATGCTACAAGATCCATGGCTACTCTCCAGGCTTCAAACAGAATTCAACCAATCTTCAACAGAAAGGAAAGTTTACAGCAACTGCTAATTAGATTTCGGGCCAAACCTTGAGTACTCTTTTTGAAAATTTTAATCAAATGTCATTCTCTCAAGAAGACTATCGAAATTTGTTATCTTTAATTCACTTACAACCTGATGATAATACCAATCACCAAGCTGCAAACATCATTTCTAATTTGATCGATCATTCTGCTCAAGGTATATCATCAAATTCTAGCCTTTCTTTAAGTGCTTCAATTTCATCTTCAATATCTGAAAATACTTGGATTGTAGACACAGGGGCTACAGACCATATTGCTCATTCAATTGACATCTTTACCTCAACCACAAAAGCCTTAAACATTTCTGTTAAACTCCCAAATGGAAATACAGTACCCGTAACTCATGTTGGTATAGTTCAAATATCTGAAAATCTAATCTTCAAAGATGTATTTTGTGTACTATCTTTTTCATATAATCTGCTCTCTGTGAGTAAACTTACTTCAAATCAGAAATGCTCATTTATATTCTCATCTGATTTTTGTTTTATTCAGGAACTTACCCAATGGAAGATGATTGGGATAGCTAGAAGATCAGCTGGGCTTTACATACTGCAGAAACCAGGTGCTAGCAATGTTGTAGTTCAAACCAAATCAACTCTTGTAAACTCTGTAACAAGTTCTAAAGCCTGGCATAGCAGACTAGGACATCCTTCTATATCCCGACTGTCATTTCTTTCAATAATGTACCAGACATCAACATTTCTGATAAAATTGTTGATCATCATTGTACTGTTTGCCCCTTGGCAAAACAGAAAAGATTACCATTTAAAATTCATCCATATAATGAAAGCTCCATTTTCCATATTGTCCATTGTGATATATGGGGTCCTTTTTCAATTCCAACCCATAATGGTTCCAGATTTTTTCTTACTATAGTTGATGATCATTCGAGATTTACTTGGATATATTTGATGAAAAACAAATCTGAGGTCAGAAACATTTTCAAGAATTTTTACAATTTGATTGAAGCACAGTTTGGGAAGAAAATAAAATGTCTAAGAAGTGATAATGGTTTAGAATTTAAAATGGCAGATTTTTATGCTTTAAAAGGAATAATACATCAAATGTCATGTGTGGAAACACCTCAACAAAATTCTATAGTTGAAAGAAAGCATCAACACTTGCTAAATGTAGCAAGAGCTTTAAAATTTCAGTCAAATGTTCCTTTAGTTTTTTGGGGAGAATGCATATTAACTGCATGTTATCTCATAAATCGTATTCCATCTTTAATTTTAAACAAGTCTTCATATGAAGTTCTTCATAATTCAAACCCATTTTATAATCATTTGAAAGTCTTTGGTTGTTTAGTCTATGCATCAACACTTGTTCAAAACAGAAACAAATTTTCACCAAGAGCCAGAAAATGTGTTTTTGTAGGTTATCCTTCTGGTATAAAAGGATATAAATTGTTTGATTTAGAAAATAAAAATTTCTCTATTTCTAGGGATGTGGTTTTTCATGAAACAATTTTCCCTTTTATATCAAAGAATGATTCTTCAACCTTCATTTCAAATCTGGACAATATTCCTTATCCATCATCAGATAACATAGTCTTTCCAAAACCAGTTTTTGATTCTACTGAGAACACAAATATCCTTACTCCTGATAATATTCCTTCTAATCCTCAAGAAAAATTCAAAAATCATCCTAATCCAGAAAATACAGACTCACCAAATTTGAATGATGAAACCCAATTTCCTGTTCTGAGGAGATCAACTCGACAGCACAAAGCACCTGGTTACCTGCAATCTTTTCACTGCAATCTGGCTGATTCTACTTCTCAATCTTCTTTCATAGGTCCTACTATCAATACAGGTACTAAGTATAGCATTTATGATGTCTTATCATACTCGAAATTATCTCAATCACATAGAGTTTTTTCTGTTGCCATATCTACTGAAATTGAACCAAACTTTTATCACCAAGCTGTTAGGCATACTCATTGGAGAGATGCCATGTCTGCCGAATTGTCTGCACTTGAATCAAATAACACTTGGCTTTTTACATCACTCCCTCCAAAGAAAAAATCCATAGGTTGTAAATGGGTGTATAAAATTAAATACAATTAAGATGATTCTATTGAGAGACATAAGGCAAGATTAGTAGCAAAAGGGTACACTCAAAGAGAAGGTCTAGATTTTTTTGAAACTTTCTCATCTGTTGCGAAGATGGTCACTGTTAGATGTGTATTATCACTGGCTGCAATACACAATTGGCATCTTTTTCATCTAGATATCAACAATGCTTTTTTATATGGAGACTTAGATGAAGAAGTTTTCATGAAAGCACCTCCTGGTTATCTACCTAAGGGGGACTCTCGGGTATGTAAGTTGCAAAGATCCTTATATGGTTTGAAGCAAGCATCCAGACAATGGAATTCAAAGTTCAAATTTGTGCTATTTGATATTGGATTCACACAGTCAAAGGCAGATTACTCCTTGTTTACTAAGAAGGAAGGAAGTTCATTTGTGGCTGTATTGCTTTATGTGGATGATATACTGCTTGCTAGCAGTGATTTAGAGGCAATTGATTCTGTCAAAGCAACTTTAACCCTTCATTTTAAATTGAAAGATTTGGGACCAACCAAGTTCTTTCTCGGGATGGAAATTGCAAGATCAAAAAGAGGTATTTCTTTATCTCAAAGAAAATACACTCTAGAACTACTAGCAGATTTTGGTTTGTTAGCTGCCAAACCTGTTTTGTTTCCCATGGACACTCATGTCAAATTATCGAAAGATGAAGGTGACTTGGTTGATGATATTTTTGGTTATCGAAGATTAATTGGCAGATTAATTTACCTCACTCATACCAGACCAGATATTACTTTTGCAGTTCACCATTTAAGTCAATATCTGGATAGTCCTCGAATACCTCATCTTCAAGCTGCAATGAGGATTCTTAAATACTTGAAATTAGCTCCTGGACAAGGTCTTTTATTTCCAAGTCATTCCAAAGTGCATATAAAGGAATTTTCAGATTCAGATTGGGCAAGTTGTATAGACATTCGCAGATCAGTCAGTGGCTATTGTGTTTTCATTGGGGATTCTCTGATATCTTGGAAATCGAAGAAGCAACATACGGTTTCTAGATCATCAGCAGAAGCTGAATATAGATTAATGGCGTTTACAATTTGTGAAATAACATGGATCCGATCATTACTTAAGGATATGCATCAATCACATACACAACCAGCCTTATTGTTTTGTGATAATCAAGCTGCCCTTCATATAGCAGCTAATCCAATTCATCATGAACGGACCAAACATATAGAACTGGATTGTCATTTGGTGCGTGAGAAAATAGAAGAAGGATCACTGACAGTTCTACACATTGCCTATGTTCATCAAATTGCAGATTTGATGACTAAGCCTCTTGGTTCCAAACCGTTTGATACTTTGTAATCCAAGATGAATGTACATAATATATACACATCATTTTGAGGGGGACTATTATAGATTGATAAAATGCAATGTAGAGTTTAGAATAAACACGTGTAATGTTTTCATTTGTTTACTTAGAAAGTTAGTTATTACAGTTACGTTTATTCATCTGTATTTTAGGCTATAAATACAGACCTATTCTTCTGTAATAACACTTACTGAATAAGAATACATTTTTCCAACTTCATATCTCTTGTATTAGACTTCTCTTCTCCTCCATCTATGACTACTCTATTTCACCCCCTACCCCCTTCACTTTTTCGGTCGAATTTGTATGGTGTAATAATATCAAATGATGATGATTTTCTACTCAAAAATAGTTTATTTAACAGATAAACCAAATTGAAATGAAAATTGAACGAGTTGATCTTAAACAATTTGTTGGGTAATTTTTTTATTATTATTCTGGGTCCTATTTTATTACATCAAGCTGGCTAAATCGGAAGGATTCATCTTGTAGAGTCTTATTGATATACGTTGACATTGTCTCGCTTTGGGACAAAAGGGAATGGCCATGTTAAGAGCAAAGAGCCATTAATTACGTACTTGATAGCAACTATGTCGGTGGGAATGACCCGATTACTACAAAATATATATATTTATGAAATTTATTGTGAAGATTGTCTCTGCTTTGGGACAAAAGGGCATGACCATGTTAAGAACAAAGAGACATTAATTACGTACTTGACAGCAACTATGTCGGTGGGAACGAACCGATTACTATTAAAAAAAAAAAAAAACTTATTGTGCAAGATTGTACGTGTTTGTTAAACATAATTTACGGTCCGGTTGGATACTAAGTTGAGATGAATAAGTTGAGTTAAAAGTTAATAGTTAAATAAAATATTATATTTAAAAATTTTTTAATATTATTATTAAAAAATTAATTAATTTATTATATTTTGTAAGAATTTGAAAAAATTATAATAATGTGATATGATAAGATGAGATGAAATGAGACACTTTTACTATACAAATAAGATGAGATGAGATGAAATTGAATCAAGATGAGTTGAAAGGATTTTAGATGAGTTGAATTAAATATTGTTAGAATATTATTTTTAATATTATTATTGTTTTGAAATTTGAAAAAGTTGAATTATTTATAATATTTTGTGTGAAAATTTGAAAAAATTATAATGATAAGTTGATGTAAGTTTTGAATCCAAACAAGGGTAAGACAACTTCGGTAGCAAACAAAAATGATATATCAAACTGAACAAAATGTGAAGAGAAGAATTGGTAAAAGGTTTCTTATCTTTCTCATTGATCTTTGTAAGAATATATAGACATCCGAATATGACTTTACATGGAAAGAAAATAAAATCAGCTTTACAAATCAGTTATACAAGGAAACATATATTTTATAATAGTGAGATTGCTAGAATCATGGAGTTGCTAGAATCATGGGATTTGATAGTCTGTAATACTCCCCCTCAAGTTGGCGCATGAAGATCCATAATGTCCAACTTGCGAGATAAGTGATTAAAAAGATAAGATCCTAAGGCTTTAGTGAAGATATCGGCGATTTGCTCGGAAGATGGAAGATGAGCGGTGGTGAAGAGACCAGAAAGAAGCTTGTCACGTACAATGTGACAGTCAATCTCAATGTGTTTGGTACACTCATGAAAAATTAGATTTTGAGCAATGTGGAGGGCGAACTGATTGTCACAATAGAGAGTCATAGGAGTTTTATGTGAGATGCCGAGGTCATGAAGGAGCTGTTGTAACCAGACTAGTTCGCATGTGGTGACGGCCATGGCATGATATTCAGCTGTAGAGGAGCGAGCAACTGTAGTTTGTTTCTTAGTGCGCCAGGAAATGAGACTAGAACCAAGTGTGATGAAGAAACCTGTAGTAGAGCGTCGACTAGTTGGACAGCTAGCCCAATCAGAATCTGTGTAAGCACTAACATGAAGATCATTAGAAGAGGGAAAGAAAATGCCTTGTCCTGGAGCGCCTTTAAGGTAGCAGAGAACACGAGTGGCGGCTGTCATATGAGGAATCCGGGGAGCATGCATGAATTAACTAAGAATATTGACTGCAAAGACGATGTCGGGTCTGGTGAAGGTGAAATAGATGAGGCGTCCAACTAACCGTTGGTAAGGAGAGGGATCAAGAAGAAGGTCACCATCAGTCTCGTTGAGCTTCAGATTTTGTTCCATAGGAAATGGAGCAGGACAAGAGCCAAGTTGACCACTATTAGCAAGAATGTCCAGGGTGTATTTTCGCTGATTAAGAAAAATGCCAGAAGGAGAGCGAGCGACTTCAAGTCCAAGGAAATATTTGAGAGGTCCGAGTTCCTTGGTTTTGAAGTGAGTTGAAATAACAAATTTGAAAAGGGTGGCCTGAGAGGGATCATTGCCAACGACTAAGATGTCGTCCACATATACAAGAATAAGTGTAAGACTAGTAGGAGCAGTCAAGGTGAACAGAGAGTGGTCTGCTTGAGATTGAACAAAAACTGCATTAAGAAGAATAGATGTTAGTTTGAAAAACCAGTTGCGGGATGCTTGCTTGAGGTCATAGAGGGATTTCCGGCGAGTCTCCCCCTTAATACAGTATCGAGGTGGTGGGGTCATGTAAACTTCTTCATCAAGTTCACCATGTAGGAAGGCATTATGGATGTCCACTTGGTGAATGATCCAATTTTTTGTTGCAGCAACGGCAAGTACACAACGGACTGTGGTCATTTTGGCTATCGGAGCAAATGTTTCATGGTAGTCTATGCCTTCCACTTGAGTGTAGCCTTTGCCCACTAGTTGGGCCTTGTAACGCTCCATAGTACCGTCAAGTCGAAGTTTGGTCTTGAAAACCCATTTGCAACCGATGGGAGAGGTTCAAGTGTCCGAGTGGAGTTTTCTTCAAGGGCATGGTTTTTAGAGGTCATAGCGTCAAGCCAGTGAGAGTGGCGATTAGCTTCTAAGTAACAAGTAGGTTCAACAGAGGCAGCAAGGGCAGTTAAGAAAGAATAATGAGCAGGTGAAAAATGAGAGGAAGACAAAAAAAGATAAAGGATGAGAAGTACCCGAGGACTGTGCAGCGGTCGAAGAAGCAATGGACTCCGTGGGTATGGTGGGGCAAACATAATGAAGAAGGTATGCTGGTCGAGTGATGTGGCAATGGAGACGGGAAGGTGAGATAGATTCAGGGGCAGGATCAAGGTTTATGGCCGGTGATGAGTGAGGTGAGATAGGTTCCGAAATGGGTAAGGGAAGAATGATGGAGTTGGGGGAAGGTGGAGTGGCAATATGTTGGAAAGGAAATTGGTCTTCATAAAAGGTGATATCTTGCGAATAGAAAATGGTGTCGGTGTCGAGGTTATATAATTTATAAGCTTTGCGGTTGCTAGGATAATCGACGAAGACACAACGGGATGCTCGGGGTGAGAATTTATCTCGATTGGCTTTAAAAGTCTGGGCATAACATAGACAACCAAAAACACGTAGGTGGGTGTAAGTAGGTTGTGTGTTGAGAAGGAGTTGAAAAGGAGTTTTATTTTAGAGATATTGGCTAGGGATCCGATTGATGAGGTAGGCAGCGGTAAGGATGCATTCGCCCTAAAATTTAAGGGGTAAATGTGCTTGAAAGTGAGGACTTCGTGCCACATTCAGAAGGTGCCTGTGTTTACGCTTGGCAACACCATTTTGTTGAGGAGTTTCAACACAAGTAAGTTCATGAATGATGTCGTGGTTTTGAAAATAATTTTGGAAATTATGAGACAGAAATTCTTGGCCATTGTCCGTGCGGACAAATTTGACTGTAGAAGTGAATTGAGTTTTAATGAGAGCAAATAAGTGCATTAAATGACTAAATGTTTTTGATTTAAAACACATTAAATAAATCCATGTTGTGTGTGAGAAATCATCAATGATAGTAAAAAAATAATGAGAACCAGAAATAGAAGTAGTAGAATATCCACCCTAAATATCACAATAAAGTCGATTAAAAGGAATCATACTTTTTTAGCATTAATTTGAAATGGTAAGTGGGTGTGCTTAGAATGAGCACAAATATTACAATGAGAAATAATACAAGGACTATCAAAAATAGAGGGAATAAGAAAGTTAGAAGGATGACCTAGACGTTGATGTCATAAGGTCTTATTATCAGATTTGTGAGCGGAGAAGGCAGCAGATTGTTGGGGACGAAAGATGTAGAGTCCATTGCAAGCTTCACCAGCTCCAATCGGCCTCGTCAATTGATGGTCTTGGAAAAAAACATTAGAGGATGAGAAAGTGACAACACAGGATAAGTGGCTAGTTATTTGAGGGATAGAGAGGAGATTATAATGAAATGAAGGGACAAATAAGACATTTGACAAAGTTAAGGTTTCGGATAAAGGGATGGAGTCGACTCCTTCAACTGGGATGGTCTCTCCCGTGGGCAATCTAACCTGCCAAGCCATGGGTGGCTCTCGGAGGTTCAAGAAAAGGGATCGATAGTAGCTCATGTGATCACTAGCACCACTGTCGATGATCCAGTCCTTCTGAGGGTCGAAAATGGGAGGGATTGTGGAAGAGTTACCCACGAAGTTGGTTGTCAAAGGAGAAGGGCGAGGCAAACTCATTAGTTGCTAGTAGCTTTCCGAAGAGAGACCTGGTACTGGGCTTGAAAGGGAGGCGTTGGTGAGAAGGAATGGGGAAGAAGGGTTGGGAGAATTTGTGGAGGATGCCATTGACAAGAAAAGAGAGGTATGTTTTAGGATCTTATTTGCTCTGATACCATGTTAAGAGAAGAATTGGTAAAATGTTTCTTGTCTTTCTCATTGATCTTTGTAAGAATATATAAACATCCAAATATGACTTTACATGGAAAGAAAATAAAATCAACTTTACAAATCAGTTATACAAGGAAACATATATTCTATAATGGTGAGATTGCTAGAATCATGGAGTCGCTAGAATCATGGAATTTGCTAGTCTGTAATACAAAAGATAAAATTTATGTCCTTTGGAAAAAATAGCTTTCGAATGTCTTCAAATGCATGTAATATTATTCTTTCTGACACAATTGTAAGATCACCATATCATGTTCCTAAATAACTTTTTTTGTTTTGATAAAAAAACTTTCATTAAACCATAATCAATACATAGAATTCTTATCAAACCATAAGGCCTGCTCAACAAAAACAGAGACATGATCCCACCATAGATTAATATCAACCACATTCCAAGCATGTCGTGCCAGTGTATGAGCAACTCCAATTCCCATCTGATTAACGTGTTCAATACTCACTTCTTGAAAACATTGCATTAGACCTTTAGCCTACCTCCTTAATTAAATTTCCGTTTAAGACTCGTGAGAGGCTTGCAACTCTTCAACCAAAACCAAACAATCACTCTCAATTACAAGGTTTGGAATACCAAGAGGAAGGCAAAGCTACAAACCCCTTAACACTGCAAGCAGCTCAATAGTAGTAGCATCATCAACTTCACGTTCTATTTTGCTTGCAGCCATAAGAACCTCTCCTATGTCAGCTCGCATAACCACTCCAATCCCAGCTTTCCTCATGTCAGAAAAAATTACCCATAGCTCTGCTTCAGTTCCCTAAAGCATCACAAATCTCACTATTTCCATGAAAGTCATTGATGGCTGAATGTTCTGCAGTAAGGGCAAAAATTTCTGCCATAATTCTTGAATTTGTGGGCATTGCAACAAAGCATGAGTAACATCCTCCATAACTTCCTTGCAAAAACAGAATCCATCATCCACTGCTACCTTTTTCTTCCTCAAATTAGTAAGTGTTAGCAAAATTTCCTTACAAGCTTTCCATGCAAAAATTTTGACCTTCCTAGGAACTTTCATCTGCCATAGACTTCTCGACAGTTTCTTATCTTACATCTGTGTTGAGCTTTCCCTATGACAACTTGTATTCAAATCCACTTATCCTTGTACTGTGTAGTTGACAGCCTAATCTTGAGAATATCATCAGCCACCTTGGATTGATGAGAGCCCTAACATGTTGCACCTTCCATGTTCTTGTTATCTGATCAATAAGGCTGTCAACTATATCCTCCTCATTAGCATATGTCTCTAATCTTCCATCCAGCATAGGTTGTAAAACTCTATACCGTAGTACCAATGAATCTTCCAAATCTTAATATGTTCACCTGTCCCAACTCTCCACCTGCAACCTGCCATCAGCCACTTCTTAGCTTCAAAAATACCTCTCCAAGCATAAGATGGATTTGGGCCTAATTTGGATTGGAAAAAAGATTCATTTGGGAAGTATTTAGACTTATAAATCCTTTGTAACAAAGAATCCTCATTTTGGTAAATCCTCTAACCTTGCTTAGCCAAGAAGGTCATATTGAAAACATGGAAGGGTATAAGGCTACCTTACTGGAATGACCTTCTGCATCGACGGTGCCCTCGTAGAGGCCAGGAATTTTGAAGGAACAGACTTTGGTACTTGGAAGGTAAGGGCTAAGGAGGCTAGCATTGATTTGTTGGTAGTCAAGCTCCATCCGCTACCCAAAAACAATGATCCAGTGTCGATAGAGCCCTTGTCGGACACGGTAGGTTGAATAGATTTTTCAGAGGCCATCGTTGCCAGAGCATAAAGTAGCAAAGAAGACTAGTCAAAAAGAAGAAAAATCAAGAGAACTAAAATGGCTGGAAAATCACAACGTAGTGGGCGGAAATTAGGTCCCACTCCCACATTTTATAATAATAAAAAAAAAAAGGTGACGGTTAGACTCTCATGAATCATAGCAACATGGATACTCGTCGTTTCAGTTTAGGAGAATGTGGTTTACGAAGCAACGCCAACGTGAAAAGCCTCCTGACACCCCTTCATTAATGAAGTTGAAAAAATGTAATGAAAATGTTAGCCCATCATAGAAGATAAGAACGCCGTAAAAAATGTCAATACGCAGAAGCCTCCCAGACCTTAGAGTGCCTAAATAAAGTTTCTAGCATTGGTGAGAAGGTGGGATCGAATCATAGTAAATTCCCACCGTACTTGTTCGATGAGAATTAGCGAGGCAACTGTAAGGGGATTTTCCCCTCGAAGCCTAAGAGGCCCTATCAGGCCCGGCCCAGGGTAGAAAGCCACGAACTCGGCCCATTATGAAACCCCTCTGTACATAACCTATAGAAGGGATGGTGCTGCAAAAGATGGAATTCGTCAATCTGAGGACCCCTCGAGTAGTGTCCAGTCATCAAATGCCTGCCCACACTACACGTGTGACATATGGCGAACCGTTGATCTACTGATAGAGAATGTATGAACAGACTAGGAGGAAGGCAGATTAAGAGGAGAAGGTTAGAGAACCATGCCACATTAAGCCACCCGGACAACATGTTACATTAATGACATCGTCGCAAAGCCACACCTCATTTAAAGACTCTAACAAAAGGAATAGTATGGGGAACCCAGACTTCATGATAGCAAGCATGATCTGCTCTTCATGCTTGTGGTATAAATAACAGATCCCAAGTACGAAGAAGCTCTCTGATCCCTAGACTCTCTTACTTATTTGCTACACTCCAAGAATATTTACTAACTTTAGCATCGAAGGTTTTCCTTCCCCGGCCCCAAGGCCGCTCTCTCAAAGCCACATAATTTTCTGTCTTGTGCAAGGCTGGTTTTCGAAGACTTGGGTTGTTGGAGCTTGGCCCAAATGCGTGCAAAACACGACATTAACACTATGCATTACCAATTTTTTCTAAATCAATCGTATTCATTTCACAGGCAGTACTGTTATCAATGTACTCAAACACTGTTGTCTTTGCTTTGGGAGAAAAGTAAGGGTGTAAAAGAAAATTGAAGAATTGGTTGAAACCGTCCACATTCGATCCGATTTGTAGGTAGTCCGATGTTGTACCGGTTCTTAAGAATTGAAATCAATTCTAAATCAGTGCATTACCAGTTTAAACCGAACTGGATCGATATATATTTATAATTTTTTATATCATATATAATTTTTTGTATTATATTATATATATTATATATTAAATTGCTAATTAATATAACATAAAATTCTAATCTTATTATTCAAGTCTATTAATCTTATAATATAAAATTAATATAACATGTGATATAACATGAAATTAATCTTCTAATTTTTAATATAACATTTGATATAACATATAAATTTTAATCTTTTAATATAAAATTAATATAACATAAAATTTTAATCTTAAACATAAACATTAATATTAAGCTATTGATATAAAATTACTTTTGATATATATAATGTACTTATACTATAATGTAAATAGACTAAAAATTTAGTATATGTAAACATTATAGAGTTTTGCTACTCATCATCCCACATACCACACTGATTTTTGTTTTGTTTTATTCTTCTTAAATTAATTGAATTCTTCTACTCATCATCCATATAACACACATTTGGTAAGAGAAAAAAATAAAAAAAAAATGTAGTATATGGAATGATGAATAGATTTTTCAAATGTCATATTATTACTAACATAAATAATCCGTAAAATCGAAAAAATTGGACCGGACCAAAAGTAGAAGTTTCGGTTTCAGTAGTGAATTGGTTCAGTATCGATTCTTAAATTTTCAAAATCAGTGTATACCAATTCGGTTCTAAAAAATATACAAAATTGGATCCAACCGAACCAATTACAGCCCTAAACAAAAGGCCAAAGGGACCATTTTAAGATGAAAAATGATATTTTTAGTCTTGAGATGATTAAGTGTCGTGTATTCTTTTTGAAAATATTGGATAAATATAAACCCACTCAAAAAATTTATTTTTTTAATAATAAACTCTATATTTTTTAAAGAGAGTGCCCAGCATTTGCACACCATAGCATTATATCTAGCATCTCTCTTTTAATATTAAAGAGGATTTACGTACTTGGTAGCAACTATATATGTCCGAGAGAACGACCCGACGGCGGTTATGGCATTTTGTTTTTTTCACCCACGTTAGATTGACATAAACGCTTAAAAAAACAGATTAAAGGGTGCGTACAAACTTTTAAAAGCAAACAAGAAAATATATGAAAGTGAACAAAAGATCAGATCTATGTCACTTTGGAAAAAACCATGAAGGTGGCGTTACTCTCAAGCTAACTTTAGTGACTCATTCAGCCAATACATAGACTTCCTTATAACATTCCTAATAAATTTTTTATCTTATCTTTTAAAATATATCACTAAATTTTTTTTTTTTTTATATTTTACAAATTGACTATTATTATATATCATACATCAGTTTATCTATTATTTCTTTATATCATTTAAATATTTTTTTTATTCTTTTTAAATATTTCATTTCTACCAATAAATTTACAATATCCATATATTTTTTATATTTGTAATTTGTTTTTATATACAATGTAAAATAATTCAGTTCTATACAGAAAATAAAAAATATATAAGCCAAATAAAAATTAAAAATAAAATCAAAATATGACAAAATTGGTTTAAAAATATTTCCAAGATATTTTTTAAAAGAAAATGAAATCAATGTGTTTTAAATGATGAATAATAAAAGGAATTTTCTTATATGATAAAAATCAAAGTAAAAGAAAATGACGGAGTAAACGAAATATTAATAATAATAATAATAAATTACAGGATGAACAGTATCCGTTACGTGTAGCGGATTACTGTAGCTAATTGTGTTTTATAATTTTTTTTTACATAATCGGATAGAACTCATTTTTAGAATAATTCTTTAAATAATTTACATTTTTTTTATAATACAGAGTGCTCTAAATTCTTTTGTGTTCATTAATAGTGGTTATGTTAAGAAATACAGGATTAAACTAGGGGTATTCAATACCCACTCCCAAGTTTCTGTCAGCTAGTGTGCCGATATCTCTTCTATTTGAAACTTGCTTTTAGAAAAAATAAAAAATGAGAATTTTGTTGCCATTTTTTTTATTTTTTTGGGTATATATACTCCCAAGTTTAAATCGAGTACTGCTTAAATGAGTACTGGATAATTAAGTTTTATTCATTTAGTTTTTTATTCGAATACAAGTCAAGATTGGGTTTATTGCATGCCAAGTACTTAATAATTTTGACAAAATAGATCATTTATATTATTTATTATTATTTTACTTACAAATTTTGACAAGTTAAATCTTGGTTTTTGTAAATATATATCTTTAATTGTCAATTATATACATACATATATATATATATGTCAATGATTGTACTCTCTTGAGGATTCAAACTACACATGCATATTGATATAAGTTCCTATTATATTTTTAAATATTTAAGATATGTCATTAGAAAATTAAAAATAACACTACAAATAGATAGATATTCATTCGACTTTATGCAAGTTTATAGGAGTTAAATTAAACGTTTATAATATGGCTTATATTGCTTAAAAATCATTGATGATTTTATGTGTAAGAACAAGTTATTTAATAAACGAATTACATTGAAATTAATTTAATTTGATTTATAGCAAGCTGACTGTATCAATACATCATTACTCTCGTAGACTACACCACACAGTAGTGTTGTATATTGAGTCGTTACATACACCGACACTGTTGTCTCTGCTTTGGGACAAATTACAAAGATCAGGCCATATTAATTAGAACAAATTAAGAGATATTAATTAGGTGCTTGATAGCAACTATGTTGGTGAGAAGGAGCTCATGAGTATATAGAAATACTCATTTCTTTCCATAAAAGGCCTAGTAGGAGGAGTGGAGTAACTTCTTATAAAGTCCAGTATGAATTTGTTTCTAAACCATGTAGGACTTCTCAATACGCTCCCTTACATGTGGGCCGGTATTTCCAGTACCATCATCGTGAGTAGGTCGTAGGAACTCATCATTAGTCCTAGGTTAACCTGCTTTGATACTATATAGAAATATTCATTTCTCCCCATAAAAGACTTAGTAGGAGGAGTGAGATAACTACTTTTAAAATTTAAGATGAGTTTGTTCTTAAACCGTGTGAGACTTCTCAATAGAGTACTCATGGTTATGGCATTTTATTTCTTTGCCCACGTTGGTTTGACATAAACACTTCAAAAAGAAATTGAAGCATGCATGCATACAAATTAGTTTGAACCTAGCTATGTGCAATTAAGAATGTGTTAGTTAAAGACAACTTGAAGGGAAAGAAGATTACTCGGACATCGTACCTGGATAGCTAACATTAAAATATCTGAAACTGAACAAAAGATAAGATCTATGTCATTTTGGGGAAAAAAAAAAAATGAAGGTTCAGCTAATATACCATATAAAGTTATTTTATTCTCAAATTGATGTGTGATAAGATTTGTATAAACACTTTACTACGTGTGCTTTACATACCGGCTAGCTTGAGAATAGAGTTTTTCATGTGTATATATATAGTAGTAAAAAATTTCTTATCCTTTTGTGTTCCTCGATCCTCATGATGGCGGTTATGTTAAGAAATGCAGCATTAATGTAGCATTTCCTGAACTTCAAATTTGGGGGATCAATACCTCACCAATGTTTTGTCAGCCGTGCCAATATGTATCTCCTCTAAAATTTGATCTAAAATAAATTTTTGTGTACAACTTTATCTTCCCTGTTAATTTATGGGTCGAGCAGCTAGCTAGATATAGCATTGAAACTGTTCAGTACTATCTATCAAGATAAATTTAAATGCCATTATTACAGAACAAAATCCTTTAAGAGTTAGAAGTACTAGCTAGACCTGTTGGGTATGAGACAAGCTTGTGCATTTTTTATACGCAAGTAATCTGCACGCTCAAATGAAAATTATAGCATAATACTCCTTAATTTATTGATGTCCGGTCAATACAGAATCTGTGCTTTGCCTATGGCTTGTTAAAAAGAATGATTAGCTTGTGAGATTTCCTGGGATCTACGTTACAGGGTATAGGCCATCGAAAAGAATTACAACAACCACGCATGATATTCATGGCGGAAATTAAGTGATCATATGCAGTAAATGACATATATATATATATCATCCTAGAACAGAGGGTACATAAATGAGAGGATCCCAAGTGCCATTTGCGCCACCCCAACTGTTGTTCTCACCGTGCACAACCTGTTGCTCGGCTGACCACACATCTTCTGGCGTTGCAGCTCCATCAATCTGAAACAACTGCGCTTTCCCATTAATCTTATTTGTTGACATCAGCTCCACAGCGCCCTGATCTGCATATGCCAAGTTAATCGTTGCCCCAGTTGCACCAGAAAGCTGCCATGCCGATGTAGAAGCAGCAGCAGCAGTAAACAAGCCATTCTCATCTTGGACATGGTTCGTCTGTGCGGGCCATGGCACTTCGTATGCTGGTTCAGAAGACCATGGGGTGATGCTTGTTGGCAACGCTGCTTGGCAGGATTGATGCCACTGGACCCCAACATGACCTGCTACAGCCTCATGATCATGGTCATTACGGTCTAGGAGAGAGTCAGCCAGCTTATTGGGACCCGGATAATTATTAGAAACTTGCATAGAGTCCAGAATCCCAACTCCACTAGGAGCAAAGGCCGCAGTTGGCAATGATGATAGCCCTCTCTTTGTACCAATGTTGTCAGGTGATGAGTTTTCCACCATACCGCTGCTGGCTCTGGCTCCCAAACAACTAGCGGGAGCTGCGAGCATTCGCAGTCCCTTGCCATCGAGCAGCTTGGCCTTGAGGGCGCCAACAAGCCCGTCTGCTTCTGGCGTAACCGCCCCGCTCCCTTGCTCGAATGAGAAGGGCTCGGCACTCTCGTTGAAAACACCGTTAGCACCGGCGCCGCCGGAAGCGTTTGATCCGGACTGCGGTAACTCGAAGTTGGTGCGAGCATTGGCACCGCGTAAGTTCCGAGCAGCAGCATCGTACGCACGAGCAGCGTCCTCAGCAGTGTCGAATGTTCCCAGCCAAAGCCTGACCTTCTGCAGGGAGTCCTTGATCTCAGCCACCCATCTCCCGGATGGCCTCTGTCGGACTCCTACAAATCTGTGGTGTCCCCTTGAGGATGACTTCCTGCTTCTGCCCCGCGGGACGTTGTTTGGCGTTCCCATATGATCTCCTCCTCCTCCAATCCAACTGTCTACGTGATCGAACCTTCTGAGCAACTGAGGTGCTTTTCCCCTTATAATGGTGTCCTGGAACAGGTATCTGCAACTTCCGCAAATGGACAAACGAGAAAATGCCATTTTCGGTAGCTTAATTTTTTGGGTAAATGGAGATGTCGCTGTTGCAGGCCTGTTGTTTATATCGATCGCCAACGTTAAAATATTACAGCAAACCAAAATTTGATTATTGTAAGGAATGGTTGCCATTTGCTTAATTATTATTCACCGCTTATTTCATCATTGCTTAAGTGGCAGTGATGAAACAATGATAATGATAGATTATCATATTATATCTATGGGCCCGCCTGCCCACGTACGAGCTGTTTCAAGCCCATCCCTCTTTCCTTTGACCTGATTTATTTTTGAGAAAAGAAGTGATAATTGAGATAAAAATTAAAAATTAAATAAAATATTATTAAAATATATTTTTTAATATTATTTTTATTTTAAAATTTAAAAATTTTATGTGAGAATTTAAAAATATTATAATAATTAGATAAAAAATAATGAGATGAGAATGATTGACAAGGCCTAGTACATTATTTAACGAGGACATCCCTAGCTAGGTGTACAAACCTATGTGCCATGGGTTACCAAAAAATTAAAAATAAATAAAATTATCTTCTATGGCCAAGTCAACAAAAAAAAAAAAAAAAAGATCACAATTCAAATCAACTGAAATATCATCTACTGGTCTATGGGCCATGGGGGAGTTTTGCCCTATTTCAAAGGGGTCCCAAAATTATAATTTTCGGAAAAAGGTATCTTTGTCTGTGGTATATACCCCATTTTATGTGGCAAGCGGGTGTCACGCCAACATTTTATTTAATATCATGTTAGAAAAACACGATAATACGTATCAAAATGTAGAGTCCGTATTTACATAAAATAGAAAATATCCAATTCGCATGCCACATCATTAAGGTCTCGCTGTAGATAAGATGAAATGAGATAAGTTAATATTAAAATTAAAAGTTGAATAAAATATTGTTAGAATATATTTTTTTAATATTATTTTTATTTTAAGATTTGAAAAAATAGAATTATTTATTTTATTTTGTATGAGAATTTAAAATTTTTTTAAGAAAAATGTTAATTTGTCTACTCAATTTGCCTCCTCATTTTGACACTTCATGTATTTTATTTTATTTTTTATTTTTTTTCTTTATTTAATAATTAAAGAAGTGATTATTAGTGTATTGATTTTATTTTTTTTAAATGTTTTAAAATAATAAAAAAATTATGAATAAAAAAATTGAACAAAAAAAAAAAGGCCAATTTGGCCTAGTGGTCAAATGGAACGGTGCTACTCAAGCGGCAGAGTAGCACCGCTCAAATTTTAATAATTAGATTAAATGAGTTGAGACGAGTTGTGAAAATAAAAAATACCTAAGTTTTTAATTGCAGAAGTTGATATTAACTAAAACAATTAAATAATTAGGTACATAGAAATAAACTAAATTTAAAAAAAAATAAAAATAAAAAACCTCCTACGAAATAAAGTTAAAAACAACTCAAATTAGAAAAATAAATATAAATTTAAAGATAAAAAATAATAAACTAAAACAATTAGGAGTTTAAGAAGAATTAAATTTGAAAATATACTAATAAATATTCGAGTTAAAAATAGACTAAAAGACTTAATAAAATAACTTAAAAAACAAACTCAAATTATAAAAAAAAAAAAAATAGTTAATATTCAAATATCTAAACTCAAAAGAAGCTGAGGGAAAACTAAACTCACCACACACACACAAAACTCGCCACCCATGTGGGTGGCCCCCATTTGACGAGGGTTCGAACTGTGCCACACTGAGGTGATATCAGCTTTAGAAAAATGATAGTATGTCTTAAAAATATACTCACTAAATATGCATACTCATATATTTTTTTACATGATAAAGATAATAATTATTAATGATTTTTTATTTTTTATTTTTTTTAACAGTTAAGGATATTTAAAAAATCATTTACGTATATTTAGGTTGAACATGTTAGTGTTGCAGCATAACATTATCCATCACCTCTAAGGCCACTCGGAAGGTGGCCCACTCACGATGCCTACTACGGGGTCATCTCCTCTGGTAGTCCCCACCTAACGAAAACCTTTTTTTACTTCAGTTTATCGAAACCATTTTTTTAATACTAACTATTTTTTATTTTCATATTTTTATTTTTTGTTATTTTTAATATTTTTTTAAATTTAATGATATGTCATGTTAACAGTGTAATTTTTATTTTTCAAAATACTGATTATGTATTATATGATTGGTTCTGATACGATAAGTGAGCGTTATGGTAGCAATTTCCATCATGTTAGCAAGCATTGGATGCATCAATTTGAAATTAAGTTATACCACACGGATTGTTTTTCCGAAAGAGTAATAGTACTCATCATTCTAATTTTTATCATCTTTTTATTATTCTATAATGTAGCATTATATGATTGAAGATTATTTATTATATTTCACTTATAAACTTATCATCTAATGCCACATGATGAGATGATGATGAGAATTAGAATGATGAGTAAATTTTTTCTTTCCAAAAAGTATATCCAAATGATCTATTTAAAATTAGGCAATGGATAAATTCACTCAAAAATTAAATTGGTGGAAAGTAAAAAGTTTATAGTAAACGATTTATATAGTCCTACAGTGTGTAAGATTTATCTACTCTATTTGAAAATGGTATAGAAAATCTAGGACATGAAAAAAAAAAAAAAACAATTTTTTTTATGGTAGATCTATCTTTTTTAAATGGAGTGTGTGAATTTGCACATCATTTAACTGTATCTTACATTGCACTAAGTTTATAAGTTCAAAAGTAACTAGTGAAAATCTTGACCAAATCCAACCAATAAACCCAAACCCACATAAAAGGTTACGTTTGGATAGTAAGGTGATCTCAGATAATCTGTGAATGGTAGTGAAAAGTGGTAAAAAAGTAATAATAAAATATTAAATAATAATGAATAATAATAAAAA
This sequence comes from Pterocarya stenoptera, assembly GCA_003123785.1. Taxonomy (NCBI): domain Eukaryota; kingdom Viridiplantae; phylum Streptophyta; class Magnoliopsida; order Fagales; family Juglandaceae; genus Pterocarya; species Pterocarya stenoptera. Next base: position 300,825 of record QEOT01004073.1, read on the forward strand.
GTGGTGAAAAGTATGTGAAAAATAACATAATGGCTAGGAGCTCCCTAAAGCACACAACAATACGTCTCTGATGATCTAAGCAAGAACTATCAAGTGTGGGGCTACTTTGCCGCCCCACTCTTACCGCTGGGCATACCGCCCCGTTACTTCTTCTTTTTTTTTTCTCTTTTTCTTTTCACATTTTTTTAATACATTTAAAGATTTTAAAAAAAAATACATCAATACATTTAAAATCACTTCTTTAATCACTAAGTAAAAAAAAAATTTAACCAGTGGTCAAATAGAGGTATCAAATGGAGTGGGCAATCAAGGCAAATCAATCAAAAGAGAATCAACAAGATTTCTAGCACAAAATCATGCGGATATTCTCACCAAGAATAGTGCTATTGATTTCTATAATTAATGTAAATAGATAGTGCAACAGGATTCTAGCATAAACTGATATATATTCTTCCATATTTACATTGCTGTAATTTCCTTAATTTAGGCATGTACTTTGTCTAAATTGTATACTCGACACATCAATAAATGTGAGGAAAATTTCCATTGAATCATTCTTTCTATATTTCTCTATATGGAATCAGAAGACCAAAACTCAAACGAGACTACGATCCTTTCTTCCGACATGTCTTCTTCCCAAAATCCAAATAATCAGCCTCCCTCCCCAACCGAAACACCACTGGTTGCTCTTAACATCGCCGCCCAGATCAATGAGAAATTAACCCCCTCTACCTTTCCACAATGGCGTGCTCAATTTGAAGCTCTTCTCATTGGGTACGACCTAATGGCCTATGTCACTGGAATTTCGGTGTATCCATCATCTGATGGTACTCCTCAATCTGCTCTACAAATAACCCATTGGGTTCGGCAGGACAAGTTAATTCTCAGTGCAATCCTTTTGCCTCAACCTCCACCACCATCACTCCTCTCATAGCTACTGCCAAAACATCCCACGAGGTATGGAAAAAATTGAATCATATGTATCCTAGCAGATCTCGAATGAGGGCTATGTAACTCAAGGAAGAAATTACCTTGATTCAAAAGGGAAATCGCTCGATTCCGGACTATCTTCATGTCTTAAAGGTGTTGGCTGATGAGATAGCTCTAATCGATCATCCCATAGATGATGATGATCTAACCCTTTACATCCTTAATGGTTTGGGTTCTGATTTTAGGGAAATAGCAGCGCCCATCCGTGCGAGGGATAAATCCTTGACATTTGAAGAGCTTCATGATCTTCTGGTAGGCCACGACATCTATCTCCGACGGCTAGAGTCCGCCACTCAATAGCTTGTGGCTTCGGCAAACTACACAAATCGCAAGAACAATTCTAGAAGCTCCTACCAGAAGAACCAAGGCAAGTCCTCTGGGTTTTCATGCAACCAGGGCCAAAGTAAAGACTCTCGGCCTCCCAACAAGCACTCGGGCCAGCCCAATAACAATCAGAAAAGATATAGCCCAAAAAGTCAATTTTGTGAACAGATTGATCACATGGCCAAGTCATGTCCCCAACTGAATTCTCATGCAATCACTACTAATTGCACCTCTACTACCAATGTCACGGACAATAAATGGCTCATGGATTCCGCTGCGTCTCACAATATCATTGGAGATCTCAACAATTTATCAATTCATTTAGAATATGATGGCACCGATGAAGTCGTGCTTGGTAATAGTTCAGGTTTGACTGTCTCACACATTGGACTCCTAACTCTCAAATCACCCAAAAAAAAATCATTCTCAAATATACACTTTGTGTCCCAAACCTTTGCAAAAATCTTATATCTGTGCATCCCTTTACATCTCAAAATACTGTGTTTATTGAATTTCACTTTTCTTATTTTCTTGTAAAGGACAAGATCTCGAGGATGATCTTGGTAAAAGGAGCATGTGAAAATGGTGTCTACATCTTCCCAGAATCACTGGTGGCATCCTCCTTCAAAATGATTGCTAATGTGCATGAAAGAACCTCTCTTAACGGATGGCACAAACGTCTTGGTCATCCGTCCTCTAAAATTGTTCACAATGTTGTTCGTAATTTTTCACTTCCAATTACAACAAATAAAGAGTCTAAGAGTCTTTTTTATGTCCATCATGTTCAATCAATAAAGCTCATCAACAACCATTTGGTTCTACTAGTCTCTTGAGTAAGGCACCACTTGAACTTATCTATACTGATGTTTGGGGTCCCTCTCATTGTGTTGGTTTAGATGACTCTCGCTATTATCTCATTTTTATTGACCATCACACTAAATACATGTGGTTTTACCCTATGGAAACAAAATTCAAGGTCGCAAAAATTTTACCACAATTCAAAACTCATGTTGAAAACTGCTTCCAATGCAAAATTAAAATCCTATACTCGGACAATGGGGGTGAATATGTGAGTTTAGAATCTTCTCTCCCTTCATGGCATAAGTCATTTAACTACCGCTCCACATACACCACAACAAAATGGTGCCTCTGAAAGACGTCACCATCATCTTGTGAAAACGGGTCTCACATTGCTCCATGATGCAAATTTACCTCTCTCATATTGGCCACATGCTTTCCAAACAGCCATGTACCTCATAAATCGTCAACCCACCCCCTTGCTCCAACATAAATCTCCGTACCAGGCTCTTTTTGGATAACCATTAAATTATCTCAAATTGAGAAAATTTGGCTGTCTATTTTACCCTCTCTCCAAACCATACAACAAACACAAAATGGAGCCAAAATCCACATCCTGCATCTTCTTGGGCTATTCCCTCATTCACAATGCCTATAGGTGTCTTGATCCAAATACTCGGCGTCTTTACATCTCACAGCACGTCTTATTTGATGAGGCCCACAGCTCATTGACCAAAATCAATTCTTCTTCCAAACCTAACCCCAATTCGAGTCTTTCGCAAGTTCCAAATTCCCTACCAGTTGTTGTGCCATCTGTGCTGCATTCCTCGCCACTAGTGCCTTCGGCTGTTGCTCACACTATGGTTACTGCACCACCAGGTAATCCCGCATCTCTACTTCATCTGATTTATCTTCTCCATTAACTTTGGATTCTCACGAAGCACACACGGAATCACCAAGTAATTTTCCCAATCTGTTGCCTAACTCGAATCAAACCTTCACTCCCATCATACATTATGATCTAGGAAATAACTCTATCCACGTCTCTGAACCCCAACCACAAAATCCCTCACTGACTCAACATCCATCCACCTCTCGAACTCACCATATGACCACTCGGTCTATGAACCAAATCTACAAACCCAAACAATTGCACTCTGTCACCAAACACCCTTTACCCGAGACCATTGAACCCACATGTGTGAGTCAAGCCGTCTCTGAACCTCACTAGCGTGAGGCCATGTTTCACGAACTCACTACCCTCATGAGGCATGGGACTTGGGAATTAGTTCATCCACTTCACTGCAACCTAGTAGGCTGTAAATGGGTCTTTGGAATGAAGCGCAAACCTGATGGGTCAGTGGACAGGTTTAAAGCTCGTCTAATGGCTAAAGGGTACAACCAACGTCCGGGTATTGACTATAAGGAAATGTTTAGTCCAGTGGTTAAATTAGCCACGATTAGAATTGTTTTATCCATCGCTGTGATGAATGGTTTGGGTTTGAGGCAAATGGACATTAATAATGCATTTTTACATGGGAAACTTAGTGAAATAGTTTACACGTTGCAACCCTCAGGCTTTAAGGATTTGAACAAACCTGATCATGTATGTCGACTTCGCAAGGCCATATATGCTCTAAAACAGGCCCCTCAGGCATGATACTCGGCTCTGAAAAATGCTCTACTTCAATTTGGTTTTCAGAACTCAAAGGCAAACTCTTCATTGTTTACTTATAAACATGATTCCATTCTCTGTTATTTTTTGGTATATGTAGATGACTTGGTGATCACTGGAAACAACTCCAAATTTGTGAGTTCTATTGTTGAAAAACTTGGCTGTAAATCCTCATTGAAGCATATGGGCTCTTTACATTATTTTTTAGGAGTGGAAGTTATACCCACTCAGGATGGAATCTTTCTTTCCCAACACAAGTATGTTCGGGATTTATTGTCTAATACAAACATGCTTAGAGCCAACGATGTTTGTACTCCTCTCTCAACAAGCACAACTCTCAAACTCAATGATGGTACCGCTTCTTTTGATAGCACTGAATACAGGAGAGTTCTTGGTAGCTTACAATATCTCTCTCGCACTCGACCTGACATCTCATTTGCTGTGAATAAGTTGTCCCAATTCATGCACAAGCCAACTGCAACTCACTGGACAGCATCAAAAAGGCTACTGCGCTACTTGAAGTAAATTATTTCCATGGTGTTAAGCTAACCTACAAGGCACATTCAACTCTCACAACTTTTTCAGATGCCGATTGGGCTGGAAACTCTGATGATCGCGCCTCCACTTCAGCCTATATCAGCTTCCTAGGTTCCAATCCCATCTCATGGAGCTCAAAGAAACAACGTGTAGTGGCAAGATCGTCGACAGAAGCTGAGTACAAGGCCCTTGCTAACGCAGCCTCTGTAACTATTTGGATATATTCTCTTCTTCAAGAACTTGGTTTTAGACTCCAATCAACTCCATTACTGTTGTGCAACAATCTTGGAGCTACACATCTTAGTTTCAATCCTATTCAACATTCAATGATGAAGCATATCCAAATAGACCTCCATTTTCTTCGAGATCTGGTTTAAAGAGGTGCAATTCACGTCAAACATGTCCACACTCAAGACTAGCTTGCAGACTTATTGACAAAACCTCTATCCAGGTAGTGAACAGAACTACTTAGAAGCAAAATTGGACTTGCTGATGGAAGCCTAATTTTGAGGGGGTGTATCAAGGCTGATCAATCAAAAGACAATCAACAAGATTTCTAGCACAAAATCATACAGATATTCTCACCAAGAATAGTGCTATTGATTTCTATAATTAATGTAAATTGATAGTGCAGCAGGATTCTAGCATAAAACTGATATATATTCTTCCATATTTACATTGCTGTAATTTCCTTAATTTAGGCATGTACTCTGTATAAATTGTATACTCGACACATCAATAGATGTGAGGAAATTTTCCATTGAATCATTCTTTCTATATTTCTCTATATGGGCATAGTAGTGTTTTTCAACTATCAAAGCCCCACAGTTAAACATTAGATTATGGACATCTTTTCTTAAGGCACATCTTTTTTATATTCCCTCCTCCAAATTATACATTTAATACCTTATAATATTTATGGATATTTAGTATTGTTCTATAAACTCTATTTTTTAATATTTTTTCTTCCACTTACTTAGGAGTTTGATCCCTAAAATCATGTTTATGATAAAAAGGGAACTAACCTCGCTAACTTGGCTTTATTTTCCTTCTTTTCTTATCCAATAGCGACATTGTCCTGTGGATAAACAAGGGAATACTGTATGAACCAGTGAGACTCATGAGTCATGAACTTTAATTTTATAGAGAAATAATTTGTACAAATTCTAAATAGACAAATCACACGCAATTTTTATTAAAAAGTGGACTCCAAGTTAAAAAAGTATTAAAAAAAATCATTCCTTTTAGTGGGATCCACTTTTTTATAAAAAATCTACGTGAGACTTGTCTATTTAGACTTTGTACCTAGTATTACTCTTTTTTATATGGGCAAACATATTAAAGCATTCCCAATGGTTATGTAAAACTCATGTTTCTGTAAAATTTGAAGAAACTAGCCCAAAAGGCCTTTCCAACCGATGATATATTTCATCACTAATTGTCAATTTTGCTATAGTGTTACTGCTCCATCTAGCGTGCACTGTGCACAAATATATATAACATTTTTAATTCATCTCTCTCTTTTGTGTACTTTCTTCTCTACTGTTGAAGTTCACTTTATTTCATTCCAACCCCTCTGTTTATTTTGCGCCATCTTCCTTTCCTCACAGTTGGGCTCTCCTCGTCTTCCATCAACCATGGGTTGCATTGGAAGTGCTTCAAATATCTACATTTCCCGTTCAAGCATCATGTCGTCCACCGAGGTCAAGTATGGTTCCTCGTTCCTCAGTAAAGGACCTAGCGAGGATCCATGGGCGAAGTGTCAAGGGTGCCAGTCGGTCAACAACACTTCGAATTTAGACCAGGAATAGGCGTGCAATTTTCACAAGGAAGTGCACGTGTACGTAAATAGAAGTCTATGTCGCAGTGGAATAAGTAAAGGTTTATTCAGAGACTAAATATTATTTGTACAAGAGATCTAAACCATAAATAAGTTCATTCATTAAAACATAAATATCTATATATCACTATCACTTCCAAATAATATTACACGGTACCATCTGTTCATTTCCAGCATCCAAGTACGACAGACCAAACATGATTTGTCGTCTAATTAAATGATACATCTCCAAAACAATACAAATAGCATTAACAAAGACAAGCCTCCGCTACTATTGCTCGAGTAGGGTTGGTTCTTCTTCCTCGGGTATATCTCCCAAGGCTAACTCTAGATCAAAGTTTGTAGTTTCGATAAACGAAACCATAGGTAGGTTAGATAACTATGACAAAATTACTAATGAGAGACAATGCACATGAAGATGTAATGCCCATTTTCATGTAAAAGATATGAAAACACATATATTTGTGTGTGGCAAGGAATCACCCTCTAAGCTAAACACATGCATTCATAGTCAGGGCGAGAATCACTCTCTGAGGAATTACCCTCTATGCAAATCTCAAGTACATATATATATTTATATTGCAGAGGTGAGGAATCACCCTTTTCTCAAGCACGTAAAACTCATCAAATCTCATTATATAGAATCTCATCTCATAACATCTCATCTTATGTAGAAAACCAAGTAGAGGAAGTCACTTCACCATTCAACTAAGGGAATCACTCCCTCCCAGCCAACGTGCAAACTGATTCGCCTGTTTAAAATCATCTGGCACACACACACACACACCGAAGTATACATGTTGCATCAGGGACACATTCTAGCTAGCCACCCAACTCGAAGATACCACGCATGATATGCCTGGAGAATCTCTCGACTCGTCTATCAAGTGAGGCCAATGCGAAAGCATTTCACCTCGATCATCACGAGAACCCTTACTCCTTACTCATACCAATGTGTCGTAGGAATGGCACGGGGACTCCTCAACCTATACATGATGATTGACTCACAATAAGATTCACGCACTCAGAAATCCATAACATCATCAACTCGAATCATTCAAACTTATCATCTCAAAATCACAGTGTAAAGATAGTCTGTAAACATAATGAAGAAGATGTATATTATTTTCATGAAAGAAAGGGAAAAGTAATACAATATGCAAGGCTAAATCTCACAACATACCCACAATATTTAACCCACATTCTCAATGTTGTCTTAGAAGCGAACATACCTCACAATATTAAAATACTACGGTAATGTTGATGTTGCTCCACCCGTTGCTCTCTTTGAGACCACTTCTTTCTTTGAAAACTCCAATTCCAAAGAAACTCCAACCCTCACGATCTCAAAAATGAGATTTTTTACTTTTACTTTAAGTCATTTTAAGGCAGGATCATCAGGTTTCCTTTTAACGTGCCTTAATATGAGCCTTTTAGTCTCAGTCGTCCATCTGCAGGATGAAAAAGACAAGGTACACACATTCTTGCGGCTTATCTTTAGTCAAATCTGCAATCCCTCTTCGAATATGGATCTCCCATGTGGCGCTAGACCATACCTCTAGGTGTAGATGATATGGCCAGCAAAGTTATAATTTTCCTTTCGCAGACTTACTCCAGATGTGACATTTCATGTGGAGTATGATCCTTTATGTATGACACTGCTGCCTTCTGAGCATTTCAGTGTTATCTCGGGAAGCTCGTACATATGCATGGGTCTTATCCTTGACCGTTGCTTGCCTTAGGCTTGTACCTCACCCTTCACCTAAGCTACTAGCCTCTTCAGCTCCTCCTTCTTGCCTTCTGCACCAGTCTTTCTCGCCTTCATACGGTTGATGTATTTTCTTGCTTGACTAGTCCCGAGTGACAAATTGTTTATTTCACCCTGTTCTAAGGTGTATCAACCCGGCCTTCCACATTGTGCTGCTCGTCTTGTTGGACTACCTGCACTTTGCAAGCCACCGCTGCCTCGTCTTCCATCATTCCAAGGAAAGGTTCTCTTCTTTGCCTTCTACTTGTCCTTGAAAAGTGGTTCATCCCCTTGCACTGGTGTGATCCTTATATAGAGGTTCTGAAAAAATTCTCCACGTCATTCCTATTTTTTCATGTGCGTTTTGGGTATGCTTCAGCCTCTTCCCTTTCATTCTTTCTATTCTCCTTCCAATAAGCTATGTGATAATTTTTAGTGAATGAAATCTGATATATTTGAGCATGTTGGTATGTTTTTGGGTTTTTTTTTTCCTGAAAATTTGGGGATGGTTCCATATTTACAGTCTTTTGTTAGATTTTGCTTAGGATAACAACTGCTACCTCTTCAAACTCACAACACTTGTTGGGTCTGATTGCATATATGTATTTTCTGTATTTTTTGGGTCTTGAGATGCAATGATTTAATTAAAAAACCCATTGATTGCATATATGATTTTAAAAAATGGGCTGAGTTTGCTCTTCTAGCTATTACGTGATATCTAGCCGAATTTTGTGATAGGTCCCAGTCAGAGCAATGCTCACAAGAACAAATCTTTACTAATTTTATTGTCTTCGGATGAGAGTAAACTACAAGATAAAGGATAAATTTCACTTCGAATGCAAGTTGGAGCTACAATACACAAGACAATTCAAGTTTTCAGAAACCCCTTTTGTTACATCTACAGAAGCTTAATACCAATCATCCTTCTAATTTATATGTAACACTAGTACAACCTGCCATAATGCTACTTATTTTCCACACACACACACACACATATTCAAAATAAAACTTAATTACATAGTAACTGCTGCATGCCACTTTACATGTTCATGCATATGCATATGACGCCTAGTAACATAAGTGCAATTTCAATGTGTGGCAATTTATCTCCCTTGTTTGCATTATCCTAACTGTTGTGACCTCCGAGACCCATCATTCTTTCCCCCATCCACTAGAGCCTTGTCCACAAGGTACACAATATGAATTTTCCTAGTTTTCTTCCACTTGGTACCAATACTTATTTGTAGGCCTTAAATGCTGACAATTTGTGACTCCAAAGACTCACCTCCAAACTTTACTTCAATCTTTAAATAAGTCCAACTTTGCAAATCAAAGCCATGCATATCATTAAGATAGCAACTATTGAGGTTTAAACCATATATGTAGATGTCGATGCATTTGCACATCTATTATAGGCTCTCCAACAAAGTTAGATACTCTTGGACACCATTTTAGAATGTTCTTTATCCAATAGTTTATGCGCAAAAAAAAAAGGTATTACTAAATTTGGAAGACATATTTCCAAGGTCACTCCAGTTCTTCCATTTTGTATGTCGAACAACTTCCAAGAATTAGGCTTCAATATATTACAAGGTCCATCAATAGCATCCATTGACCCACGCAACCATTCATATAATTGACTAAATAACTATGGCTTTCTTTCATGTGCTACTACATAAAAAATAAAAATAAAAAACATAAAAAATGTGATGCCTGGGTAAAAAACTAGGATTTTGAAGTCGTGTCTGTCCATTTTTTGCCTTAGCAATTATAGAAATAGTGGATTTTAGGCCCAAGCAACTTAGAATGCACTAGTCAAACCACTCGAACTTAAAAGAAAATCTTTAGTCCAACTCATTAGTGTTTCTTAACTATGGCCAAAGAGATTGATTGTTCTAAATTAGGGCCTTGAATTCATGGTATGAAATTCATTTATTTATTTGTAGGGTGTGTTCATCAAAATTTAGAGTGAGTGACCGCCTAAGCTATTTAGGGTTGTATAGTTTTCGGTTTTGAGTTTTCATAATAGGAAATCATTCTTTTTAGCTAAAAGATACCTTGGCAAGGCCATTTGGCACCCATGGAATGTGCTCTTTAGGTTTCCAAGAGATAAATCATGAGGAAGAGAGAAAAGCGGTGCTCGGTTTTGGTTGGATCACACCACTTGGCACTCAAGCAATATGTCCCTTAGGGTTCCAAGAAAGCAATCATGAGGAAGGAAGAGTGGTCCTTGGTTTTGGCCAGATTTTGTCACTTGGCATCCATACAGTAAGATCGACTTAGGGTTTTGAGGAAGCCAGTGATGAGCAAGGTGAGAGTGACACTTGGCCATACCACTTGGCGCCCATGCATCTATGAGACCCTTTAGGTTTCCAAGAGAGGAAATGATGGAGGAAGAGTGATACTTGGCCATGCCACCTGGCGCCCATGGACCCATGAGAACTTTAGGTTTCCAACAGAGGAAATGATGAAGGGAAAAAGAGTGCTACTCGGCCATGCCACATGGTGCCCATGCAAGGAAAATTCATGAGATCAAGAGAAGCAATGATGAGGGGAAGAAGGGAGGATTCAGCATAGCCATTTGACAACCATGCGTGAGATAGGGTGAGGGCCTTCTGAATTTTTGAAACAGAACAATGATGGGAGAGAGGAAAACATAGGGAATCAGGAAGGGTATTTAAACTCTAGTAATAATGGCCATCGGATTACACCCTAGAGGAAGTAACTAAAAAGTAATTTCCTTTAGCCCCTCCCTTTCTCACCCATCTCCAAGAAGAACTCCAACCATTTTCCTTCTCTCCAAACACCATCTCACAAACCACCAAGTGAAGGATTCAGATAGCACTCGAGGAAACTTCAGCTCGATGAGAAAACCCTAACCCTACTCCTTATTCTAGCTACTTGATATGAAAAATATCTAGGGTTAGGAGGATTTAAGGTCTCGAGTTGTATATCCATGAATGTTTTCTTTTCATGTAATAGTGATATAGACCTAAGAAGTAATAGGGAATAAGAGTACGAGAGAGAGAGAGAGAGAGAGAGAGAGAGTGTGTGTGTGTGTGTGTGTGTGTGTGTGTGTTTCTCTGGTGTTTATGAGTCTCAGCTTTGAGGACTTAAGCCATGTTTCAATTGGGTTCATGTGCATTGTGTCTCTAGGGTTTTAGGAGGAAAAGTGAGTAAGGAAAACCACCTTGGTTGAACAAGTTATTGGTTGCTCATCACTAGGGTTTTCTTTGATTGTTTAACCAAGTATGAAATTTGTGGCCTAGAGGGTTGTGTTGGCCGTGTAAGTCTTGCAGCATTTAGGGAGATTTTCCCCAAGAACCACTAAGTAAACATACATGGGTTAGCTAGGTCAATTTGAGAGTTTTATGTGATGGTGCTAACACTTAGAATGCTATTTTCCAGCTCACCTACTCGTTTGGCACTCTAAAAACAGAAAGTTTGTAAGTTCACCTCTAACTTACTCGTTGATAATGTGCTCATGTTTTCGTATAAACGTTGCATTGGTACCACTTATGTTTATCTATAAATGTTAAATTGTTGTTATGTTATATCATATGCTTGGATTCTTGACATATTGAATGATGTGTGTGCTCAATTTGTTATGTTATGTTCGAACCTTGTGAATATTTGGAATCATGCCTATGTGACATGTTTGATTGTTGCGAATCAGGCTTAAGTGTTATGTTGGGTCATTATAAGTTGTGTTCATGGCATGTTCGAATGTAAATGCCATGTTCCCATGATATGTTCTCATTATTATGCCGCCATGTTGCATGCATTTCACATGCCATGCTATGATTAAATGTTCCTATCTCATGTCATGCAAAGTTTGATGGGTTGTGCATTAAAGTAAGTTTTGAAACGACCCCAAATGTTAGGGTATGGATATATCTTAGTGGAACTCTCATGTCCAGTCGGGAGTGACTAAAAATAGAGTGGTAACCCCTGTGTTAATGAAGTACAATTAACAGAATTCGAATGGGACCACAAGGTTTATGGAGCGAAGTAGCAGCACTTAACGCTAGTGGGTGCAAAATATGGTAAGTACGATGAAGGTGTTACGAACTGCCATATTGACTGTGAAGTTTTGGTGAAGGTGTGTCAATTTGCCTAGGTACCTCTCATATGACATATTCATAGCTGGTTGAAAGGCTTGTGATGTGGTGCAGTAACTAACAGGTGCATACAATTTGTACGGGTAACCGTGAGGTATACTTATGCTTATTATCTCGCCCGAGCAATTGCTTTCTTTCCTTAGCTAGCTAGCTTGCTGGCTTGTTTCTACCCAAAATAAATTCTTATATAAATGTATGTTCTGCCGCTTTTCTATCGCGCCCCGTCCTTGGGGGAGGACGAGAGATGCGAAGGAGGGGAAGCATGTTTAAGGGACACGCGCACTGATTATTTACCGATCTGGGTCTAGTATGATAGATCCTATATATTTTATGTTTCTTCGATGGGAGGGAAAAGTGAATTCCATTGTAGAGCTGTATGCAATGCACAAAATGTCTTGCACAATCTTCACTCTCACGAGAAGGAATAATAAAAGGTGCGCGGACAAACAAAGAGTAGTTTCCTTCCTTGTTGTTTCCCGGGAACCTTGAATCATCATAAGAGTGAAGTTAGCAGGTAGGGGTAACCGTGAGGTATCCTTAGTTGTTTATATTGAATAAGAATGTATGTGTTGAACAAAAAATGGTAAGTTCATGCAAAAGTTTACAATATTACGCATTCAATGTTTTGTTTTTTAAAAGGAAGTTTAAAGAGGTGAAAAATACAGTTTATGAAATTGAACTTCCATGCTCATGCATTCATGTTCATGTTTACCTTATACATGTTTATATTATCTCTGTGTACTTTTTTTGTATAACTTTCTGAGATTTCTTGAAATACCACTATGGTAGTTTCCACTACCACTGCTCCCAGGATGATATAAGTTGTGACAGATTTAGAAGACAGCTAGCATAATAGATCTCTTGTTAGATATGAAAAAAGATGAGTATGCTCCAGGCCCATTTTGAAGAAACCGGTTTCTATATGGAAATCATCACGCAATTGTTAGAGGGCCTTAAGGGGATCCTAGAAGAAAATCGTGTACACTGTTAGTCGACAATAGTTGAAGAAAGCTTTACTTTTGAGAATCGCATCGAGACGTGAGAAGTTTATATATACCATTTAGAAGTTGATAACAGAGATCCAAGAGGTCTTAGGAAACGAATGATAATGTTTTTAATTATTTATCTCAAGACAATATTTAGTGAACGTGAAGGGTTAATGTTTTGGGACCCTACTTTTGTATGGATGTTTAAACTATGATATATTTTAGGATTAATAGATTATGTTTTGGTACCATGACGTATTGCTCAACCCTTGTTATTTTTTTTTTCCGCTGAGATTTATTCATTTCTAGTTAGGTGCATTGCATGTCAACTATCAGGAACAAGGAGTATGTAACCCAATATTGCATGTCCCAAACAGGAGTTGAGGGTGTCACAAAAAATATTGTTAATCAACTCTATAATTATGTTTATAAATGTTTTGTGGCTATTTGATTTAAAAAACAATAACTAATGTTAAACTATTTGATGTTTGGCCCATAAATTTTGATATGTTAGTTCGCATTATCATTATATAAAATTGTCTAAAGAAAATAAATGATAAACTAGAACTTTAATTGCATGTCAATTTCATTCCTTTCCACATTATGACCTAGAAAACTAAAATGTATAAACTATTTTTTATTATAGTAGATACATATATTGTATAAACCATATCGATTTTTGCCTTTATTTTTGCAGTAGGTAGATAAGGTGTCATGTTTACCTCTGTTTTTGCCTCTCAAACCAAAACATACAAATACTAGAAAAATAAAATCAAGAAAATGAAATTTTAGTGTAGAAGATGACAATTTACTAATATCGGTTTGGATTAATACTAGTTTTGGACCCGGTTCATGGGGTTGATCAATCTAAACATTCATTTTGGGTTAGAGTACATAAATACTATGTGGAAAACAAGAAATCCATTTCTTGTGAACGTACGCAAGCTTTCTTACGAATAGGTGATCAACCATCCAACATGCCACAACCAGTTTTGTGGGGCCTCAACCCAAATCAAAGAAAGTTGGCAAGTGGGGTTACCAAGCAAGATTAGGTGCACAAATAATATCATCTATATCTACTTTCAATTACATTGTATTAGATGTTTTAACCAATCTCATTTATTGATTTTTCAGATTGAGCAAACGAAGGAGCTTTATCGAAGTAATCACTCTTGCCATATTCAACTTCCTTCATTGTTGGACTATTCTAAGGTACCACCTGAAATGGAAACAGACACTGGCTAAAGGGAAGATGAAAACTAAGAGGAGATTAGTAACCAAAGAAGCTCATATGTCGAAGTTTACATGTATAGATGGAGACAACATGTCTCCATCTATACATGTGGATTTGGAAAGACCCATTAGAAAGAAGGCTGAAAAGGAGTGAGAGAAAAAAGGAAAGAGGCAAGATATCAGAAGTTTCAATCTTATTGATTTGGTGGATAAGATGAAAGTGGAGAAAGAAGAGTAAATTTTGAGAAAAGAGAATATAGGAAAGAGATTATCCACCTCACAAAACAGAGGCTTGAGATGGACTAGCAAAGAGAGGAGAGGGAGATTATGAGGATGGACAACTTCAACCTTACCTCCAATGCAGTAAGAGTATTTTCGGTACATCCAATTGGAAATACTTAAGAAGTGAAGGTCTACAAAACCATGACTATGGGTTCAACATAGGCTACAAAGGAACATTTTTTAAATGGTAACAATGCAGCCACTTTTAATAGTTATATTTGATCATTTTTTGTAAATGATATTGACTACAACTCAAACCTAGAAGCCCATGTGTGAATGCATATTGACTATAGCACACCAGCTACTTTAGATACTTATATTTTGATCATTTTTTTGTAAAGAACACAACTCAAAGTTATAAACCCACATGCAAGTTGTCACTGACTACATAAAAGAACCCACTTTAGATAGTTAGATTTTGATCCTTTTTTTATTCGTAAAGAACAATACTATAAGCTAGAAGCTCACGTGTGCATGCATACTGACTACAAAAATAGGTGTAGACTATGTTGTTCTCTCTTTTGATAAGCTGGGCAGCACAATAAATTGTCATATCATCATAACAACTTTGTTATGTTTGTAGACTTTGACAATAGTGTATGGATTTCATGAAGATTATGGATATATGAATATTATGGATGTATGTATGCAAATGGTGAGACCTCTATTGTATGGAAATTGTGAGGATGATAGGGCTCGCTGGTCATATAATTCATAGTTGTATGTATACATTATGGTGGGGCCTCTATTTTACACTGTAGGTGTTGTATGTATGTTATTGACAGGCTGTATATATGTATGGGTTGTATATATGTTGGAAATGGTCTTTTATTTCTTAATCATTTTACATCTTTTAGCTCTTTCCGAGAATGAAATAAGGATAATGGAGATATATGTATGCTTTTTGTGAGTGTTTGTACATGGAAGGGAAGAGTATTCCACCATGTGAAGCATTATGAAAAACGTACTCTGAATTAAATGGAGTTATGCGTCTAAAAAAAGTATTATGTTATGTGAAGCATGTGAACTAAAAATGGTTGCTTACTGAATTATGTGTTTGTATACATGGTATTGTCTCTATTGATGTGTTGTATGAGATCGAAGAAGAGGTCAAGAGTGTGTGTTGGTGTGTCAAACTTTTGAACTGGAAGGGTTGATTGCAAAACCCAACCTTTATGCATGTTTATATAACAAAAAATGGTGATTCTTAGAAATGTACACTGTCTTTCTTTGTCAAAGTGCAACTAATTGAAGTGTGTGAAATATGTATACTGTATTTGAAAATTCTAGCTGTATTTGCTATTTCAACTGCAGTGATACACAAGGTTTTTTTTAAATTATTAATATTTCTCATCTTTGAATTTGTATCAGATTGTGCACATTGGTGAATTGTCTGCTAAATATAATTTAATCAAAAAATTGTCAATAGAAAATCTACTATTAAACCTCCCCCGCCCCCTCCCCCCAATGTATATAAGGATGAACTAATGTTGGATTTGATTTTAAGCTATAGTGATCTTAGATTTTCTTACTCAGGCTTCTTTCATCAGTGGGAAGTTGACTTGTATGTTTTGTAATCATATATGGTGCCCTTTGCTTTCTTCCATTATGAGTAAAATAGTATTGATCTTTTTAAAATATGTTTTATGTAGTATTCCGACTCATTTGTTAGCTGTTTTGGATGTGCCTAAGCATGTGTTGGGAAAGCTGAATTCTTTATTATTGGACTTCTTTTGGGGGGACTGTAAGAGAAGATGGTGCTCGTGGGCATTGATGTGTAGGCCTACAGTGGAGGGAGGAACTGGTGTTAGAAGTTTTGAAGATGTTTAGAAATCCTTGCACATGAAATTAGCTTGGAGAATTTTGTCTATAAATAATTTATGGACAAAGTTTTTAAGGCAAAATATTTTAGAGGTGACCAGTTTATGGGAGCTGCGCGTAGGAGTTTGGAGTCCAAACTGTGGAAGTCCATGTCCAAAGTTTTGCCAGAAGTATTGAAAATTTTGATTATTAAAGTCAGAGAAGGAAATATTTCCTTTTGGTTTGACAAATGGTTGTTGAGTGGACCTTTGGCTGCTTCTTTGGAATTGTTTAGATTGAAAGGGATGAAACTGGAAGGAATGGACTGGGTTTGGCATACTCTTCTCCCAAAAATAGCTTCAGTTTTCATGTGGAAAGCAAAGTTTAATTACTTGCCTGTAGATGCTAGGATCCAAGAAGTTGGTGTTCCATTAGCATCAAGATGTAGTTGTTGTCTGATGGGTGCAGTTGAAGATAGGGAACATGTGTTGAATACAAGTGATATGGCTAATGTTTTATGGAAGAAGGCATCCATAGAGTTGGGAGTAAATTATTTAGCATCATTAAATTTGTGGCAGTGGGTGATTGCTTGGTTTAGATGTGCAAGGAAGACTAGTCAAAAGGGGGTCATAATAGGTTTGTTGCCTATTTTGATTTCATGGAAACTTTGGAGATGGAGATGGAGATGTTTGGCTAAGATGGAAGGGAAAAAGGAATCACTTGAGAGGGTGTGGATATCTATCAAGAAGTGGCTGAGCTTAATTTCTGGGAGAATGCAAAAGGTTGGATCGGCATCAAGACTGGATGGGGAGATCTTGAAGGAGCTTGGCATTCCGGTAATCCATGGCAGGTGGCAACACCCAAAATTAATTTCCTAGAATAAACCTAGAGCTGGATGGGTTAAGTTGAATGTAGATGGTGCTTGCAGGGGTAATCTGGGGAGTTGTGGAGGAGGTGGTGTTGCTCGAAATGATGAAGGGAAATTAATTGCCTCTTTTGCAGTAAAATTTTCTAATGGCACTAATAATGAAGCGGAGCTGCATGCTTTAACTCATGGTTTGAAGATTTGTAGGGAGCTTGGTTTAAGGAAGGTGCATATAGAATGTGACTCTATGTTAGTAGTTCAATGGTTGGAAAAATGTTATTATACAATGTGGTATTTATGGAATTATTGGGAGGAACTTATGGAAGTTATACAGAGTTTTGAGTACAAGGTGACCCATCAGCTTCGTGAAGAAAATAAAGTGGCAAATTTTTTGGCAAGATTGGGAGCGGGAGGAATTAATTGTATATACGGGAGCTCAAATGACTTGCCTCGTCTAGCGAGGGGAATGATGAGAATGGACTATTTGGGGCTGCCAAGTATTAGAAAATAAATGGGGAGTTTTTACGTTCCTTTATGTTTTTACGTTTTCACATTTTGCATTTACATTGGCTGAGCGTATGCTTACGTCAAATAGGATTATTGACTATGTTAGGTTGGTGCTGCTGCTGGGTTTCTTTGTATAGGGGTTGGTGGACTTATTGGTTATTGATTTGTGATTTGTTTGGTTCTTTTCAAGGTATTCATCGTCCTTAAGTGAGGGTTTTTAATAAATTTTGGGTAGAGGATACTCTTGGACTTGTGGCCTCGACTATTTAAAAAATAAAAAAAGTATTGATTCATCTCGTTTCTATATTATGCCAGTACAGAACCTGCCCTTTATTGAAAACATGGAGAAGAGGATTCAGAGTGCTGGCCTATTATTAGATGCAATTTTAGGACATTGTTTTTAGGCTTGAGCACTGGGATCCAATGCTAGTGAAATTTATTAAAGTTAAATAACTTACATTCATACTTAACAACACAGTTTATTGAAGTTAAATTACATCTTATACAAAACAAGAATATAACATTAGGCTAAACATAATGAACTTTAAAATACAAGTCTTAAGATTGACTATATATTTTCTATAAATGTTCAATGAGATTCGATTGGAGTTGAGAATGAAGTCATCGATCTCGAACGTGATGATGACATTCAATGAATTCGAAAAATTCATCTGTATGCTCACGGGACACTGGATCTTGATATATTTCATCATTCTATTCAAAAACAAAGTCTTCTACTCAAAAATATGAATGTCTCTCATCTTCTACGATCATATTATGCAAAACCATGCACGCCATCATAATTTCCTTTAACGTTTGGCGATTAACAAAAAAAACCATGCGTGTCCACATACAATTGCAAATCCGGCTTGAAACACTCCAAATGCCCATTCTACATATTTTCTTGTCGACTCTTGAGCTACAGCAAAATGTTTTTTTTTTTTTTTTTTTTATGCAGAGCATGAATTGTTTTGAAAAGTGTTGGTCACAAACCATATATACCACAACAAGATAACATCCTATTATGTAGTCATTTCCATTGATTGAGTAGTTAACCTTCAGAGCACATCCTTCAACAAGCTCTCCAAAATTAGAAGAATGTTCAAGGCTATTAAAATCATTATGATAGCCTAGTAACCCAAAATATGTATGTCATATACAAAGATCATATGACGCTACAACTTCCAAAATTATCATTGGTTCATGAATGTGACCACAGTACATTCATTTCCATGAACTTGGACAAATTTTTCATTTCCAATACATGCAATCAATACTCCTTAACATCCTTGGCAATTCATGACTTTCTCCAACTGCTAGCAATCTAGCAATATCATTGTCATTTGGTGACCTTAGTACTAGTTGGAGAAGATGCAAATAACTGCCTTAACAAATTTCTTCAAACACTCTATTGTTGTATTTTTTGCAATACTCAAGTATTTGTCCACAAAATTACTAGATACTCCATAAGCTAGTATTCTCATTGCAACAATTATTTTTGGAAGGGAGAAATGCCCAAGCCTTCTAGCAACATCTCTTCTTTAGATGATATATGGTTCGTACACTTCGATTGCAATTTGAATACGCAAAAAAAGAGGACGTTGCATTCAAAACCTCCTATGAAATACATTTGGAGGATATACATGTGATTCAACAAAATAGTCAGAGAAAATGCATTGGTGGCCTTCAAAAGAATTCCTTGGAATGAATGTAAGGTTCATAATAGAATTACGGCACGATGTTGAATCTCTTTTACTACCCAAGCATTCCTCTTCCATGGCAAGAATTAAATTTAATGCCAACTCATCATCAAATGACGAAGAGTAAAAAATCTCAAAGACATGATCCATAAGAAGTGTATTAGAAAGGAAAACTAGAAAATTGTGCAAAGAAATAGAAATAAAAATATTGATAAAACCTTAGAACAAATGGTCTTATTTATAGTTAACGTTTTGAGTAAACTAAAGTAAGGTATATTCTTATAATTTACTCAAGAATATGTTGAGAATATTTTTTCACAATTATAGAAAATAGATATTGTCAAAATATACCCAAGAATATCTTAAAAATATTCTCTCAGAATTATAAAAAATGGATATTCTCAAAATATGACCAAGAACATCTTGAAAATATTCTTTTACAATTATCGAAAATGAATATTCTCATAATATAATTCATTTTATATATATTTTTTGAATCAATTTAAATTTTGGTTTGGCTTATAAATTTGGATTAATCTGAAATATGACAAAATTATATGAAATTGTATATGGGGAGATATTACAACAAATATCAAAAGATATAATGATATTATTAATAGTTAGAGGAAATATATGAAATGTATAAAAAAATTAAAAAATATAATATTTAGATGATATAGAGAAAAAAAAATAGATAATCTGATATATGATATATTGCAAAAGTCAGTATGCAAAATAGAAAAATGGGTTTTAGTGATGTATTTTAAAGAATATGATAAAAGAACACTTGGGAATGCTCTTACTAATAATTGAGACACCAAATCAATGGTATGAGATGGGTACCAAACACCCAATTGCAACTAGCGTAGCACAAACACAGAAAATTAATTGGATAATGAGATGAGATTAAATGGTTTTAAATGAAAGTTAAAATTGAATAAAATATTGTTAGAATATTATTTTTTAATATTATTATTATTTTGGGATTTGAAAAAGTTGAATTGTTTATTATATTTGGTGTGAAAATCTGAGAAAGTTGTAATGATGAGATGAGATGAAACTGTTTCTGTATCTAAACGGGGCCTAAAATGTTGTCCCTTCTCTTAGTGGGATGGGTACCCAATAGATCAGTCCTCTCCCTTTTCCCTTATTGTTGGATCGACCAAGGGGGGTTGACTGAAGTCCCATTGCGAGATACCTTTAGGGATTTGCACTTCATTATTCTAGATTAGTTGGTGGAGAGACACTTCCTATTTCTCATGATCGTATAATAAGGGAGAACAATTGTTTATAATGAGATAATTGATCGAGAATCTGAGATCCATCATGTAAAATGTCGTCACAATACTTCGATACTTCTCTAAGAAGATGTGTGGTTCTCATTCGTATTGGGGACTAATTTGAAAACAAATGTGGGGCTTATGGACGAAACTACCCCTTACGTGCTCTGCTAGGGTTCCCTCGGGCTTTCACTGTTTTTCTTCTTCGTTTGGCCCCTGTGCCTCTTCAGGCTGCATGGCAGTCGTGGATGGCCATGCTTTGGGCCGTCAAACCTTTGCTGAAATGGCTGTTACGGTACCTTAGCCCCTTCCTGATATTTCTATAGCCCAGCGTGCTCCCAAAATCATGGACAGTGAGATTTTTTTCCAATTCTCCAAAGAAGAAATCAGTAGATCAGCGGAACCATTCCGTTTTTCCATCGTGATCAAGTTCCTGCGACAAAGGCCCTCTCTGGACGCGATACGTGCTTTTATTTCTAGCCGTTGGGGTCTGTCATCTACTCCAATGGTATCCTCAATGAAATTGCTGCGTAATGTCTTTGTTCAAATGCCACAGAAGCAGATTTTGTGAAGGCCCTTTCCCGTGAGTCCTGTGAAGTAAATGGAGTGGCTTACCGTGCTTTTCATTGGTCTCCTAAATTCACTGAGGAGCATGAGCCTCCTAATGTTCCCGTATGGATTTTGCTCCCGGGTTTACCTCCCAATTATTATCAAGAGTCTTTTCTTCGGATATTCACTGCACCTATAGGCCGATTCATTCTGAGGGACAACCCCATGCGTTGTGCTACCCGGACTGATGGAGCTCGACTCTGTTTGGAGATGGACGCAGCCAAGGAACCGATTACTTATTTATGTATAGGTGTTCCAGGTCTGCCTACAAGTCGGAAACAAGAGATTCACTATGAAACGTTGCCCGCATACTGTGGAAAATGCAGAGTTCAAGGTCATAATTTGAAGACTTGTCGTGTTGGCAAGGATCATAACCGTGGTGGTAAGAAAGTAGATACAGAACATGGTGGCACTCGTTCAGGTCATACCCAGGGTGGTGAGATGAACAAATCCGTGGACAAAACAGAGTCTGTGGATCGTTTAGTTATTCCGGAACAGCCCTTCAATACTGCTTCATCCCCTGCCCAGGGAGCTATCCTTACGAAGGTTGATATTCATGATGATGGAGGAGTGCTAGTGCCAAGCGAAGATGTAGGTATTATTTTTCATGAGAAGCCTCAAGAAACAGAGTATGATGATCCAGTTACGGTTCAACTCGGTAACGTCTCCTCATCCCCTGCCCAGGGGGTAAATTCGGGCGATGGAGGGCTGCTAGCGCCAAGGGAGGAGTTAGGTAACCTTTCAATCCATACTAAAACTGTTTCGTTTAATGTAGAAGAATCACTTTTTCCAATTCTGGAGGCATCTCCTAACACTAATATGGACGAAGATACCATCGGTCTAGCAATCGAGAGTCTACAAGAAAATCTGGATTATAATGAAATTGTTTCTAAGCCCGAAACTGATATCCCTCCAGAAGTGCTCCCTCAGTTCAAGGAGTATCATTCCGATTCTGAAGGTAAATCGAACAAGAAAAAATACCAAAAGAAAAAATTTGAGAAAGTTCGAAACTCGAGTCGGGTTATTACCCGTCCCTCTACTTTGTCTTTATGAGTAACATTATTGTTTAGAATACCCGTGGTATCGGTACCTCTCGTCATAGACTGAAGAATTTAGTTTGTAAGTTTAAGCCTAAGATGGTTGCGGTTTTGGAACCGTTTCAAGCTCTGGACAAAGCCATCAATTTACAACATTATTTACAATTTGATTCTTTTATTTCAAATGTTCATGATGGTGGTAAAATCTGGATTTTTTGGGACAATACTCTTGATATTCAAGTGCTGCGGACTAATTTACAGTTTGTTTCTCTTCGTATCAACATGGGGTCCTATAAGTTTTTGTGTAATATTATCTATGCTAAGTGCAGTATGTATGAGAGGAAAAATTTATGGGAGGATCTTAGTTCCCAAGCTATGGGATCCGTACCTTGTCTTTTTACAGGAGATTTTAATATTATCAGGAACAATTCGGAACGGAGGGGTGGTGCACCTCGTTCTAATGTGGCGATGGAGGATTTCAATACCTGGATCCATCAGGGTGGTTTGGTTGAAATGAAGTCTAAGGGAAATAAATTTTCTTGGTGTAATGGTCAATTGGGTCTTGCTAGGTCTTGGGCGAGGTTAGATCGGGTTTTTATGGATTTCTCTCTTCTTGATTATTTCCCTCATGCAGTTTGCTCTTATCTTCCTCGCACTACATCTGATCACTCTCCTATGTTTATTGAATTCAAGTTGGATCCGTTCTCTTATGGCCCTTCCCCTTTTCGTTTTCAACAAATGTGGGTGGATCACCCGAATTTTTTGTTGTGTGTCCGACAGGCGTGGTCTGCTCCTGTTGGTGGTCAGGGTCTTACTAAATTAGTTTTTAAATTGAAGAACACTAAGGTCACCTTGCGTGATTGGAACAAAAAGGTTTTTGGTTTTACTAATATGCATATTACTTCTCTTGAGCAGCCAATTGAAGAGCTTGAAAAGATACTTCAGGAAAATTGGGACGAAGATACTGAGAGGGAGCTTTTAATCTCTTCCGCAGAACTGGAGGATTGGGTCCGTCGTGAAGATACTAGATTGGCTCAAATGTCTAAATTAAATTGGTACATGGATAGTGATCGTAACACGATGTTTTTTCATGCCTGCCTCGCTAATAAACGCCGTAAAAGAGTGGTGGAAATGAGATCTTCGGATGGTAGGGTGTTTGATTCGCCAGAGAGTATTCATCAGGGGGCTGTGGATTTCTTTTCTAATTTTCTGCAGGGCACGCCGGCTAGTTTGTTACCTGATTTATGGGCTCTTATCCCTCCTATTATCTCTGATTCTGATAATTCGATGATTTGTGCAGTGCCTTCTATGAATGAAGCTTTCTTTGCTCTATCCTCTATTCCTTCTAATAGCTCCCCGGATCCTGATGGTTTTGGTTCGAGTTTTTTCAAAAGTTCTTGGGATATTGTGAAAGAGGATGTCTTGGAAGCCGTAACTGAATTTTTTAATTCTAAGCAGCTTCCAAGATTTTTTACTGCTTCTTTTCTTGTCTTAATTCCAAAGGTTGATACACCTTCTGGGTTTGATAAGTTTAGGCCTATAAGCCTTTGCTCGGTTTTCTATAAACTTTGCTCCAAAATCATTGTTAATCATTTGACAAGTCTCCTCTCGAGAATGATTTCATGGGAACAAGGTGCGTTTATTCCAGGGCAAAGCATCTTTGAGAATATTAGTCTGGCTCAGGAAATGGTTCACTCCATTAACAAAAAGGCCCATGGTGGTAATATCATGATTAAACTAGATATGGCAAAAGCTTATGATAGAGTAGATTGGTTCTTTCTTCTGGAGGTTCTTCGCTGTTTTGATTTTTCCTCTGATTTTTGTGATCTTATCAATACTTGCATCTCGACTCCTTGGTTTTCGATTATGATGAATGGCACTATTAAAGGTTTTTTTCAAAGTGGACGGGGATTGCGTCAGGGTGATCCCCTTTCTCCTTATCTTTTTATTATCCTTCAAGAAATTCTCTCTAGATTGATCAAGCAAAGTGTACAGGATCAGAAATTTGGTCAATTCTCTCAGGCCCGAGGTACGCCCATAATTTCTCATCTTATGTATGCTGATGATGTTGTGCTTTTGTCTAATTGTAGCTCTAAAGCCCTAAGGGAGATTTTATCTGTGTTTCACAAGTATTAAAGTTGGTCGGGTCAATGTATCAATCACTCTAAATCTACCATTTACTGCTCAAAAAATATTTCTTCAATGCGTAAAAGCTTATTACTACAGAAGACTAGATTTTCAGAAGGATCATTCCCTTTCAAATATCTTGGAGTGCCTATTATTCTGGGTTGTCTTAAACAAGTACATATGGAAGATATGGTGTCTAATATTCAAAAGAAAATATCGGGATGGAAGATGAGATTTCTTTCGGCGGGTGACCGTTTTATTTTACTTCATCATGTACTCTCTAGTATAGCTCTCCATCTCTTTGCCGTTCTTCAGGTCTCGCAATCCATTATTAATGCTATTCATCGTATGATGAGTACTTTCTTCTAGGGGGAGCATAATGGTAAAGGTAAGAAAAAATGGGTGTCTTGGAATTCTATTTGTCGTCCCGTGGAGGAAGGTGGGTTGGCTCTTAGGAATCTTGATGATATGCAAAAAGCCCTTCATGCTAGATTTGCGTGGAATCTCATTCAAGGTAACTCTTTATGGGCTAAATTTTTAAAGAGTAAGTATGTGGGTTCTAAACCTTGGGCCCTAGTTGATCCAACTAAGGGTACGAGGTTCTGGAAAATGATTGCTAATTCCCTTCCTTTGGTCTTGGATAATTCAAAGTGGCGCCTTAAAGATGGGTTGATTTCTTTCTGGTATGATAAATGGAGGAACAGCGGCCCGTTAGTTAATGATACGCATATTGTGGGTCATCCTCATCTTTAGGTGAAGGATTGCAAATTAAATAATGATTGGGATATGGATTTTATTCTTCAATTAGTGGGGCCGAATCATTTTGATGGTATTTTAGAGGATATTGGTAAGGCTAAACCGGGTATTGATGTGTTGATTTGGACTAACAATGATAATGGTTTGTTTTTCACTAAGTCGGCTTGGAATTATATCCGTATTAGGGGTGATACTATTGAGGAGCACTCGTGGATGTGGCATAAGAGTCTTCCTCTTAAAATATCTACCCACATGTGGAAAGCTTGGTTTATGGCCCTTAGCATTGATCATCATCTTAGACATATTGGTATTCCTATTACCTCCCATTGTGATTGTTGTACTAACGGTCATTATGAGGACCAAAATCATGTTCTTTTTGCAGGTGATGTTGCGAAAACTGTTTGGCGTTATTTTGGAGCTAACCTTGGGATCCCCGATGGGCCGGAATTGGAAAGACTCGGTGAAGATTTGATTTCACCGTGCAAAACTATCGTCTCAAGTTGGCATTATTGTGAGAATTCTCCCGGTGATTATCACTTGGAGAATCTGGCGGGGCAATGTTTGGCGCGTATAGAGGATCGCTTTGAATCTGCTTTTGATATCATTCACTCTGTTCATCAGTGGATTAGTATTATTTGTCGTGCTATGCATGCTAGTTCTCACATATCTAGTCTTGATTTACAGGTACTTAAGGGTTTGAATGTACAGCCTATCTTCCCCCCAATACGGCAGTGCAAATTTATTGCTTGGCAACGGCCTTCGGTGGGATGGGTTAAGATGAACACAGATGGCAGTAGTTTGGGTAATCCGGGTGCCTCAGGCATAGGTGGAGTTATTAGAAATAATCATGGTCAACTAATTCATGCTTTTTCCTCGTTCATTGGTACATGTTCTAATAATCAGGCTGAGTTATTAGCTCTTCTTCAAGGGCTCCAGGTTTGTAAATCTTTATCTTTAAATTATGTGGATATTGAACTTGACTCTATGACTGTTATTTCCTGGTGGAGAAGCAAAAGATGTGGGGTGTGGTACTTGAAGGATTTCTGGGAGGAAATTATGGACATTATGAACTCAATGACGTGCTCGATTCATCATGCTTTTCGGGAGGCTAATAAAGTTGCAGATTGGTTAGCCAAACATGGGGCTTCTGGTAGTGATTTAATTTTTTCTCATTTGACGGATAATCCCCATGCGTTGTGCGGTCTTATCCGCATGGATTATTCCGGTTTGCCTTCGCTTTGATTTAGCTAATTTGTGTGCTCGTTGTTTGGGTTTTTTTGTGGTCTTTTTCTTTCTAGCTTGTTTCTTTTTCTGCATTCTGGTTTTCTTTTGTACCCCAGATGCTTGATTTGTAACCACGGTTTTCCTTCGCCACAAGTGAGGGTTATTAATAAAATTGGGGAGGGGTCACTCTTAGACAGGTGATCCTAACTCTTGGTTATTAAAAAAAAAAAAATGTGGGGCTTATGGGTCATGGTCGGTAGCATTTGCGGCATGGTCTCAATGGTGGTAGTGGTGTGCGAGTAGTTATAGATCATACCGTCATTTTGTCTCTATAGATACACGTATATTAGCTCTTGATTTTTGAGAAAGCAATAGGATAGTTGGAGGATCAGACCGATCATTATTTCATCAACATTCAAGGGGCTTGTAAAATGACACCAGCACATGGAGTGCATTAGTAGGGCATGGAGGGATTTAGGATGGTAGAACATAAAGATGAGGTCGATGAGTTTGCATGGGTGGCGCGTGGGTCCACACACCTCTTTGGGAGGCACATGAGTCACACGCTCCCATTAAGTTGTGACACCAACTTCTTATCGTTACAGATTAATGACTTGGGAGCTGGTTGGTGGTGTAGTGCTTGTAAAGGTGTAAAAAAAGGCAAAATCGGTTGGAAACGGACTAGATTAGACCGAACTAGTAAATTCAATCTGGTTTGTAAGCGGTCTGATGCAGTATAGGTTCTTAAGAACCGAAATCGATTCTAAACCGGTGCATACCAGTTTTCATATTTTGAAAACCGATTTAAACTGAATTGGACCGGTATATATATTTATAATTTATAAATTATATATAATTTTTTATATTATATCTTACATATTATATGCTAAATTGCTAGTTAATATAATATGAAATTATAATTTTATTATTCCAGTTTATTAATCTTATAACATAAATTTAAACTTATAATTTTTAATAGAACATTTGATATAACATATAAATTTTAATCTTATAATACAAAATTAATATAACATAAAATTTTAAACTTAAACATAAACATTAATATTATGTTACTAATCTAAACTTACTTTTGATATATGTATATATATAAATGATAAATAGATTTTTGGTATAATAAATTATAATATATATATATTCTTTTTGTAAATTTTTACACATTTGATCATATATTCTCATATAAAAAGTCTAGAATTTATGTAGACTATAGTTAAATTCAATATTATATTAGTATATATTAATTATTATAAAAATAATATACTTATACTATAATATAAATAGACTAATAATTTATTATATGTAAATATCATATTATTATTAGCATAAATAATTTGTAAAATTGGAAAAACCGAATTGGACCGGATCGAAACCAGAAAAATTAAAAGTTTGGGTTTCGGTACTAAATCGGTCCGGTATCAATTCTTAAATTTTTAAAATCAATATATATCGGTTTGGTTATAAAAGAATATACAAAACTAGACCGAACCGGACCGATTACACTCCTAAACACGTGTAAGTAGAAGAGGCCAACAAATAATAGATTTGTATTTTATTTACCATATAGAAAAGGATAAAATATAATATAAATGTAGCT
The DNA here is from genome assembly GCA_003123785.1 of Pterocarya stenoptera. Classification (NCBI taxonomy): domain Eukaryota; kingdom Viridiplantae; phylum Streptophyta; class Magnoliopsida; order Fagales; family Juglandaceae; genus Pterocarya; species Pterocarya stenoptera. The sequence goes on from QEOT01004073.1 coordinate 328,875, forward strand.
CTTTCCTCTCACCGGGTAGAGGAAAGTAAAGAAGGGGACATGAATTTGGCTAATGAAAGAGAGAGGAGAAAGGAAGGTTGGTTCCAATTTCCATGACCTTTAACTTTTGAGAAATGCTGAACTTTTACCTCTTTGAGAATCACTAACGAGGTTGCTTTCTCATTTTATTATTTTTAATTGGCCAAAGTCTCTTATTAAATTTGAGAGAGTTGAGTGTTCTTCTAATTAATGCCCGTGTGATTTTTATACCGTTTATTCTTTCTTTATTTTTCCTAATTAATTACACGTCATAAAAAAAAATGTGGGGTGCGTGATTTAGATTGACAATTACGTTTCTCTATTCGAAATAATGGAGGTGTCCTGATTATGCTTTCCTTTTCATGTAAACTAGCTAACTTACGGCGCAATTCATCTTCCATGTAGTGTTTGATAAATTAACTTAAAGTTACGTCCTCAAATCTTTGATGCATCGCTTTTCGTTCTCAAAAAGTAATGTTCGAAAAGTAATTTTATAAATTGACGTGGTTTTATCTAATTTGTTAGATCTATTTTATAATAAAAATAATTTTATAATTTGACAAATCACATCAAGCCAAATCGTTTATGAAATTATTTTTATATAATCTTTTTGTAGCTAGAGTATTTTTCTTAATATTTTGGAGATATACATGTTGGTATTGTAGCATGTTAAAAGTATCTATTTTATGGTATTTTTATCTGAATAACGTCATTCATCATCATTTTATTCATTATTCTCTCGTCATCCCATAATATGATATTAAATTATTAAAAATTTATTTTTAATATTTAACTTGTCTGCTAATCAGTTGATAGTACGCAATGAGATGTTGAGAGAAACAATATTTTTTTTTGTACGCTAACTTTTTTATTAATTGCATGAAAGATTTGTTGGAAACTTGGAAAGTTGTGGGAGGTTGAGGTTATTATGAAATCACCACTTGCTTTAAAAGTTTAACCTAATAAGAGATATGAATTTAATTATTTGTATTATATATTTCTTAATATTCCTCCACACGTGTATACCAAACTACTATTTAATAAGTGAATCCAACACATAAAATATTTTATTAAATAGAATAGAGTGTAGAGTTAAGATTCAAATTTATAACTTTTATTCTGGTACCATGTGAAATAATTAATTATTCAAAAAATTTAAATTGATGAGAATATATGAATATTCTTAACAGTTATGAATGCATGCCAAAGTGACTATTAATATCGGAGATAAGGGTTGGAATGGGAGCGCGGTCATGGGGGCTCACCTTGACAGGAGTCAATGGTACACAAGTGGCAAAGTAGCTGGATGCTGCGCGCAGAAGGGGAAGTTGAATGAATTTTTGGTGTTATGCAAGGATTGTGGATTGGAGTTGCATGAGAGAGGAAAATGACATGGAGTAGGGTGGGGAAGGATCGGTTGCTTTGCAAGGTTGAGAGTATGACAGTCGTGATGCTGGATTTGGAAATGGATCGAGTGTAGATGGGATGCAATCCAAAAGAAATCATTAAGGTTTCATTTGGATACTAAAAATATCTCGAATGATCTATGAATAGTAATGAAATAATTTATGAATATCTAAGAGCAATTACATTCTCAAACAGACTTAAAATGTGTTAAATTAAAAAATAAATCAAGAAATTTGCTTATTTACTCACTTCAATCAATCTCGTATGTTCATTTGCATGACAAGAAATATCCATCATTATTTTACTAGATATAACTTAAAATCTAAGCTGTTTTACCCATTTTAATGTCCTTATTTTTCTTGCAATTTGTTTATACTAATTAGTATTTTTCATCTTCTACTAAATATTAAATAACTTATATTTTTGAAAAAATAACAAACTTTTTTGAATATGATAGAATTTCCTTAAAAATTTTATTCGAACCTTAAAACACATAATAAAGGAGATATAGACTATATGCACATAAAATCCTGTCAACAATATTTATATTAATGATGTCATTTCTTTTTTTTATTAGTATTAGTAAAGATGTGTCTGCGAATCTTTTCTAAATATTTAATAATTTTGAAAATAATTATATAAGATTAAAAATAAAATAAAATAATATTAATATTTTTTTATGAGGTAGCACATTCTAAAATAATTGCAAAGAAAACTGATAGTATAACTATCAAATATGTCTACCAAGTGTGCCCACTCATCTTTTTTTTTTTTTTTTTTNATTATATTTTTTTTAATTGTCAAGGATATTTAAAAAATACTTAAGAAAAATAAACAAAAACTCATTTATACTAGTGTACACATTTGATAGTCATTCTAGTATTGTCTGATTCCAAAAGTCTAAGGTGTTGTGTGGATAGTGATATAAGATGAAATGAGATGGTTTTAGATAAAAGTTGAAAGTTAAATAAGATATTGTTAGAATATTATTTTTTAATATTATTATTATTTTGAAATTTGAAAAAATTGAATTATTTATTATATTTTGTATAAAAATTTGAAAGAATTGTAATAACGATATGAAATAAGATGAAACGTTTTCACTATACAAACATGGCTTAAAAGTTTTAAGACCAAATTATCTTCAAGAATTTAGTCTAAACTAAACCTAAATCATATTTGGGTGGGTCTACTCCCACAGTTGGGAGCCCCAGCGGGGGCTCTCGCTAGTTAATTTTAGTTTTTTTTGTTTACATGTATTTTGTTAACACTTTTAAATATTTTTAAGAAAAAATTCATAATATTATTAAAAAATACTTAGGTAGGGTTTGAATAATGAGATGAGATGAGAAGGGTTTAGATAAATGCTAAATAAAATATTGTTATAATAGATTTTTTAATATTATTATTATTTTAAAATTTGAAAAAATTGAACTGTTTATTGTATTTTATGTGAAAATTTGTGATTTTGAGATGAGATGTGTTGAGATGATTTTTTTATAGGAAATAGATATCATTTCATTTATGAAATCAAAATTACAGCTGTGACTGGTCAATACAGAAAAAATCTTAGATTACAAGCTAAACTACATATTTGTGGAGAGTTTTTCCGCACACAAATTTCTTTGCGGCAGACATTGTCTTAACTTCTAGGAAACTTTCTACTGACAAAATTGATTTGTCTAAAAGTACCATTCTCTATAAAAAACAGAGATAACCATCTCCTCCAAAAGAGGAAAAGGACACAAACACTCCTTCCTCTAAAGGAGGAGAATGACAAAACACCCCATTCTCCAAAAGAAAATGACTAGGCCACCCTCCTCCTCCAAAATAGGTAGGGATTCTCCTGCTATGGATCAAAGCAATGTTTTGAATACCATACCAGATGTCGTACCGGTCAAGGCACTCTAACGAAATATTTTAGTACTGATACCGTTTCGAGATAATCGATATATAAATAAATTATATATATAAATAAATTATATATATAAATGTATATATAAATTATATTTCAAAATAATAGTCTATATATAAATAAATTATATATAAATATATAGATATATAAATTATAAATAACCTATTCTGAATTGGAGGTCAAAAAATAAGGTTGTAGTTTAAAAAATAAAAAAAAAATTAAAAGTCAAAATGTAGGTCGGTACAGGCTAAAATATTGACCGATATGATCGGTATTTAGACCGGTATAAAACAAATATAATACCTATACCAAACTAATAGTTGGTACGAAAAATACTAATCGTATCGGCCGGGATTATACAAATTTAAAAACACTGGACGAAAGTCCAATAGTGTATTTCCTAATAAAAACAAAGACCAAAATTACATATACTAAAAACATTGCAAAAAGCGAAAAAATATTAGCCAAGCCGCTGTACTAACGCGTGAAGAACACGCGCCACTTAAGAGGATGCCAGACACTCTATGAGCCTTACTTAATCGTTAAGTAAAAAAAAGATACCAGCGAGCCGCATTTTCCAATCAGATCTATATAGACTACGGGTTCCACCGTTTCACGGCATTTTGTCCCCGAAGGCCAAAAGGACGTACTTTTTTACGCTACGCGGCTGAACCCTCGATTCACTGCAACATACAATAAACACCCTTCCTCTTGCGTCCTTCTCTCTCTTGCTCACACAGATCGACGTTTCGACGAAGGATGTCTGGTTCGACTAACCGTAAGTATTATTTCTAACTTTTATAACATGTTCTTAGATGACACTCTTGCTTACCATAGCCGTTCTTTTCTTTTTTGGTTTTGGATTGTGCGAAGTGATCTTTGCTAGGGAACTTGGATTAGATTGGAGGCTCTTGTATATTGAGTATCATAAATGGTTTAAATTTTCAAATTCATAGTGATAGGGAACCAGGGCAGAACCAGAGCAACAAGAAAAACCTAGAAGACAAGAGAAAGTGAAGTCTGAAGATCTGTCGAAGAAGTGAAGTGAAGTGAAGGGAAGAAGTAAACTAAAAACGGTGTCGTACGTAAAGCATGCAGTAGAACGTTGTCGTCTGAAGACTTGCAAGAATAAAAGGGTCCCAGGATTACTTTATCTAAGCTGTGCGTTTTTGGGTCTTGCGTCTGTCATCTAGTAGTACTGTTTGTTGTAGTCATTTTATACTGTTTTCCTTTTCTGTTATGAAAATGCTGTCAGTAGTGTATGGGGTATGAGCGGCGGCGCTCCATGTGACTGTAGGCCAAATTGACTTTTTTTTTTTTTTTCAATTTTTTTATTTATATTTTTTTATCATTTTAAAACATTTTTTTTAAAAAATATAAAAAAAATCAATATATTAATAATCACTTTTTAACTATTAAGTAAAAAAAAATTTAAAATTATCAAAATAAAAAAACAAATTAAATGTACAAAGTAAGATTTTTCGTTAATATAAGGGAGAGCAATATAAGGGAGAGCGAAGTGAGGGAACCACCTGGAAAATTGTCAGAACTTTTATTGTAAGGAGGTTGGAATCCCTAGTATTCCTCTTTGAATTTATGTATGGCTCTCTGAAGCTTTTTATCATACACCTGCTGTCCATCTTCTTCTCCATTACTGCAATATCCATTCTGTTATCATTATCATTCCTGGTTACATTCAGCCATCACTACAACAATTAAACAGGTTCCTATCACATAAGAGCAAACAAAAAGTTTGGATTTCTGCCATCAATGTTAAATTTTATTTTTATTTTTCAGTAATTTTGTTGTGCTCTTGTTCCTATCAAGCAAAACTTTGTTGTGCTCTTTCTGTAGATCAAACATTCACGTTTATTTCTTAGTGTGCACTGTACTCGCATTTATTCACATTTTAGTGATTTTTTACTCCTTTTTATCTGCACATCTTGGGCTATATTTAGGTTTTTGTTTGAGCTACTTTTTGAAGGGAAAAAAAATTAATGTGTTTGTTTATGTAACAGCTTTTGGGCAGTCATCTAGTAGCCCATTTGGGTATGTCTGACAGCTGTTTTGTACTGGTCCATGTGTGAGCATTGTAATATTCTCCTGGTGTGGTATATGAATAAGGAGATAAACAATTTTGGGCATGCATATGTAGATCTTGTTTTGTTACATTAAATGCTATTCCAAACTTCTGAGTATCCGTATGTGGAAGACAAGTTCATGCGTGAGTGTAAATATGATTTTTTTTTTCTTTTTGAAAATATGTCTAACTAATATTCCTAGGTAGTTGATATAATACTGGAAAGCTTTTGACTGTAAATAAGTTTGTTAATGGAGACTTGAAATTTTCTCACTGTTTTAAAGGAATATCATGTCTCTTGTACTTGTTGTCTCCTTGCTGGACAAGTTATTCATCAGTTTATGGTATTTATTACATTATTTGGATGCGTTTCTATCTTGTATGTGGAATTACATTGGAATTCAGTAGGAAAGGACAAGGGCATGAATTCATGGGGCAAAGGAATATCACAAATGATGCAATAAAACTTACAAATTTAGAACATTGAGTATTTATTCTTGCTGCAGCTCTCTTTTTTTTTTTTCATCATCATTGGTGAGGAATTAGTTTCTTCTTTGGAAATAGAATGAATTATAAACAATGATTGAGGTAGTAATTTGCCTGAATTTTGAGTACATGGATGCTTGCTTCTTCCTTTTCCTTGCACTGGTGTTCTTACCTCGGTGTTTTTTCCTACTGTCTATCTTGAGTGACCATTCTCTAATATTGGTGATGTAGACTTCATTACAATAGAGTAAATTCTTCTTTGCTTCTTCTAAAAAGAGTAAATTCATAACCACACAGGGGGTTCCTTATTTGGGGGTACTTCAACAGGAGTGTTTGGCGCAGCCCCATCTTCTTCACCTTTCTCTTCGACAACCACTTTCGGTGCTTCATCATCCCCGGCTTTTGGGAGCACAGTGCCTGCTTTTGGAGCATCTTCTACTCCTGCTTTTGGTGGTTCGTCATCATCATTTGGTGGTATGTCTGACAGCTGTTATGTACTGGTCCATGTCTGAGCATTGTAATATTCTCCTAGTGTGGTTATGAATAATGAGATGAACAATTTTGGGCATGCATATGTAGATCTTGTTTTGTTACATTTGAATGCTATTCCAAACTTTCGAGTATCCGTCTGTGGAAGACAAGTTTATGCTTGAGCGTAAATATGATTTTTTTTTTTTTTCTTTTTGAAAATATGTCTTCTAACTAATATTCCTAGGTAGTTGATATAATACTTGAAAGCTTTTGACTGATTTTTTAAATAAGTTTGTTAATGGAGACTTGAATTTTTCTCACTGTTTTAAAGGATTATCATGTCTCTTGTGCTTGCTCTGTCCTTGCTGGACAAGTTATTCATAAGTATTTATTACATTATTTGGATACGTTTCTATCTTGTATGTGGAATTACATTGGGATTCAATAGGAAAGGACAAGGGCATGAATTCATGAGGCAAAGGAATATCACAAATGATGCAATAAAACTTACAAATTTAGAACATTGAATATTTATTCTTGCTGCAGCCTTTTTTCTTATCATCATTGGCGAGCAATTAGTTTCGTCTTTGGAAATTGAATGAATTATTAAACAATAATTGAGGTAGTAATATGCTTGAATTTTGAGTACATGGATGCTTGCTTATTCCTTTTCCTTGCACTGGTGTTTTTACCTTGGTTTTTTTTCCTGCTGTCTATCTTGAGTGACCATTCTCGAATATTGGTGATAGACTTCATTAGAGCAGAGTAATTTCTTCTTTGCTTCTTCTAAAATGCCCTATTATATACATAATATGTGTTCCTTTTTTATTGTAAACTTCTACTGGAATTGATGTCGCTTTTGTCTCTATAGGATCCTCTATCTTTGGTCAGAAGGCTTCTTTTGGAGGGTTTGGATCCACGTCTACTCCAGCAAGTCCCTTTGGAAGCACAAATCAACAATCACAACCGGCATTTGGGAGTAGCATATTTGGTTCCTCCTCACCATTTGGTATGACCAGTCAGTCTACGTTCGGTACAAGTAGCACGCCTGCTTTTAGTGCTACAAGCACTCCTGCATTTGGTGCTACAAGTGCCCCTGCATTTGGTGCTATGAGTACCCCTGCATTTGGTGCTACGAGCGCCCCTGCCTTTGGTGCTACAAGCACGCCTGCTTTTGGTGCAACGAGCTCCCCAGCCTTTGGTACAACAGCAAGCCTTGCATTTGGTAGCACAGGGACTGTGTTTGGCGTGTCAAATGCTCCTGTATTTGGATCTAGTGGAGCATTTGGAGCATCAAGCAGCCCTTTATTTAGTTCCTCAAGCACTCAAGCATTCAGCACCTTTAGCACTCCTGCGTTCGGCACATCAAGCACTCCTGCGTTCGACACCTCAAGCAGCCCTTTATTTAGTTCCTCAAGCACTCCAGCATTCATCATCTCAAGCACTCCTGCGTTTGGCACCTCAAGCACTCCTGCTTTGGGGGTTTCAAGTACCCCCACCTTCAGCTTTGGGTCCTCTCCAGGTTTTGGCCAATCGGCTTCTGCATTTGGTAGCACCCCATTTAGTACCACAACTACTCCTTTTGGTAGCATATTTAGTTCCTCCTCACCATTTGGTGCGACCAGTCAGTTTGCATTCGATACAAGTAGCACTCCTGCATTTGGTGCTACAAGTGCCCCTGCATTTGGTGCTACGAGCGCCCCTACCTTTGGTGCTACAAGCACGCCTGCTTTTAGTGCGACAAGCTCCCCAGCCTTTGGTACAACAGGCCCTACGTTTGGTAGCACAGGGACTGTGTTTGGTGTGTCAAATGCTCCTGTATTTGGATCTAGTGGAGCATTTGGAGCATCAAGCAGCCCTTTATTTAGTTCCTCAAGCACTCAAGCACTCGGCACCTCAAGCACTCCTGTGTTCGGCACCTCAAGCACTCCTGCGTTTGGCACCTCAAGCACTCCTGCTTTTGGGGCTTCAAGTACCCCCTCCTTCGGCTTTGGGTCCTCTCCAGGTTTTGGCCAACCGGTTTCTGCATTTGGTAGCACCCCATTTGGTACCACAAGTACTCCTTTTGGTAGCATATTTGGTTCCTCCTCACCATTTGGTGCGACTAGTCAGTCTGCATTTGGTACAAGTAACACCCCTGCATTTGATGCTATGAGCGCCCCTGCCTGTGGTGCTACAAGCACGCCTGCTTTTGGTGCTACGAGCACCCTAGCCTTTGGTACAACAGCAAGCCCTGCATTTGGTAGCATAGGGACTACGTTTGGTGTGTCAAATGCTCCTATATTTGGATCTGGTGGAGCATTTGGAGCATCAAGCAGCCCTTTATTTGGTTCCTTAAGCACTCATATGTTTGGTACCTCAAGCACTCCAGCGTTCGGCCTTTTTGGATCAACATCATTACAAACATCATCTACGTTTGATCATGCACCATTATTTGGTGTATTTGTTTATAATTACTGGATTTTTTATCCTTATGAGCTATGTATAGGAGCCCAGTCCACAACACCGGCATTTGGCAGCACTGGCTTTGGGCAGGCACCTTTTGGGACTCAATGTGGGGGAAGTAGAGTAGTTCCTTACACGCCAACAACTGAAGCTGATGGTGGTACCCAGGTTGCTGGAAAGTTAGAGTCCATATCAGCCATGCCTGTCTACAAAAATAAAAGCCATGAGGAGCTAAGATGGGAGAACTATCAATTGGGAGATAAAGGTATTTTAGAAAATGTCTCAAATTTTAAAATATTTATGGTGTTAGTTAATAATTGACTAATAAAAAAAATTATTCTTTGAATTTTAGGTGGACCGCTTCCTGCCACTCGGCCTGCTAGTGGGATAGGATTTAGTTCGACTCCTACAAATTCAAATATTCTTGGTCCTTTTACAACATTTGGCCAATCATCTGCGAGTTATTTCTCTGCCTCAATGACTTCCAACCCATTCGCACCAAAATCTCCTAGCATTGGTGGTTTGCATTTTGGAAGCTCAACTACTCCTACATTCAATTTTTCACCTTTCAGTGCATCAACTTCATCTGGCCGTTTTGGATCAGCATCATTACCAACATCATCTATGTTTGGTGTTGGCTCATCCCCATCACTTTTTAGTTCATCTATGCCCCCTCTTCAGTTCTGGACCATCTCAGGCAACAAATACAGCATTTGGTAGTAACACTCAGTCATCTCCATTATTCCAATCCTCTACACCTTCAATTGGGCAGACGGGCTCTGCTTTTGGACAAACAACTACTTCCTTTGGGCAGGGTATGAGTTCGCCCTTTGGTCAAGGAATGCTTGGTGCTTCTACCCCAGGATTTGGTGTAAACACTTTCTCGAGCACCCCATTGCTTATTAATTCAAGCAACACTTTAGGCTTTGATCAACACATTAGGTGATGGTTTGATCTCCCTGTTTCATTTGTTTAACAGAGGCTTATCTCCTTGTTAAAATTTGAAAAAAAAAATAATAATACTGTTTTTGGTTTGTCTGTTTTCAAGTTTGGTTTAGTGATGCCTATTTTCTTTTTCCAATGCTTCTTTGTCCTTTTCTGCATCACTTGGATTACCCATTTTCTCCTTCCATTCTATTTTCAGTCAACACTACTTTCAATCTTAAGTGGGTTTTGTTTTGGAGTTGAATCCCGATTCAATGCTTGGGATGTTACTGGATAGGAAGTGAAATATAAGATGTAAGAATGGAGGGGACTCAAATTTGACTTTGTAAAGTGCTGATTTGGCAAATTTAAAGATGGGAGTTGTGAATGTTGTGAGACTTGTTATTTATTCATAGTGCAGTATATGCGCGTGTATATTCTAAGGAATCTCGTCAATGCTATCTTATTTCTTAAAAGCTTATAATGTACTGCTTCTAGATTTTCTAGATAGCTTCTTCATTACAATTCATTTATTGGTTGCTGATTAGCCTAGCTGTCTTATGTTGTGTAATAAATTTCTTAATGCTAGAATGAATCCCGTCTTCATGCACATTCCTTGTGGTTTTGTTGTCTTATTCTGGGGCTCTTTGATCCATTTTTTATGCTTTATCAAGCCTGATGCTCAAACTATACATGATTATGAAATCTCTCTTTGCTGTAACCCTCTTTTTCAATGCCTTTTCAACCATCTCATCCTGTTCAGACAAATACCACTTCTAGCCTTGGCAATTTTGGTACAACACAACCAGGTAACTTCAGTTAGTGTTTTCCAATGTTTTTGTATGATGAGTGTTCAAAATTTATTAAAAACCAAATGGTGTACCCAATTACACAAGAAAAACACCTTATCAAAAGGGAAAGAAAAAAACCATAGAAGTAAGCCCTAACCCTTCCTGGTCCTATCCCACTGAAGCAAACTAGCCCTCAGTGTTTTCCTATGTTATATCTTTGTAATTGATAGCCATTGAGTTTTTCTGTTGATAATGTGCTGACTTTATTGTCTCCTGCCTTGTAGCTGGTGGAAGTCTCTTTGGTGGAATGTCAGGCATTTTGGGTAAGAGTAACTTTGGACAATTGTATGTCATTCCTCCTGTAGTTATTGCTTTATGCATGCGGAGTTGCTGATCACACCCACATATATAATGTATTTATACATAAACACCCAAAAATGCATGCATTCAATTTAGACTAGAAATAATTGTTTAATTGCTATGACCCAAAGTTCATCTTTGTAACACCCCCTTCCCATAGGTTAGGTGTGTTGCGTGCTTTTATTAACATGTGAGGTAAAGAGACCCAACTTAATAAAAATACCTAATTTATCGAAAACAAGTTCCCAAAAAAAACTTAACATACAAATATAGACTCATGGCAAGAAAATTTAAAACTATCCTTTTGTGAATAAAAACACTATGAACTAAGTCTGAAAATCCCTTGACACATGATCCATGTAGGGCTGTTAGCTCGTCAACACTATCTTCTTTACCTGGACATTTTAAAAACATAAAATAAAAAATAAAAATAAAAAACCAAAATGAGTTGAATACTCAATAAGTAGTACACCATACAGTAAACATAATAAACATAAGATTTTTCTTGAAAAGCGTGCATACTTATTACCTTTACTTATTTTTTTAATCAATAAGTAAGAAATTTATTAAAAATAGGTATAGCCAAGTACACAAGACATATACTAGCACAACTATGATTGAGTGTCTAAAGATACAAGGAAATCATAAATGTTCATGCCATTAAAATCGACCAATGAGTAAGGTATTAGTAAAAAACGTTCGAGACTTGTCCATTGTCTGTCCACGATCCTCAAAATTCTGACCATTCCTCTCCATCCACATTTACCACACCATAAATATATTAGGACCATCTTCCACATAGCTGCTATTTGAGTTACCTTGGATGCCTTTCCAATTGGCTAGTAAATCAACCACCCTTCGTGGCATCACCCAATGGAGCGCCACTCTAGCAAGATATTAGTCCATAAACTCATGGCTACATAATGCAATAATGGGTGGCCTACGGACTCCCCACTTTTCTTGCACATATAGTACCAATCCAACACAATAATGCGGTGTTTCCTTAGATCAATACTTATACTAACATAAACACATAACATGTACTATGCATAACTCATTAAACTTGTCTTTCCCTTTCTTTAATAGCCAGCATATCCTAACCCCTGTGTGCAAGGTTGTGCACTGGTTTCATTGCCTATGGCCATAAAGGGAACTGCTTAACTTATCATAACATACTATGGTAGACTATGCATAGGTCCATGGCTTGCACATCCACCAATAATTGCATTGGTACCATCATTTCTTATGACCATTCTTAAAACTTCTTTCATAACTTGTCAAAAAAAATCTTTCTTGCCCTGATGCATTTAGAACACTAATGACAGCTTATCGTAATCATAAATGAAAACACGGGAGGAATCTCGTCAATGCTATCTTATTTTCTTAGAAGCTTATAATGTACTGCTTCTAGATTTTCTAGATAGCTTCTTCATTATAATTCATTTATTGGTCGCTGATTAGCCTAGCTGTCTTATGTTGTGTAATAAATTGCTTAATGCTATAATGAATCTCGTCTTTATGCACATTCCTTGTGCTTCTATTGTCTTATTATGGGGCTCTTTGATCCAGTTTTGATGCTTTGTTAAGCTTGATGCTCAAACTATACATGATTTTGAAATCTCTCTTTGTTGTAGCCCTCTTTTTCAATGCCTTTTCAACCATCTCATCCTGTTCAGACAAATACCACTTTTGGCCTTGGTAATTTTGGTACAACACAACCGGGTAACTTCAGTTAGTGTTTTCCTATGTTTTTTTATGGCAAGTGTTCAAAATTTATTAAAAACCAAATGGTGTACCCAATTACACAAGAAAGCCACCTTACCGAAAGGGAAAGCAAAAACCACAGAAGTAAGCTCTAACCCTTCCTGGTCCTATCCCACTGAAGCAAACTAGCTCTCAGTGTTTTCCTATGTTATATATTTGTAATTGATAGCCATTGAGTTTTTCTGTTGATAGTGTGCTTGACTTTATTGTCTCCTACCTTGTTACTGGTGGAAGTCTCTTTGGTGGAACACCAAGCATTTGGGTCAGAGTAATTTTGGACAATTGTATGTCATTCCTTCTGTAGTTACTGCTTTATGCATGCGGAGTTGCTGATCACGCCCACATATATAATGTATTTATACATAAACACCCAAAAACACATGCATTCATTTCAAACTAGAAATAATTGTTTGAATAGTTTTATTATGCAAGTTCTAAGTTTAGTATTCTTGTAAATGAAAAGGAAATGAAGAAAGGTTGTAAATGCATGTAAGTTATTATTTGACACGCATATGAACGGACTGGACAAAATGTGCAAGGCATGGAGTCTAGGTAAATATTACGTTCATACTCTTCTAGAGTTTTCTAACGATATGAAAATGAAATAGAAACGTTTTAATTATGAAAATGAAACAAATGCTTTTATGAGAAAGTGTTCTTTTATGAAATGAAAGAAAATGAAACGTTTCTTAGAATGAAAATCTTTACGAATCTATGCTGAGGTATTAAGGTTTAAGTATATGTATATAATGACCTTCTTTGATAGTCCCTTTTTATACACCTCAAGAATAGTTGTATACATATGAATGGATGTTATATGTACTATGTATTGTATTTATGTTCTATGAAATGAACGATGAGGTCTTATGCTTTATGTTATGAAATGACTAAAAAGAAATGAATGTTTTAATGTATGAAATTATGTAACGGCCATGACTGATGAATGAATGATGGTACCAAAGGACTGGGCAGATTGCAATACTGGGTAAGTAGTACTGGTAGTGCACCGAGTGCTGCCCCCTGACTAAGGGATTTTCAACCCACAGCCACGGGCGGAATCGGGTCCAAAAGACGGCTAACCCCAGCACACGAGGTGTAATAGTGTGTACCAACCAAAGGAAAGCGATAAGATTAAATTGTATGCATGAAATGTTTTAGTTTTACGAAAGAAAGTATGCGATGGAAAGTGTTTTGAGGAATGAAATTTTTTTAAAAAGAAAAATCTCACTTTGTAATGTTTTAAAGAAAAGAAAATGTTTTATTTTAAGCATGTATACGAGTGAGAATGCATGAATGAAACTTATGTTAGTATATTTTTACTGTATGAAGTAATGCATACTGAGTATTTGACTTATTTTGTTTTTATGTATACCCCACCCAGATATGAAATGAGGACAAAGCATTAGGACAAACATGGTCCAAGAAAAAGGTGACGGAAGCATAAACCTTTTGTGTAATATATGAAATCTTATTTTTGTAAAAGAAATTTTATTTTAGTTTAATGATTTCTATTGCAAAACTCTCCTAGATTTGTAAATGCAAGTTTTAGATTTTAATTGTAGAATCTTTTATATTTTGGGAAGGGAAGGAAAAAGTTTTAAAAGGTTCAGTAATTTCTGTCTCATTTTTTTAAAATCATTTTCTAAGGTTTCACCACAAGGACGGGTGTTACAGTAGCTGACCTTCGGAGCACATCCTTCAACAAGCTTTCTAAAATTAAAAGAATGTTCTAGGCTATTAATATCATTATAAGAGCCTGGTAATCCAAAATATGCCTGTCATATGCAAAGATCATATGATGCTACAACTTTCAAAATTATCGTTAATTCATGAATGTGACCACAATACATTCATTTGCATGAACTTGGACAATTTTTCCATTTCAAATGATGCAATCAATACTTCCTAACATCCTTATAAACCCACAACTTTCTCCAACTGCTAGCAATCTAGCAATATCACTGTCATTTGGTGACCTTAGTACTCATTGGAGAAGATGCAAATAACAACCTTAACAAATTTCTTCACATACTTTATTGTTGTAGTTTTTGCAATCTTCAAGTATTCATCCACAAAATTACTAGATACTCCATAAGCTATTATTCTCATTGCAACAATTATTTTTTGAAGGGAGAAATGTTAAACCTCTAGCAATATCTTTTCTTTGGATGAAATATAGTTCGTACGCTTCGACTGCAGCTTAAATACGCCAAAAAGAGGACGTTGCATTCGAAACCTCTTATGAAATACATTTGGAGGATCTACAGGTGATTCAACAAAATAATATGAGAAAAGGCATTGGTGGCCTTCAAAAGAATTTCTTGCAATGTAAGGTGCGGAATAGAATTACGGAGCGATGTTGAGTCTCATTTACTACCCAAGCATTCCTTTTCCATGGCAAGAATTAAATTTAATGCCAACTCATCATCAAATGACAAAGAGTAAAAAATCTCAAAGACAAGATCCATAAAATCATCCCTATTGGATTCTCCATAAAATTCTCCATAATTTAACTAAAAAGTACATTCTCTAAAACTTTTCTCTAAATTTTACTCATCTTTTAAAAACATTCTACATCTCATTCCCCATTCCTATCTATATTCTATTAAATAATATTTTTCTATTTTTTCTTTATTATTTTTTTCTGTCACTTCCATTTACAATCTTAACTACTAAATCTTTTGTCTTATTATCTTCTTTTCAAATATCACATTCTACTAAATACTTATACGATTTTGACTACTGAAAACAATATTATTTTTTAAACCGAAATCCGTATTATAAAAATAGTAATATTTTTTTAATATGTGCATTTTCTAACGGTAACATTTTGAACTCCTACCTCCAATGGTAACATTTTGAACTCCTTCCTCCAACGGTAATATTTTTTGTATTTTTTTCAATGGTAACTTTTTTTGTCTTCTCTCAAACGGCAGCATTTTTTGTCATATATGTAACGGTAACTTTTTTCTCTATAAATACGCATTCTACTTGCATTCACATTCTCACAAACTCAAGTCTCATGATCTAAAGAATCAAAATTCAACAGTCTTCCCTGATATCTCACTCCCTTAATCAAATGGCTCGTACCTTCTTTCGCAAATTGCTCACATACTTATCCTCAGAAGATGAGTTGGATGTTGTTCTTAATGATGAGGCCAATAGACAGTCATCGAGACATCGTGGCAATCGTCAACGCCGTAAGTTCATTTGACGTGATCATATTCAAGGGCACAAGCGCCTATTTCGTAATTATTTTGCAGACAATCCAATAAATCCCTTGAATCTATTTCAAATGAGATTTCGAATGAGCCGTCCCCTATTTATCCGTATTCTAAATGAGGTAGAATCTTACGAGTCATACTTAGTCCAAAGAAGAGATAGTGTCGGAAGACTTGGTTTATCTTCTATGCAAAAGATAACCACAGCACTTAGAATGATGGTGTATGGGGTTACCAAAGATTTTATGGATGAATACATATGTATTGGTAAAAGCACCGCAATGGAGAGCCTTAAAAAATTCTCTAAGACAATAATAAGTGTTTCTTCAGAATTATACTTGCGGTCATCAAATGTCAATGATATTGCTCGATTGTTTGTGGTTAGTGAACAACGGGGATTCCCAGGAATGTTGGGAAACATTGATTGCATGCATTGGAAGTGAAAAAATTATCCCGTAGCCTAGAAAGGTATGTACTCCGGCCACATTTGTGAACCAACTATTATTTTAGAAGTAGTTGCTTCATATGATCTCTGGATATGGCATGCATTTTTCGGTATGCCCGGTTCACATAACTACATTAATGTGCTAGATAGATCTTCTATTTTCATAGAGCTTGCCCAAGGGCGTGCTCCTTCAGTCAAGTACACAATCAATGGCAATGACTACACTATGGGGTATTACCTTGCGGATGGTATTTATCCTAAGTGATGAACTTTTGTGAAAACGATTCCATCACCACAATGGAATAAGAATAAAATTTTTGTGAAAACACAAGAATCCGCAATAAAAGATGTCGAGCGTGCATTCGTTGTACTTCAACAACGATTTCCAATCATTCGTGGATCTTCGCGAATGTTCAAAGTCAAGGAACTAAAAAATATAATGAAAGCATGTGTTATTCTACATAATATGATCATTGAAGACGAGCTTGATGATAATGAGGGTCCTGACATTGAGTATGATTAACTTGATGATGAAATTCCGGAACTGTCGCACAATCATACAATTGAGCTTACGGACTTCATCCAACGTTAACATCATATTAGAGACAGCTCGGCACATCATCAGCTCCAAGCAGATCTAATTGAACATCAATGATTATTATTTTTCTAACAGTAGACATGTCGCATAATGATTCATTTTTTCCGATATTTTAGTAGTGATAATATCTGAGTTAATTACGATAGTTTCATATTTCTTTCATTTTAGTAATGGCTATATTTGAGCGTGCATCTGTAGTAGTTTCTAAAATTGTAATGGCCAATTTTCTTGTTTGAATATTTAAATTTAGACAATCTAAATAAAAATTAAACTGTCTTAGTATCAATAATATTGTCATACATTATTGTTTAAAACAAAAATAAAGAATTAAACTGTGAAAAAATTCTTAATTTTTCATAAATCCAAATGTGCAATGATTTCCCTCTGTCGTTCTTCTAAATATAACCGCTGCAATGCTAGCATAGCACTAACGTCCATCATCATAATGCATTGATCCGTTTTCTTATTGGCGAGCTCTACTTTCTCCGCCTCAACCTCAGTCTTTCGTCCTCTTGACAGATTTTATTTAACTATTTTTTCATGTCAATTTCCATCTTCTCAGCTTCCAACCTTAGTCTTTCATTCTCTTGACGGATTTTATTTCTTTTTCCTTGTCATATTCCATCTTCTCGGCCTTGAGGCGATAAAACTCTTTTCTTGAGCACGTGACTCCTCCAAAAGCGTATACTTCAACCTGCTGAGCACAACAATCTCCTCTCCTGTCATGCCTTTGGCCTTTCGTTTTCATTTCTTAGCTTTCCTTCCAATTGGTCGTTCCAAATCGATCACATCATTATCCATCACATTAACCAGCTCGAGATAAAAAACTGAATTTACTGTCTCAACGCCCTGAACATCGAGTCGGGGTCGAGGATGGGGACATCGTCTTCCATCACTTTGGATCCTCATTTGTGAAACACCAAATCCATTTAGGTTGATCCTTCAACAGGAGCCAACAATGCTTGAACTGGAAGGAGCATTTCTCTAGCGCTTGGTACATAACCTTAGCCTTGTCATACTAGCATATAAACAAAATAACATGTTAAACAAATGTTAAAAAAAAAATAACTATTCATAACTCAAGTAAGAGTATGGATATTTACCTTGTCTTGTTCGGTTATGCCATTCTGATTCAGCCCTTCAACCTGGGCTAGTTTCGCACAAAATTTGTTTGTCGCTTTTTGAATAACTGACCACCGATGTATTAAAGACTTTATTGTCCGGTTATTTTTGGTTTCTTTAAATTGCTCTAAGTATTCATAAATTTTTTTTCAAAGTTGGGAGTGTTTTTGGTATATTCCCTAAACAGCATCAATGCTACAATTAAGCTATGCGGAGACAAGTAACTTGTCTTTTTACGGGGTGAAGTTTGCACCCCTAACTGATTTCCTAACTCCAATATGATCGTTATGGGATAGGGGTGGAGAGTCATCAACAATCATCGTAGAGTTTCCACTTTGCTCATTGTAAGTGGGGTCTAGTTGAGGATCTTAACTTAGGAGGTTGGTGAAGTGCATATGGCCAGGGTCTTGTGAATCCATATCTAAAAATGAACTGAAATGTTAGATACGTAACTGAAATGGCCAGAGTTTCCACTTTGCTCATCAGGTGTATTCTACCCTTTTTAGTTACTCTCCATTCAAATTTGATTCTTAAATATTGAGGACAATGTTTCATTTAAGTTGGGGGGTGGTGGTGCAAAGTCAGTAGTTAAAATGCTTGTTGGAACTCTGTGGCATATTTTCATGTACCAATATTTTTTTAAAAAAATTTATATCACATGTGTGTGATGAGTGTACGAACATACACTCTAAATACCCTATTATTGGACTATAATGCTAAAATATGAATAGAAATTATAGGAATTAATATGTATTCTTGAATTGAGTTTCTATTTACTTTGAGATACTCCTAAACAAATTTTTATGTTTAATTTCAGAGACTATAAAAGAGTAAGTCAAAACCCAATCAAATTCAAAGGACTTTTTAAGTGGGCAAGAGTTGGAACAACCTAAGAATTTTCAATGAGTGTAGGACTCTTCAAATAAGGATAATGATGGGGTTTAAGAGTAATTTGGATCAAGAGAAATAGTCAGAGTCCAACACGCTCTAGGAGACAATCTGGATATACTTTAGTATTTTGATTGTAACTTTTAACTCAAATATCGGATTGATACGATTCTAGATAGGGGTGTTCATCTGGGTTCCGATCCGGGAACCCGGATATACCCGGACCGGGTTAACCTGGGTCAAACCCGAGCAGGAACCCGGATGAATCTGGGTTTTTACAACCCGGAAATCTGGGTTCCGGGTACAACCCGGGTTTTTTTTTTTTTTTTAAATACAAGCCTATATTTTATTAAATTTTTTTCTAAAGAGTTGGATGAAACGCATAATATTTATGTTCTAAAAGCTCAATTAGCAAAACACAAAATTTCAAAACCATAATTATTTTTTATACAAAAGCCTTTATTTTTTTCAAAGAAGTCAAGCTGGAACGCATAATGTATTCAAAATCCTAAATGCATAAATTCATCCATGCATGCATCACAATGCAATCCATTACATATTACATTATTTGTTATTTATACATTACATTACAATACACAAAATTACAACATATGAATTGCAAAATCAGTAACATGTCCATCAATGATTTAATCTCCACACCAAATAGCAACTTCAAGTAATTGGACTGAGAGATCCTGCAAAAGACACAAAGTTTTGAACAATGATTATATGTCAGATAGGTCAAAGCAATACTTCTGCTATAAGACACACCCAACAATGCAGTTGATCCTTAATCTATACAGAAAATTGACAAAGCTGGGATGACAATGAGATAGATGCCAGATCATTTTCTAAACATCATAAATAGTTGTAGCCTCTAGATTATGCAAGAAAAAAGCACTTACTATAGATTTTTTTCAGCATGAATGGGAAGAGAGACTCACATCAGCCTTTGTTGAAGATGAAGCTAGATGATCATCTAAAAAAATATTAAAAATTGAGTTAGATATATAATAAACCGAGATAGATAGATATTAAAAAAGTATTTCAAATTTCAAACTTACCTTCACGGTCCATCGACTGTACATATTCTTCCAACTCCCGGATGTCGACAGGTTTGGTCCTTAACCAATTTTGAGTGCAAATGAGGGCTTCGACAGTCTCTGGAGACAATGAACTCCTAAAAGGATCTAAGATGAGTCCTCCAGTACTAAATGTGGACTCCGAGGCAACAGTGGAAATGGGGGTGGCTAACACATCACGTGCTACCTCAGCAAGAACAGGATAATTGGTGGCATTAACTCTCCACCAATCCAAAATATCAAAACTGGGTGATTTTTGTGCACACCCCTCTGACAAATACCTGTCAAGTTCTGATCTAAACTCCATAAACCCTTGCTCCTGAAGGTATTTCTCTAACTTCCTATCAAATTTAGTAAATTTAGTTGAGGTAGCAGTAGCAGTAACAGTAGAAGTAGTGATTGGCCTCCCTTGAGCCATATTAGAACTCCCCCCACTACCCACACGAAATTTGTTATACTGCTCAATCAAGCGGCTTAACAAGAGTTTAACTTTGGCCTCTATCATATCCGCCAACTCATCCCCTTTGCACTGTTTTAACCAAAACTTCATTCCTACCATTTTATATCGTGGATCAAGCACAAATGCAACATATATCATCAAGTTGAACCTATCTGTGCTACCCCAATACTTTTCATACTTACTTTTCATATTTGTGCCCATGGTCCTAGTGATCAAGTCATGACTATTGCATATATCATTTAATGTATCTTCAATTGTGCAAAATTCTTGGAAGTATACATTAGCAGTCACATACAAAGAGCTAGAAATGCTCAATGTAACATCATAAAATATTTTTAGTAACTCTACAAAAATATGTGCTTTTTTCCAATCATCAACAGTGGGGTTCACAAACTCACTATCCACACACATATAATAGTGTTCAAAGGCTTGTTTGTGTTTTTCAGCGGTACTCAATATCAAATATGTGGAGTTCCATCTAGTAGGAACATCCAAACAAATCATACTCCCACTAATATTTTTTTTTACCGCACAAGCCTTGAACTTGGAAAACCTTGACAGTGAAGACTTCATATATCTAACGGCATCTCTAATCCTTGTTACAAACTCATAAAGATCTCTCAAATCGTCCATAACAATCAAATTCAATATATGGGCTGCACACCGCATGTGAAGAAACTCACCACCCAATATAGTACAATCACTATCCTTTATTCTCCTCCTCATGTAATCAACAGCAACATCATTAGAAGAGGCGTTATCAACTGTGATGGTCAAGATCTTATTAATCTCCCAATCATGCAATCCCAAGTCTAACACTCTCCCAATAGTTTCACCCCTATGGTTGGGAATTTGATAAAACTTTATTATTTGTTTGTGCAATTTCCAGCTGCAATCAATAAAATGTGCAGTAATGCACATGTAGTTCATATTTTGCACCGATGTCTAGGTATCGGTGGTTAGACAGATTATTTGACCATCCAACAATTTTTTTAGATGTATCTTCTCTTCATTATACACTTTCATACAATCCCTTTTTAAAGTGATTCGGGATGGCAAACTAAATCGAGGCTCTAAATCAGCCACGAACTCAATAAACCCTTCATTCTCAATTAGCCTAAAAGGCAATTCACACATAATAAAAAACTTAACAGTTGACACCCTAAGCTTTTCTACATCATACTTCACTAGACTTTGTGGGCTACACACTCTTCCCTCTGCATCCCTCTTAACACTAGATGATTGAATTTTTCCAACTCCTTTAAATCTAAGAGGAGAAGTTTCTCATGTATTCTGGAGGTGGTGTAGCATAGATGAAGTGCCATTCTTGTAGTGGCAACTGTATAGTTTAGCGCAAAAATTACACTGAGCTTTTGGGTTATCCTGGTCAATAGGTTGCACTTTAGTGAAGTGCTCCCAAACCATCGAGTGGTTACTAGGTGTTTTTTATTATTTCTTGGGTAAAGGTGGGATGGAACGGGTAGGCTGTTGTGTATATGTGGATGAAGGGGTTGGAAGACTCCCATGCTCCTCCACATCCACTGGAATAGACGAAGAGTCACCACCAACCCCTTGGGTTGTACCGACATTACAACTCAGAGAATCTTCTTCCATCTGTTATTGAGTAATAAAAACCACCAAACACAATATAATAAATAATCAAACACTAATAATCAAATATAACAAAATATATTTACAAATTTGTAAAAAGAACAAAAAAGGGATTCCACAAAACAATAAAGAAGTTTGCAAAAGTGATATAATGTTGAGCCTAAATTAATTATGGTTTTGAATAAGCTGAACTCATCTCCTAGTATGAAGTAAATAAAACCAATATAACCAAATCTGTACAGGCCTTGCTTTTTTATTGTAGTCTAATGAGCAATTTTGTTTCCCGTGAAGGTGGATGTAATTAAATCTAAACATTTATTTCCTTATTGCAATTAGGAGCTATATATATAGAGTACTTTGTTGTTTGATCTAAAGTTGTGTATAGGTAGTAACTTGAATATTAGTATTCATTTTAATTAAATCGCATCATTTGACAACCAGCATTCAGCACTTGACGTTGAAGTTTGTCGTAAATAAATTGATTTACACAAAGCAAGTTAAAGACACAAGCAAAGTCCCCATCTAATCAAGGGATTAGTCAATTAAAGCATGCATAGAACCAGACAGAGTTTTTAATAATTTGTATACGTACGTGGATCATGTATGATCAATTAATTAATATATTATGTGTGTGTGTGTGTGTGTGTGTGGAAGAAATTAAAAAGTAGAAAGAGATGTGGTGATTAAGTGAAAGCAATGGGGTCTGTTGATTGATGTGAATCATATACCACATTGGATGTGAAGATAGGAAGTGATTTTTGCTTGGATGGATCGCAAGCTCTAAAACTTTGAAACTAAAAATAAAAAATAAGAAAAAGGGACCTTTAGGATGAAACGAAGATCAGGAGAGAAATCATGAGAACAAAGAAAAGCCTTTTACAATACAACAACAATACAAATAAAAATGATCAAAACAACAAATTCTACAGAAGTTGTAATGACAGAGATACAGAGAAACGAAGTGACATCAAAGGCCCAAAATATCGAAAGAAAGTTATCAACAAGAGAATAAATCAACTGGCAAATAAAAGAAATCTTTAAATCAATAAAATTAAACAGAACAAGCTCAAGTCTTTTAAAAAATTATTCATCCTTGATACAAACATAAACAACCCATGGCAAAAGAAATCGAACCCTTTCCCATCCTATATTTCATTAATATCATATTTCCTCAAATTAATTATATGATGCACATCTCAAAATTAAGTGTGAAATTTGAATGAGAGAATTTATCTTAAATCCACATGAACAACTGAAATTAGTAACCAAAGATTTTTCTTCCTTCAACAAGAATCTCAAGCCTTTTAAAAAAACCCTTTTTTGTTCTTTATTTCATTAACATCATATTTCCTCAAATTAATCATGGGATGAAATTCTCAAAATTAAGTGTGAAATTTGAATGAGAAAATCTGTCTTAAATTCACATGAACAACTAAAATTAACAACCTAAGTTTGTTCCTTCTTCAACAAGAAGCTCAAGCCTCTAAAAAACTATTTATTCTATCAGAAATCGAGAAAGCTCTTGGTAAGAGAAATGGGACCCTTCCTTGGCCTTTATTTTATTAACATCATACTTGCTCGAGTTAATTACAGGATGCACATTTGAGAATTATGCATGAAATTTGAATGAGATAATCTGTTTTAAATACACATGAACAATTCAAACCAGCAACCAATGCAACAAAAATATTGTGACAAAATTGTCAAACCCAAAGATATCAGATCAAAGAGTACTACCAGGAAATATTGCACTCAAACATAACCAAACTGTAAACATATGATTACAAAAGAAAAATCTCATGCATGTTCCACCACATGCATAAAATTGACATTAATTGCAGCAACACAACATATGATTAACCAACCATCGACTTACCGAATCAATTAATAAGGCAAGCACTCCAAACCCATCAAACAAAACCCTTTGTGAGAACTGAGAACTCCCAATCGACTAAGACTAACTTCAAATAAACTAAACACTCCACGACAAGGTATGATTTGAACATTAAATATTCACGATGCATCAAAAGACATAAGTAAATCTAAACTGTTTGATCACATTCAGAAAATCAAGACTTCTCGAGCTCAAGATCACACTGCCAAACAATGAACCAAGAACGAACACCTTTCTCCCAAAACCCGAAACAATGTGGACTCAAATTGAGCATAAAAAGTTAGAAAAAAAAGACCCAAATCGGAGGAATAAAAAGAAGAGAACAAACCTGGAGTCACGAGGATGACGGCGAACTCGGCGACGACGATGGTGGGTCACGACGATGATGGGCTTCTTCGATCGGCAGTTCGGCAGTAAGGAGGGAGGCTAGGGTTCCTTCGGGCTTCGGCAGAATCGGCACACGAGAGAGAGAGAGAGAGAGAGAGAGAGAGAGAGAGAGAGAGAGAGAGAGAGAAGGCAGATTGGCTTCGATACGGATGCAGTAGGGTTAAAACCCAGTATCAAAACGGCGTCGTTTTGATACTGGATTTGGATTTTAAAAAAAACCCGGGTACTGGGTTTAAAACCCGGAACCCGGACCAGGTTGATCCGGGTTTTGTAACCGGGGTTCGGCCCTGATATGATCCGGGCCGGAACCCGAAACCGGAATCTGGAAAATTGGATTCCGGATAGGGTAAAAACCCGGCCTGGATGAACACCCATAATTCTAGATGTTCTGGAAATCTAACTTAAAGGGCTACAACTTTGTCTCTAATAAGAATTTCCAAATTCGAACTCCTGAAGTGCATACGCGTCTGTCAAGATAAGTCCTAATATTTAGGCGATTTTTCTAGGTGAGAATCATGAAGATATTAGGGTTTCTTTCCTACCCTATATAAGTATATCATTAGCATGAAAAAGAGGAGAGTGGAGGCTGAAAAGAGGAAGAGAGGAAATTAATTGTCATGGCAGCCGTTTGCTTTATTTTTCCTTGAAGATTTTTGTTGTCCATTATATTTATGGGTAACTAAATTCTCAAATGGGATTAGGGATGAACATGCACATTAGATGGTATTTTTAATTTATTTTTTATTTATGTATTTGATTTTTAATTACTAAAACTATTTTGTTTTATCATTCTCAATTCATTGTTGATGTTTTCTTCTCCGAATAATCATAGAATTTATTCTATTTTATGGATTCAATCATGCTTTTTCCATTGAATGGTTTAGCTCTTTAATTATGTTTGGATCAATTATTTATCTATATTGATTTAACTTGTTGCTGCAATATCGCTTCCAAAGTATATTGTCGTAGTTGAATTTTCTCAATAGTGATAATAATTTATGTATTTTAAAAGTGGCGAATGATTTTTCAAATGATTATATTTGGTTTAATCTTAGTTTATAAATCTATACCTTCCTATTGAAAATTTTGGGAATTGAGTTCCCAATTGAGTTATTCATTGAATTAAGAATAATTAAAATATCGGATTTGTGCAAGGAATTCCTGACGCTCTACTGTTTGTCAAATTTGAGTACTTTTTCCGTTAGTCATTTTGCCTCACTTTAATTTGTATTTAAAATTAATATTTGTTCTCCATTAATCATTAATATTTTTATTTAGTTTCTTTGTTCCTTCTACTATTATTTTAATTTGTCTCTCTGCGGAATCGACACCCCAAAGCTGTTCTCCAACTACCGCGTTATTTTTTGGGCGTAACCAAATTTTGGCATCATTCTCGGGGAGACGGTAGAAGAATTGCTAGATAGTTTTTATTTTCAGCAGTTTGTAAAGGCGATAACTTCGTTCTTACTTTTAGCTTGCTGCACTATTTTTTTTTTTCTTTTTATAGTATCTTTATATTTTTAGTATTTTTTTAACCTTGCATGCATAGATATAGAGATGCTTTAGATTTGCTTGTAGGCCTGTGCTAGAATCAGAATCAAACTTTTTAAATCCTTTATTTGATAATCCATCTAGTCCCAAGGAAATGAGTGAACACGAAGATCAACCCACTAGGACCCTTCAGGATTACCTCCACCCTACACGCACAGCCACACCATCATGCATCATATTTCCAGCTAATACTCGCCAACTGGATTTTAAAACAGGGATGATAAAGTTACTCCCTACTTTTCATGGCTTGGAAATGAAAATCCATATGTGCACATTAGGGAGTTTGAGGAAGTAGTTGCAACTTTTCATAGTCAAAATGCAACTGATAAAGTTGTGAGACTTAAGTTCTTTCCTTTCTCTTTGAAGGATAGAGCTAAGAGTTGGTTATACGCACTAAGACCTCGATCTATTAGGTCATGGAATGAGATGACTCAGGTCTTCTTTAATAAATACTTTCCCCAACATAAGACCAACATTTTGAAAAGGCAAATCTCCACTTTTGTACAAAATGACAGTGAGACTTTGTATCAGTCTTGGGAGAGATTTAAGGAGTTTTTGAGTTTGTATCCTCATCATGGGTATGAGAATTGGCACCTAATAAGCTATTTTTATGAGAGACTTACATATAGAGAGCGCCAATTTGTGGTGATGATATGTAATGGTGAGTTCTTACAGAAAGATCCTGATGAGGTCATAGAATACCTCAATTAGCTTGCTGAAAAAGCTCACACTTGGACTGGACCTAGTGCTACTGAGAGCACAAATAGGTCACGACCTGCAGGAAACCCAAATGGTGGTGGAATTTACCATCTCAGTGAAGAGGATAACTTAAAGGCAAAGGTTGAGATGCTCACTAGGGAGCTAGAGGTGTTAAAGAATAAGGACTTAAAGCCAACACACATGGCTAATCATGCAGAGTCTTTTGGACCATGTTTTGTGTGTGGCGGGGTAGATCACCTAGCCCAAGACCCACACTTGCTGAGATGAGAGAGATGTATGAGGAACAATGTAATGCCTTAGGTATGTACAAAAAGCCTTTTACACATTACTCTGATACCTATAATCCGGGGTGACGCAATTACCCAAATTTTAGCTGGAAGTTTGAAAACTAGCAGCCTGCACAAGCCCTTAGATCATATCATGCACCATATCATGCACCTTCATCTTCTAGGAGTCTTTTATAAG
The DNA here is from genome assembly GCA_003123785.1 of Pterocarya stenoptera. NCBI lineage: Eukaryota > Viridiplantae > Streptophyta > Magnoliopsida > Fagales > Juglandaceae > Pterocarya > Pterocarya stenoptera. Next base: position 355,980 of record QEOT01004073.1, read on the forward strand.
ACATTTTGCATGCTTTTATTGAGGCATATGGTAAGACTAAACAAAAGTTTGAATATTTGATTATGCAGGTTGTGGAAGAAAATAAGGAGATAAAGAGCCAAGTGTCTAAATTAATGAGCTCCTTGAGTGTGAATGAGCGAGGTAAGTTTCCTTCTCAAGCTTAGTCAGCACCTCGTGGTCAATACTTGGCGCAAGAGAATTTGAAGGAGGTGAATAACATTCTGACACGAAGTGGTAAGTCATTACACATCCCTACAACGAACAAATTAGAAGATGTAGAAAAGAATCAAGATAGTAGTGATGCCAAGCTGCCCAAAGAGCCTGAGGAGACAAAGAGTCATGTTAAGGTACCATTCCCTCAAGTTTTAAAATCAAGCAAGCGAACTCTGGATCCTAACAATGAAATCCTAGCGAATCTAAGGCATGTAAAAATCAATCTTCCTCTTTTGCATGTGATTAAATAAATGCCTACTTATGCAAAAGTTCTCAAGGATTTGTGTACAGTTAAGAGGAAACACCATGTGAACAAAACAGCATTCTTGACAGAGCAAGTTAGTACTCTAATTGAGCAGACGATTCCTCCCAAGTACAAGGATCCTAGTTGTCCAACCATTGCATGCAACATTGGAGATCATGAGCTTGGGCAAGCTTTGCTAGATTTAGGAGATAGCGTGAATCTAATGCCTTATTCCATTTATTTGTAGTTTGGTTTTGGGTGAAATTAAACCCACTTCTGTTGTGCTTCAATTGATTGACCGTTCAGTTAAGAAACCAAGAGGGATAGTTGAGGATGTTTTGATCCAAATTGACAAGTTTTACTACTCTGTTGATTTTTTAATTTTGGATACTCAATCGGTTGTTGAGTCTGACTCTAAGATTCCTCTCATATTAGGTAGACCTTTCCTTACTACGGCTAATGCACTTATAAACTGCAGGAATGGGTTGATGAAACTATTTTTTGGAAACATGACCATGGAAGTCAACATATTCCACATCAGTAATCAACTCAGGGAGAATGATTAGTGCCAACAAACATACATAATTGACGCACTCATAGATAAGGGAGTTCATACAACTCATGATTATGATTCCCTTGAATATTTTCTTGTTAATTTTGAGTTTGATACTATGAATAATTCATTTGATGGTATTGATGTTTGTGCTATTTTTGATAAACTTCAGGATTATGGCTTACATATTTTGCAACCAAAATTTGAGGAGCTGTCTAAGAAAAGTGAAAATCATATTCTTTCAAGCATGGATAGTCCCAAATTGGAATTGAAGCCACTACCCTCAAGTCTTAAGCATGCATTTCTCGACCTAGGTGACACTTTTTCTGTTAGGATTTCTTCAAAATTGAGTGCGGGTAAGTTTAAGAAATTTCAGTTGAACGAGTTAGAGGAGTTGAGAAATGATGCTTATGAAAACTCTAGAATCTATAAGGCTAAAATGAAAACGTTTCATGATAAAAAATATTTTGAGAAAAACGTTTAAGCCTAATGATCGAATGTTTTTATATGATTCTGGACTCCATAAGCACCTAGGAAAACTTTGGTTTAGGTGGATCGGCCCCTTTGTCGTGAAGCATGCTTTTGAAAATGGAGCGGTAGAAATAGAGGATCCTAAGGATGGTTGGATCTTTAAAGTAAATAGTCAACGCCTTAAAGTATTAATTGATAGGCAAGTTCCGAAAATGGAAAACATTCCACTTGTGGATCCGGTCTATCAACCTTGACCACACCACGTAGGTATTTTTTTTTTCTTTATTTGTTTTGTTGTTTTGTTTTATTTTTGTTTTTTCTTATTTTCTTTCTTTTTCTTTTTGTTGTTGTTGTTTTCTTTATTTTTGTTTGCAGGTTAGTTTCATTTTTGTCATTTTAGGTTACCATCTTTGGTGCTTAGCAAGCACCTTACGTCAGGATTTTTCCACCGCCGGCTCAGGAACCGAATGGTGACATCTACGAAATTTGGCCACCCTCTCATGATTAAACAACCAGTTGCCACTACTTGTTGGCCGTTCGGATTACCTAGCAATGAGGAAATGACTATAAATTTCCTGTATCCCCATTACAGTTTGTCATTATCATAGCTGAGGGGGTTTAATTTACATATTACTTTTCTATCACAAAATAACACAAAACAATGACACAGCAAAAAACAATTGTACAAAACTGACCAATTCACACAAAACAAAAACCAAACAACATGCAAATCACAATAATGCTAAATAAGAACATTCTCATTGGCTTCCCCATAAAATTATGAAAATAAAGAAATAAATGAGGCTCAGAATTGTGAAAATATTGATAGCATGCGTAAGCGAGGAGCCATTCACATTGAATGGCTGCAAAACCTCACTTGAACATCTATTGCCTTTTGTGGAAAGTACCACAAACTGCAATATGACATTTCAGGTGAGGATTACCCTGCCATATCGATGGGGCCCTATTAACACTTGTAAATTAAGCCGCACTACAACACCATCATCACAGCCTAATAACAACCTCCCTCCCCGGAGAGATATGAAACACTACAAAGAAACCCAACAACACAGAACAAATTACCCATGGAAAGAGCAATGAAATATAATTGATTTAAGGAAACTAAAATTACATTTTTTGAATATCATGAAATTTACATAATTGGTTTAAGGAAGCCATGATGGGTCGATGTATAAGGAACATATTTTGGAATTAAAACATTTGGTTTAGATCAGTTCTGGGCTATTCACAAAGAAAACCCGATGCCTAGCTATATATAGGCATTGCAAACAGAAGTGATATGATATTTTCATGAACTTTACAAAGCCAACAAGTCCAACCTCCCTCATTATAATATTCTAATTATCGCTTTTGGTAAAGAATTATTCCAATATATATCTATCGAATCATGATCATCATTGAATGTAAAATCCAACTCCACTTAAAGCCCATGATCATCATCTCTACCATATCTAAAGAAACATACCTATCAAAAAGACATATATCTGAAGAAACATAACATTTTATAGTTACAATGGAATCAAACTGCATTTGCCCCCGCATGCAACCATAAACGCCTCCAACTGAAGGCTCTATATGACCAAATAGGATCACTAGGAATCCAAATAATTATAAAATTTAGTAATTAGGAGTAATTCAATAAATACCACTAGATTTTCACAGCAACCAAATAGGGGTGAGAAAAATGAGAGCAAAATTGGAAATATCAGATTCGACCACAACACAAAACAAATTTCACAACCATATAAGTCCGAAAGTCACATCTCATAGAAAGTGAAAGAAAAAACATATATACAGAATAATTTGACAAAAAAAACATCTATCCATTTTCATCACTTTCTCGGCAACCAAACGCTCAACACAGTGATAAAATACAAACAAATCAATGGCAACGCAAGCTGAAAATGAGAACCGGTTTGCTCAAACAAAGGCCAAAATGAGAATGACTAAACGAGAGTGACAAAAATAAAAATAATTGAACCAATCTGAAAGCATCTCTATTTTCTCAGCAGCCAAACAGCGAAGATATCGCCGACGCAGACCACCAAATAGTGGCTATTTATCCATCGCATACTTACCTTGATCATGGCCTCGGGAGGAAGAAAAATGGGAAGAGAGAAATAGAGAAGGAGAGAGGTATGAAATGAGAAAAAAAATTCGAAAAAGAGGGAGAGGGGCTGCGAATCTTGGTGTTGCGAAATCAAATCATCAAAATTTTGAAGAAACCGAAATCAAAACTTACAAAATTTGCCAATGGATTCGAGGCTATGATCGTTGGTGTTTCGAGGGAGGGATAATGCCAAGAGAGAAGAAGACGCGGGATGGAAGACTCTCAAATGCGATGGAGAGCTCCAGTCATTCCCCATGTAGATCCCATAAAGTTAAACCGCAAAATGGGGAATCTAATGGGGAGGAATTTTTCTCCAAAACCCTAAATTCATCCCCAAATTATTTGGATAGAAGGTATACGGGGAATCCAATGGAATGCTCTAAGAAGTGTATTAGAAAGGAGAATTAGAAAAATGATGCAAAGAAATGGAAATAAAAATATTAGTAAAACTTTAGAATAAATGGTCTTATTTGTAGTTATCATTTTAAGTAAACTAAAGTAAGGTATATTCTTATAATATACTCAAGAATATGTTGAGACTATTTTTTCACAATTATAGAAAATAGATATTTGTCAAAATATATCCAAGAGTTACTTAAATACATTTTCTCATAATTATAAAAAATGGATATTCTCAAAATATGCCCAAGAATATCTTGAAAATATTCTTTTACAATTCTCGAAAATTTTGGTATATAAATTTTGAATCAATTTAAATTTTGGTTTGGCTTATAAATTTGAATTAATCTAAAATATGATATAATTATATGAAATTATATAAAGGGAGATATTGCAGTAAATATCAAAAAATATGAGAATATGATTGATAGTTAAAGGAAATATATAAAATGAATAAAAAAAATTAAAAAATATAATATTTAGATGATATAGAGAAAAAAATTAGATAAACTGATATATGGTATATTGTAAAAGTCAGTATGTAAAAAAGAAAAGTGGGTTTTGATGATGTATTTTAAAGAATATGATAAAGGAACCATTGAGAATGCACTTACTAATAATTGAAACACCAAATTATTGGTATCGGATGGGTACCAAACACCCCATTTGTGAGGGCCCAAGTTTGTGTGAGTGTGTGTGTTTTCTTTTTCTTTTTTATTTTATTTGCTAAGCCCAAGTGATTGTAGTAAGTGGATTCTTTTATTTTTGTGTGTGTTGATGGATTGATTTCAAGCCCAGCCCGTGTGCATGTAAGTCCAGCCCTTTCTCCCACACGAAACGGCGTCGTTTTGAGGCATGGACCAAAATTTAGTCTTCCTAACCTAAACGACGTTGTTTTCAGCCAAATGGTAAAAACCCTAAGACCCCATTTTCTCTCATGTGCCGCGCAACACCCCTCTCTTCTTTCTTTCTTTCTTCTCCATTTTCTTCTTCTTCCTATAGCACCTCTCTCCACGATCACTGAATCACCTCCACGTGTTAGCCGGGTAGAAGCCCCTCTCCTTCGTCTGCCTCCACCGCATGCCCTGACCAATCTGCGTTGTTCGCTTTTTGCAATCCGTAACACCCTCGGCCATGGTAGCTGCTCGCCATCCCTGCCCACCACTTGTCACATGCCCAGCGTTGCTCATGAAGCCCCCACCGTTCCCCACCACTAATGACAGCCACGGCTGCGATCTCCAACCCCCAACCCTTGGCCTATAAATAGGCTAAGTCTCTCCACCCCCAAATCATCCCTCAAACACTCTCTCCTCCTCTCAAACATTGTCTCTTTGCCATCCTCTCCCTCCAATCATCATTCCGTAGCCTTCAAGAATTTTTCTCCAAGCACCGTCATGTGCCACCGTGAGCCACCACTCCGAACAGTGCTCTGGTGGCCGTTCGACCACCTCCTAGCCCTCCCCTTCCCATTCTCGACCTCCTCCTCCCCCCTTGGTTCCACCCAACCTGTGAGCTAAAACTCACTTTAGTCACTACTCTGCCACACCCATTGCCAAAAATTATCTCCTCCATCCTCTGTCACGTCAGATCTACCATCCTATAATTTTTCCTAGTCATAGAACCCTCTAACCTGTCTAGATTCCTCTATCACCATGCTCCGCCCTCCAAACTCCACAACAGGACATGCATGCATGCACACTCGTAAAGTACTTAAATTCATCACACTTAATCATCCAAAAAATTTCCATTCCGCTGTTGTAAGTAAATTCCCGAATCGACCCTCGAATTTCTGACGTGGATTATTTTACCATCTGTTGTGGTTGCATTCTGGTTGTGAATAAGAAATGGTCGGGGGCCTTGTGAAGTGTTGGGTTATAAAATTTGTAGTTGTGGTGAATGTCGGCCTAGGGCCGGGTGGAACGTTGAGAATCACGTGTAGTTTGGAGAATTGTGAATTTGTTGGAATTGTGACAACTGTGATATTTGTATGATGATTGTTTGTGCTATGTCATGCTATCCAATAACTACTTGTCATGCATCTGTATTTTTTAATTTGTCATTATCTGTCATGATTTTATTAATTGTGCTTTGTTCTATGCTATGCTGTGAAATTCTAGAAAAATTGTGTTTTGATGTCATTAAAAGTTTATTTTGTGGGTGCGTGCGTATTAGGACCTCAAGCCGAGATGTGATATTATCTCAGTGGAGCTCATCTGGTCACTTGGAAGGGCGTAAAATTGATTGACGTCCTTTGGGATCTTGCCGAGCAACAGTTGGCTTGGCCAAGACGATAATGCTCTAGGCACGACCCCGTGGCCCCTCTGCTGGCGGGGGGCTAGAGGATGTTTGGTACGTAATTGCCGGGAACGGAGATGGTCATCACTCGTTAAGAAGTTACATACACGGTCGTTACCTGTGGTGTGATGAAGGGAGCCAAAGTGTACGGATGGTCCCGATGGGAGACCATGGTGCACACCGTAAGAAATGGATGTAAATTGGATACAAATGAGATTTTTAGAGTGAGTGGCTATAATTAAATGATATTATTTTTGTAAGGTCATAAATGGGTATTTTGGAAAAGTCTCTCATGACTGTTGTGCATGTTTGTTTGTATATTTCCATGTTTGAAATTCTTGGTTGATGATCTGTGGATTATTTGTTGAAATTGCGAGATCTCATTGTGGTGTTCCCTCCTAAGGAGTGATGACCTGGGGTTTCATGCAGAGGACAAGTTTGACCTTGATGGACCGACCCCACCTAAGGAGTGGTGACCTGGGGTTTATTTTTCCGTTGTAGTTGATGGAGTTTTATTTTATTCTATTTTGATCAGCTGGATGACTGTAATAACTTTATGGAGGACTTCTTGTTGGATTGTATTTTAATTTTCTAGTACTTAATTTTAGACTGCCTTATGATTTTCCACTGCGTTTATAAATTGTACACATATTGCATGTCCACACACACTTGCACTTGGTGATGGGGTGTGTGACTTGAGTGACCATCACTCCAGTGTTACGACTCCTATCAAATCACACGTGGGGGTTGAGGGCGCCACTGGTGGTACCAGAGCAGTTCGGCTCTAGGTAAAACCACAAGTCACTTAGGTGCAGTATGAAAACTTTAAGCTTTAATCTTTGAGAATTCTTTTGTTTGAGTTGAGGAATGGAGTAATGAGTTGCATTTTGGCAAGCAGAGATAGTGTGACCCAGGTTTTCGGGTGATGAACCTTTTGGCCAAGCTCTTGAGGATGAACTACCACGTGGCGATGCAAATTATGCCATGGCTAGGGCATTAAATTGTATGACGGAATTCCTCCAGCAGAATTTCCAGCCCCAACCTCAGGAGGAGTAAAGGGGGTGCTCTTATAAGCGTTTCTTGGCCCATAGAACCCCTGGATTTGCGGGTGAGGAAGACCCGCTCAGAGTTGGAAGGTGGATCAAGGATTTGGAGTGGACATTCAAGATATGCAGGTGCACTAAATCCCAGAAGGTGCTTTATGCAAGCTACATGCTGCAATGAGAAGTTGCCGCTTGGTGAGAGACTAAGCGGGAGATCCTTGAGATGGAACTAGGATCTTTTGCAGTGGTGACCTGGCAACGCTTTAAGTAGGAGTTTGATGATCGCTTTTTTCCTAACACAATGAGGTGTTAGAAGGAAAGGGAGTTCAATAGCCTCGTGCAAGGAGATATGACGGTGGAGCAATATGCTCGGAAATTCATGGAGCTCAGTAGGTTCGCAATGCATCTCATTACCACTAAAGAGATGCAGATTGAGCGATTTTAGGAGGGATTGCATCAGTAGATCTGCTGACAAGTCGCTTGTCTGCAAATTCAAAATTTTCAGAGATTGGTTGAGGTAGCCTCCATAATAGAGCGAGTGTTTGCTGATGCGGTAGGCTCTCCGATGGGCCAGAAAAGTGAAGCTTTGTAATAGAAGGAAGCAGTTCGAGGTCGCCTCAGGAATTTGTGTCAAGGACGGGCGCAAGGCAGCAGGCATCTGCTGGTGTGCATGTCGGGGGCAGAGTCCCAATATGTGGAAGGTGCAACCGCTCCCATGAAATGACTATCATTAGGGCGAGGCCCAATGTTTCAATATGGTCAAGCAAGGCACTATGCTCACGAATGCCCTCATGCTGCTCAAGGAAATCGACCAGGACAACGTGAAGAAAGGACGAATCAGAGGCAGATAGTGCAGGCATAGGTGTACGCTCTGACACATGGTGAGGTCAATGATGAGGCCCTGGAGAATCATGATGCGGGGGTCATCATAGGTATGAACTTGAATTGATATATTTGAGTTGATGATTGTGTAGTTTAATTTCTAGAATTAGATTGGAAGTGTTTGATCTCATCAGGGAGACTTCGCTTGTATGAATTTATGCTTGTACCGTTTTTGATTCGGGAGCATCCCAATCCTTTGTGTCAGCTACCTTTGCGCGAATGTGTAACTTAATCATGGAGCCTTTACAACAATATGTGACCGTAGCGTTACCAAATGGAGAAAGGGTATTGTGTTCGAAGGTTACCTTAAGCTATCCTTTGGAGAAAGGATACTTGATGCCGATTTAATAGTATTCAAACTGCTTGGGTTTGACATCATTCTGGGAATGGATTGGCTATTTCGACATTTCGCCAGTATCAATTGTCGAAGCCAGGTGGTCAATTTTCATCGACCAGGAGGAGACTATATGGAATTCGCAGGTTGTATACTGAAGTCGAGACCTATGGTTATATCTACGATCCAAGCGAAGAAAGATTTGGCAAGTGAGGCAATGCTTATCTAGTTCAAGTGGTAGCTAAACCAGTGGAGAGGAAGTCAGTAGTGGGAATTCCAATCCTTGAGGAGTTTCCGAAAGTTTTTGCAGATGACCTCCCCGGGTTGCCTCCTGTTTGAGATGTTGAGTTCACGATTGACCTAGAACCTAGAGTGGCTTCGATGCACAAGGCAGGACTATAGGATGGCACCAGCTGAGTGAAGACTTAATTGCAAGAACTGGTAGACAAGGGATTTATTCAGCCCAGTTCCTCAACTTAGGGAGCGTTCATACTGTTTGTCAAGAAGAATGATGGTAGGGGTGTGCAACCAGATCCGGATATTCGGCCATAACCGGATCCAGATTCGGATTCTAAAAACCGCACAATTATCCACCCAAATTCATCTAGAAATAATCCGAGCGGATAATCGGATTCAGTCTGCATATCCGGATTTTTTTCCTTTTTTGGCTATAAATCCGGATATTCGGATTTAGATATCTAGATTGTAACCGAATTTAATCCGGATTTATTAATACTTTTTAAACTTTAAAAAGTATTTTTATAGCACTTTTTTTTTAAAAATATTATGATATCATGTTTAAATTGCACAGATTTTTAAAGAAAAAATAATTTAAACACTTTTTAAAAGTTTTTTTTAAAATAAATAAATAAATAAATAAATAACAATGCAAAATAAATAATATTATTGGTACATCACAATGTAAAATATTAATTTACAAAGAACAAAATATATAATAATACATCATAACTAATTAGACTAATACAATGCTACTACTTTTCACATCTTGAATATGAAATTTGGGAGAAAATTGATTTCTTTCATCTGCAACACAAGTTGCAGCAATATCAAATCAAGTGTACAATGTCCACACTAAAACTTTACAATCATAGACAAAATCTAGAGGTAAGCATTGGTGAAGTATAAAAATGCCAACCTAACATGAATTTTGTGGACATCTATTTTCCTTATTTAATGCTACTCATTAATATTTTTTCCCAAAGTCAGATGCATATCTGGTATAGGGATGATGATCTTCTTTCAGGGCCCACAACTTATGGGAAAGAATGGTAACTCAATAGCTACATTTCAGCTTCTTGGGGCAAATGCAGCTTGTGTATTAGCATGTGCGTGAGAGAGGTTGCTCAAAAGGGGTTACATTTGTTGACCATACAGTGAAATCAAGTGAGAGAAAGCTCTGCCTACTTCGGGCTTCAGAAGTTTCTTCAGGGGAAACCAGTACTTGAGCAAAAAGATTAACCAACTCCGGAACTAGAGAGAGGATCTGCTCGAATTGAAGTTAGGAAATGAAACAAATACCTGACGATTTGATCCTCTTTTAGAGGAAGAACTTTCAAGAAAACAGGAAGGACTTGCCAAGAGTAACCATAGGATAGACAGAGCCTAAAAGAAGAATTAGCTAACTAAACACAACTATAACTCTGTTAATGTAGTAGAATCAGTTTGTTGGCATATTCTAATGACAAAACTCCCTGTACCAGCAAGCTGTTTGAAAGTTTTTTTCACTCAGCATATGTGCCCTTTAATGAAAATCAATCATCTTTGTGTTCCCATTGAATTGAAAATACTCATATATATATTAAACAAAAGTGATCTTTGTGTCAAATCACTCATGACAGTAGCTTACAAGTNTAAACAAAAGTGATCTTTGTGTCAAATCACTCATGACAGTAGCTTACAAGTATATTTCTCACACTCGGTAATAAAAAATAAATAAATAAAAAGGCACCTTATCAAACTCCCAAATGAAACATTTTAGGAGTTCTTCAATATCTTTAAGTGGAATATACTTAAGTTGCTGAAGTTGAAGGATAAGGGTTACCTTAAGAAGAAAAAAAATGTGGAGGTTAAGTTAAATAGATAAGTTAGTAATAAAAAATCAAAATTAACAAATAAAAGCATTTACCTTCGATGGCAACACCTTTTACATGCTCCTCTACATTCCAAAAATTAATTGGTTTACAACGCAACCAATTTTGTGCGCAGATTAATGCTTGGACAATCTTTGGCACTAATGAGCTTCAATATGGGTCTACTACACGTCCATTGGTCCTGAGTGCAGACTCGGATGCAATAGTGGAAATAGGATGACCAATACATAATGTGCGATCTTCGCAAGGATGGGATATCTAAATGAGTTCCTCTTCCACCAAGTCAAAATCTCAAACTCGAGTGTTTGTGGTTCAATCACATCCGACAGATACCTATCCATGTTCGAGCTAATTACAAAACTGTTTTGCTCTGCAAGATATTGCTCTAGAGCTATATTAAAATCTTTATAGTCCGGGTCGTCACCAATAATACTTGAAGAACTTCTATGAGTTATATTTGATCTTCCACTACCTAACCCATGAAACTTATGGTATTGCTCAATTAAATGATTCATGAGCAATCTCAATTTGGCCTCAATTCTATCTCCGCATTCATCACATTTGCACCTTTTTAACCAATATCATAAGGTTGTAATCTTATATCGAGGGTTAATGACAAAAGCTACATAAACAATCATGTTCATTCTATCTGTATTCTCCCAATATTGATCAAACTTAAGTTTCATATTAGACGTCATGCTCATCAAAACACCATCCTCACTCTGACACATCTTGTTCAAAGTGTGCTCAATTGTATAAATTTGTTAAAATAACATATTTTAGGTTACATACAATGAGCCGAAGATTTTCAAGATGACATCATAAAATTTTTTTAGAAACTTAATAAAAATTCAAGCCCTTTGCCAATCCTCATATGGAGGCACCAAAACTGTGAATCCCTCACTCCCATTAGCACAAAAGTTTTTTCGTATTTTTCAACAATATTAAGCATTAGGTATGTTAAGTTCCATCTAGTAAGAACATCTAGACATATCATTTTTCCACACTCAATGTTGAGATCCTTTGCACATGTTTTAAACATATCAAGTATTGCCGGTGAAGACCTCTCAAATATTATTGCCTCTCTAATATTATTTACTACATCATGTATAATTTTTAAACTATCACATACAATGAGGTTTAAAATATGTGCAGCACATCACACATGTATAAACTCGCCCTCCAAAATTGTGAACTCCTTATCTTTTATGCTCATCCTCACATAATCAATAGTGACATCATTAGAGCAGGCATTATCTACAGTGATCATACAAAGGCGGTTAATCTCCCAATCCATCATGCAAGACTCTAACATTCAAGTAATGGTCTCACCCCTATGATTAGGAATATAGAAAAACATTATGATTTTCTTGTTTAATACCAACTTTGATCAATATAATGACATGTAACACATATATAATTCTTGTTTTGCATCAATGTCGATATATTGGTGGTCAAACAAATTCTTTGACTGCTCAACAAAACCTTCAACTTTTGCTTCTCTTATTGTCTAAACTAATACACTCTTTTTGAAAAGTCGTTTAGGATGACAAGGTGTGTGTAAGCTTTAAAGTATCCAAGAGTTCAACAAATGTCGGATGCTCTATAATCTTTAATGACAATTCATATTGGATAAAAAAATTGGTAATCATTGCCTTTAATTTTTCAAGACCATAATTTCCTAACACTTAAGGATTAGATCCTTTACCATCCATCATTCCAGAGTGTGATGGTGATTTATCCTCCGCAAGATTTTTTTTTTTTTTTTTATCTCTATTAGGAGAGTCTGGACAAGCAAATCTTAGGTAGTGTGACATTGATGAAGTGTCATTTTTAAAATGGCATCCATAAAGTTTCAAGCAATAATTACATCAAGCTTTAGGTTCAATAGGATCAACAGGTTCAACCATTGTAAAATGACCCATACAATAGATTGGTTGGTAGTCTTCTTGGCTCCTTTTGGATTTGGGATGAGAGATGGTGCGGGTCTGGGGTTTGGGGTATTCATGGAGGAAGGCACTAAGGTCTAGTTTGGATGGCGAGAAGTGTTGTGAATAGTTGTAAGTAGAGATTAAAGTGAATATGTGGGTCCCATTGAAAGTGTTTTGAGTTGTTTGGATGTATGAAGTATGTTAAGTTGTTAACTTTTGGATAGATGGTTGAAAAATATGTGGGTCTCATAAATATTATAGTGATTTTATAATAATAATAAATATTATAATAATTTGTTTATTCTTATTTTAGATTATAATGATTTTATTTTATTTTTATATTATAGTTTTTTTTCTCTTTCCTCACTTTCCCTCTCTCTCTCTCTCTCTCTCTCTCTCTCTCTCTCCTCTGCCTGATTCCCTCACGCCCGAAATGGGCAATATTTGGCGTGATTCCCTCATGCCCGAAACGGGTTTCTGCTGGTTTGGTCGCCGCCGTGCGCCGCCCGACCTCACCGCCACCACCGGTGACTTTCTCTCACGCCGGCGACTCCCCCAGCTACCACCAATCTCCCCCATATGCGGCTCTCTCTCTCCCCTGCGGTAACCCAACCGAAACCCATTTCGGTTGTTTCTATCCACTTGGGCTGCCGTACACGGCCACTCAGGCGACCGCACCTCCACCACCTTTCGCAGACCCAACCACCATGAACCTCCCTCTCCCTCTCCGTCGCACACAAGCAAACCGAAACCCATAAATGGGTTTCACTCGAGTTCGCCACCGCATCTCCACCACCACCTCACACAGACCTCGAGGCCACCACCATCTCACACGAGCTCGAGGCCACTGCACATATTTTGTGGCGGATTCGCTGGTTTGGGGAAGAATTTTATGGGAGGCTGAACTGCGAAGAGAGAGGGAGGGAGAGAGAAGTTGCGTGGGAAGTATTCTCCACGTACAAAAATGTCTCGTTTGGATGTAAAACACTTCTCACCTGTACAAACATATCTAAGAGTAGTTGAGGTATTTTCAGTGTCCAAACACAGCCTAAATGACTAGTGTCTTCCTCCATGTCTAATGAAATATGAGTTTAACTAGAACCATCAACGCTACCACTAAAATTACCTTCCATTTGTTTTAAACATAAGAAAACAAAAAGAAATATAATAAAAATCAAATTAATAGCTAACATAGTCGACTAGTGACAACAACAAAAATATAAAATCCATACAACATTTCCAACATGAGTGCCAAAAACAGTTTTTCTGATAATTAATTACCATGATCACGAAAAGCAATACCTAAACAAAAAACATTAGTACCAGAGAATGCATCTAATTTAGATATTATCACGAGTCATTAAGATTATGGGGAAGAGCTTGTGTACACCTCTCATTCGACTCCGACAAGCAATAGTCAGCAAAAGTGTGTGTCTAATCTTAATACACCCCAAAACATAAATAATTGGAATTGGTCCATGTGTTCAAATGTGAATCGCTTGTTTATAGGAACATGCAGTCAGAGTGCACAGACAGATTGATAGTATAATATATAGTTTTATAGCTAATGTTTTTGGCCAAGCTTTGACTACCTATAAAGCAGATCCATTATGCAGACAAGACCTGGAAGATATTATATAGAATAAGTGGTGCTATAACAAAAGGGCCTAGATATGCTTGTAATATAATGAGTGAAAATTAAAATAATACTACTCATGCACACATGGTTGGTATTTGGTAATGACACTCTCTGCTTTTATCTATTGCAACTTTGTTCAGCCATGAAAGTCAGTCAGCATATCTTCCATCCTAATTCTGGTATTGGATTTTAGAACCATTTTGAAAAGTTTAACAGTATAGAACAGGCATTTGAATTATGAATCTTGGCATATTCAGAAATCAAAAGCATGGATGGGTGAGTACTAAACAAGAAAATAATAAACTACCATTTTGCACTAAATTTGTAACTGCAAGTGATTCAACAACAAATTCTTTTCAACTCAATAAATTGCAAAGAACAAAAAAGGTAGATTCTTCATTTGGTCTCATGTATTTTTAACTTGAGTTAGTTGGTTTTTCTCTTCAACCTTTTGTCAAAAACGTTGTGAGCAACTGTTTATTCCTACAATATACCATAGTCATTGAATCTACTTCCTGAATACAATCAACCCAGAATATTGAGCATCCTAACATAATAATTTATTGGTATAAAGAAAAGTCAACTAAAAGATGGCCATGCATTTTACACAATGAAAAGACTTCACCATCCGAGAGAGAGAGAGAGGAACATACCGTAGGTTTCGGAGTTGAGAGAGAGAGATGGGGCAAACAGAAGCTGAGACTAGGGTTTTCATCATTCGAGCGACTTGAGAGAAGCTGAGAGACTTGACAAAAAGGAAGAGAATTCGTCTAAGAGATTGGGAAAACCCT
Source organism: Pterocarya stenoptera (assembly GCA_003123785.1). Taxonomy (NCBI): domain Eukaryota; kingdom Viridiplantae; phylum Streptophyta; class Magnoliopsida; order Fagales; family Juglandaceae; genus Pterocarya; species Pterocarya stenoptera. The sequence goes on from QEOT01004073.1 coordinate 371,017, forward strand.
AGTCTGAGAAAAAAGAATTTCTGCTTGAGGATTCATCAAGAGTAGTCTAAGAGATAGAGAAAAAATTTATGCTTCCTAAATGACATCATTTTGGAAGAAGGATTTTTTTAAAAAAAAGAAAGGACCCAATTACGAATAATCAGGTCATAAAATCAAATCCATAACTAGATCCGGGTTTCTCTCCACCGCTCGAATACACCCAGATTCTAAGTTTCGAACCAGACCAGGAAAAAATTTGGCCTTGTTCTACACTCCTAAAGGATGACACCCTTAGAATGTGCATTGATTATCGAGAGCTTAATAAGGTGACCATAAAGAACAAATATCCATTGTCCTAGATCAATGATTTATTTGATCAACTTCAAGGCACAACTATATTTTCGAAGATCGATTTGAGATCGGGTTACTATTAGCTGAGAATAAGGGACAAAGATGTACCGAAGGTTGCTTTCCGATTAAGGTATGGGCATTATGAGTTCAAAGTAATGCCTTGGGATACCTAATGCCCCTGTAGCTTCATGGACATGATGAATCGGGTGTTTTAGTCTTGTTTGTATTCCTTTGTGGTGGTCTTTATTGATGACATTCTTGTATATTCCAAGGATTTGGAGGACCATGCTAATCACCTACAATTAGTACTGAGTAAGCTACAGGAGCATCAGTTATATGCAAAACTCAGCAAATGCAAGTTCTAGCTTGATAAAGTCAGGTTCCTTGGGCATGTCATCTCTTAGGAGGGTATGGCTGTAGATCCTGGTAAGGTTGATGCAGTTTTGGCCTGGCCACGTCCCATGTTCGTGCATGAGATCCAAAGCTTCTTGGGACTCGTAGGTTACTATTGAAGATTTGTGGAGGGATTTTCTAAATTGGCTGGACCATTCACTGCTTCGACAAAGAAAGATGTTGAGTTTGTCTAGATTGATAAGTGTGAAAAAAGCTTCCAAGAATTGAAGAAAATGTTGATCTCGGCACCGGCACTTCTAGAGTCGTACAAGCCGTTTGTTGTTTTCAGTGATGCCTCCAAATTTGGTTTGGGGTGTGTTCCGATGCAAGAAGGGTGAATTGTGGCTTATGCACCCTGCCAAATGAAGGATCATGAAAAGAATTATTACACTCATGACTTGGAGCTTGCAGCAGTGGTTTTTGTTTTAAAGATTTGGCGGCACTATCTGTATGGCGAGACCTATGAAGTCTACACGGATCATAAAAGCCTGAAGCATCTCTTCACATAAACATCTCAACATGAGGTAGAGAATGTGGTTGGAGTTAATTAGTGATTATCAGTGCGAGATTAAGTACCATTCTGAGAAGGCAAACTAGATCATTGATGCACTAAGTTGGAAATCTCACATTGTGGATGTGGCTGAATCATTGGGGGTAGACTTTATTCTTTTCAGAATGAGAAGACATTTAGTGGAAAGTTCGCAACAAGAGGAGTTCTTAGCCTTTATGCACGAAGTCAGAGTTGTTGACCTTGAAGAGCTGAAGACTCTGCAGAGGAGAGACTTGAAACTTCTAGATATCCAACAGAAGGTCAGGAAGTCAAGAGGACCTGCACACTATAGTTTAAGCAAAGAGGGGGCTTTGTTGTTCAGAAACTATAGGGTGATTCCTACCAATTTAGAGATTAAGAAGAATATTTTGACAGAGGCACACGCGACCCCTTACTCAGTTCACCCCAGAAGTACGAAATTGTACTAAGATCTAAAGTGAAATTTTTGGTGGGAAGAGATAAAAAGGGACATAGCCATGTTCATTGAGAGATATGCCACCTGTTGGCAAGTTACAATAGAACATCAGAGACATGCCGGTAACCTTTAACCCCACTCAATTACATAATGGAAATATGATGATATTGCTATGGATTTTGTAATGGGTTTGCTGAGAACTCCTAGTGGGAAGAATCGTATTTGGGTGATCATCGACCGTTTGACTAAAAGTGCCCATTTTCTACTAGTCACAAATACTGACAACTTGGGAAAGCTGACATGACTGTATGTGAAGAAGATAGTCAGGTTGCATGGGATACCCAAGACCATTGTATTGAATCGTGATCCAAGGTTCACATCCCATTTTTGGAAGATTTTACAGTCTTTAATGAGCACTAAGTTGAAGTTTAGCAGCGCTTATCACCCTCAACTAGATAGCCAATCCGAGCGTACTATTCATACTCTTGAAGATATGTTGAGAGCCTATGCCTTAGAATTCAAAGGCAATTGGGAAAATCACTTGCCTCTCTTAGAGTTTGCGTACAATAATAGTTTCCAAGCTTCCATTCAGATGGCACCTTACGAGGCTCTGTACAGGTGGAAGTGCATATCACCGTTATACTAGGACAAGGTTGGGGAGAGCAAGCTTATTGAGCCAGAAATAATTCAAAAGATGAAGGACCAGGTCAGAGTCATAAGAGATAGGATGGCAACGGCTCATAGCTGTCAAAAGAGTTATGCAGATATGAGGAGAAGAGACTTGTCTTTCAAAAAAAGTGACTGGGTGTACCTCAAAGTCTCACCCATGAAGGGCATCAAGCTATTTTGAGTACATCTCGTGGCAAATACTTTTGTTTTTGCCGGAAGAAGTTTTTCCACCAAATGTTCTAGTGGGTAATACTAAAATACCCACCAGTACCTCTCGCTATAATTGGTCTTATTCCCACGAGCAATGATGAATGTAAACGTGCTTTGGTAGTGAGTTTAATAGGCTATTGCTGTGGGATTTTCCGTGGGAATAGTTTGATATTTTCCAAGACTTCGACTCTATGTGGGATAAAATACTTTTTGTGGCGACTTATATCCCACGAGCCTTCTACGAATAAAATTGGTGAGAATAGAGTTTTTCCCATAAAAAGGATGTTTTTTGCTCTTTCCTCTCATCCGGTAGAGGAAAGTAAAGAATGGGATATGAATTTAGCTAATGAAAGAGAAAGGAGAAAGGAAGGTTGGTTCCAATTTCCATGACCTTTTAACTTTTGAGAAATACTTAACTTTTACCTCTTTGAGAATCACTAACGAGGTTGCTTTCTCATTTTATCATTTTTAATTGGCCAAAAGTCTCTTAGGGCTGTTTGGATTGGGAGGAGAGTTGAGATGAGTTAAGATGGTTTGTAAATAGTAGAATAAGATATTTTATGAATATTATTTTTTAATATTATTATTATTTTAAGATTTGAAAAAGTTGATTGTTTATTATTTTTTATATAGGAATTTGAGAAGATTTTTTGGGGATTTGAAAAAGTAAGATTGTTTATTATATTTTGGTGTGAAAATTTGGGAATATTCTTTTAGAATTTAAAAAAGTAATATTGTTTTAGTGTGAAAATTTGAGAAGATTCTTTTGGGATTTGAAAATAAAATATTGTTATATTTGGTGTGGGTATGTAGAAAAGTTGTAATGATAAAGATGAGATGAGTTAAGGAGGGTTGTGAATGTTAGGACTATGGATACCACATATCTCCACATTGGTATGATATTGTCCACTTTGGGCCCAAGCCCTCATAGATTTGCTCTTGGGTTTTTACCCCAAAATGCCTCATACCAATGAAGATATTTGTTCATCCTTATATACCCATGATCCTCCCTACTTCTAGCCAATGTGGGACTTTGATCATATACCCAACAATTTTCCCCTCGAACAAAGGACTATCGAGCCACCCCTTAAACGATCATCCATCTGTTTACTCTCTACTAATCAAGATTCTTCACTCCACTGTGTCACACGCCTTACATGGAGTATTGCCTGTATCGAGAGCTTGCTCTATCCCAGATCAACTCTTCTTCATTGTCATGAAGAATCCATAGCACATCGTCTGTCCAATAGAGCTCATCCACGGATCCCATCGTAAGCAAATTGGGGCCCACCACCTTCGTTCGGCATTTTGAGGATTCATCCACCATGGCTAACTCTGGGGCATGGCTCTGATACCATTTGTTAGGACTATGGGCACTACCTATCTCCACATTGGTATGATATTGTTCACTTTGGGCCCAAGTCCTCATGGATTTGCTCTTAGGCTTTTACCCCAAAAGGCTTTATACTAATAAAGATATTTGTCCATTCTTATATATCCATGATCCTTCATACTTCTAGCCAATGTGAGACTTTGGTCGTATACCCAATGGTAAATTCAAACAAGGCCTGAGAGAGTTGAGTGTTCTTCTACTTAATGCCCTTGTGATTTTTGTACCGTTTATTCTTTCTTTATATTTCCTAATTAATTACACGTAATAAAAAAATTGGAGGTGCGTGATTTAGATTGACAATTACGTTTCTCTATTCGAAATAATGGAGGTGTCCTGATTATGCTTTCCTTTTCATATAAACTAGCTAACTTACGGCGCAATTCATCTTCCATGAAGTGTTTGATAAATTAACTTAAAGTTACATCCTCAAATCTTTGATGCATCGCTTTTTGTTCTCAAAAAGTAACGTTTGAAAAGTAATTTCATAAATTGACGTGATTTTATCTAATTTGTTAGATCTGTTTTATAATAAAAGTAATTTTATAATTTGACGAATCACATCAAGTCAAGTCAGTTTATAAAATTACTTTTGTATAATATTTTTGTAGTTAGAGTATTTTTCTTAACATTTTGGAGATGTACATGTTGGTATCGTAGCATGTTAAAAGTACGTATTTTATGGTATTTTTATCAGAATAACACCATTCATCATCAATTTATTCATTATTCTCTCGTCATCCCATAATATAATATTAAATTATTAAAAACTTATTTTTTATATTTAACTTATCTGCTAATCAGTTGATGGTACGCAATGAGATATTGAGAGAAAGTTTATTAAAAAAATAATGAACAATAATATTTTTTGTACGCTAACTTTTTTATTAATTGCATGAAAGATTTGTTGGAAACTTGGAAAGTTGTGGGAGGTAGAGATTATTGTGAAATTACCATTCGTTTCAAAAGTTTAAACCGATAAGAGATATAGATTTAATTATTTGTATTATATACTTCTTAATATTCCTCCTCACATGTAGGCCAAACTACCATTTAATGAGTGAACCCAATAAGTAAAATGTTTTATTAAAAAGGATATAGTATAGAGTTAAGATTTGAATTTATGACCTTTGTTTTGATACTATGTGAAATTACTAATTATCCAAAAAGTTTAAATTGATGAGAATATATGAATATATATTCTTAACAGTTATGAATGCATGCCAAAATGACTATTAATATCAGAGACAAGGGTTGGAATGGGAGCGCTGTCATGGGGGGCTCACCTTGACAGGAGTCAATGGTACACAAGAGGCAAAGTAGCTGGATGCTGCGCGCAGAAAGGGAAGTTGAATGAATTTTTGGTGTTGTCCAAGGATTGTGGATTGGAGTTGCATGGGAGACGAAAATGGCATGGAGTAGGGTCAGAAAGGATCGGTTGCTTCGCAAGGTTGAGTGTATAACAGTCGTGATGCTGGATTTGGAAATGGATCGAGGGTAGATGGGATGCAATCCAAAAGAAATTTAGGTTTTATTTGGGTAGTAAAAATATTTCAGTTGATTTATGAATAGTAATGAAATAATTTATGAATAGTAGTAAAATAATATGAGAATATCTAAGAACAATTACATTCTCAAACAGACTTAAAATGTGTTAAATTAAAAAAATAAATCAAGAAATTTGCTTATTTACTCACTTCAATC
>QEOT01004076.1:12341-52399 GCA_003123785.1 Pterocarya stenoptera
TCTCTCTCTCTCTCTCTCTCTCTATTCCTGGTCAAACACGGTGTGATGAAATAACACCATCTTATAAGGGAAGGGATTAGTATTACAAAGTAAGACATTATTACCCGAAGATCACGTACGTACAGCTAGCTAGAGATGCCAGATTTGTATTTATTTAATTCGTTTACATAACATATGAACTGGCCTGGTGCCGTTGCCTTTACGTACACTTCTACATAACATTAATTTGGGGCTTATAAATGAGATCGTAGGGAATCCTATGGCTTGGCTATATATGTGTGTGTGAGTGTGTGATATTGAGTTGTAGTTTGCTTTGCAACAAAGGAAAGCTTTGAAATGAAACGTTGTATTGATAATAATCACATATATATTCAAAAGTAAATGGCAATGACGTACTTGTGCGTTGAAAACCCTTGTTTGTACATCACATTCCATATTTAGCATCCGAATGAATCTTCTACGGCAATAGGCCAGATTGTAACACGAAATGCCAGTTTTACCCATATATCTTGTTGAATTGTGTGTTGCCAAGGCCCGCGAAGACACCGGACCAGTCCAAAGTAGCCCAATTAATTTGCGGGTGAGGAGTCCGGTTAACTTGGCCTGATGGCAGAGCAAACACCACCAAGAGCAAATGTCAAGGCAGAAGGTGAGCAATCCTAAGAGCATTGGCAATATTGGTCCAGCCAAATGCCAATGCAAGTCTATAATTTGGCTATATGTGAGAAATAACATGATCTATATTGGACTAGTCAATGGTCCAAAACTCAACATATGAGCTACAGTAATTCTTGGTTGCTCTCCATTGTTGGCAAGTCACTGTTCACACTCGATCAGACTATTTTATTATTTTCATCAACCTCCCCCTCTTATCTTTCCCTCGTTCTTTTCTCTCTCAGCTTCAACCCACAAGCTTCCTCGCTCTTCTTCAACCCTTGCTCCTCGTTCGTTCCTCTTCTCTCCATCAATCGTCTTCTTCTCCATCTTCTTCCAGGCCAAACAGTAAGTCTTTCTTCCTCGCTCTTCTCTCCCTCTTCTCTGTGCATTTTCTCTGAGTCTCTCCTCTTCTCTTTCTATTTTCTCCAATTCTGATGTACTCACTCCCACCTTTTTCGTTTTCTCGCCCTCCAAACACTTAAACACAACAACCTCTCCACCCCCAATAATTACTTTTAGCCTACACGAGCAAAGAGAATAAAAGCTCTAGAGAGAGATATTTTTTTGTTTGGGTTAATTTGCGATTTGTTCTCATTTGATCTTTGATTATGGCTTGAAATGCTGACGCTCTTTAAGGTTTACCGACTCTTCTTCACCATTTTTTTCTAGGCTTGAGAATTTTGGTTCCTACAATTTACAATCTGGATATCTTGATTTTGAACAAACACTCTGTGTATATTGTTCTTCTTGATGCCTTGATTGAGATCTGAATGAAGCCTTAATCTTAGTTGTTATCTTCTTCTTTTTTCTTTTTCTTTTTTTTTTAAAAAAAAAAGAGAAGAGAAGGAAGTCACATGTCCATAGTGACCCCTCCTGAATTTATTAATCAATCCCTCACTTATGGCGGAAGAATACCATAAAAAAATACATCAAGAATGAATAAAAGGCATTCCCAATTTATCTAAGTGAACTAGACCCCGAAGTTTACCATTCACATAATTTCCCCCCATAAAATCTTCTATCCTTCCTTTCGCTCCTTCCTTTGCCAGAAAATCTGCAACCATATTTGCTTCTCTAAAATTATAAAGTTGTTATCTAACATCATAAAGTTTCTCGTTTGATTGGTTGCAAAGTAGCGTGCTCCGGATTTGGTGTCGAAGTCTCGGTTCCAATTAGTGAACCCTTTGTGCTTGATTGGGCTGTTGCCTTTGTCATTGAATGATTAGGATGCATTTGCTGAGTCTAATGTAATGTGTGCATGCATGTTACTTTTCATTGTATTGTTTAGTTTTGATTCTGATTGGTTTAGTTTCTAGAAGTTCTTGGTTTGATGTTAGTTCACTCTTTGGAACTAATTGTGGTTTTGGTTTTGAACATAGCCGACCTGACCATTTAAATAATTTTAAATAAAAACTAAATTATTAATTAATATATGAAGTGTATTTGTAAAATATAAAAAAAAGTTATAAAATATTATTAAAATATATAATATTATATTATTATTTTGACTTTAAGATGGCTAGTCCAATGTGGATTCATCTAGCCAAAGTTTAATGCTTAGAGCATTGGCATTGGACTAATCAAATGTCAATGCAAGCCTATAATTTCGCTACATGTGAGAAAAAACATCTACAAAGCCAATGCTCCAAAGCTCAACATATGAGCTACAGTAAATTAAGGGGGCTCTCCTTGTTGGCAAGTTACTGTCCATCATCCATCACATTATTTTATTCTTTTCATCAACGTCCCCATCTCTCTTTTCTCTCTCTTTAGACCCGCAACCTTCTAGTCACCATCTTTTCTCCCTCGTTCGTCCCTCTTCTCTCTTTCTCTGTAACTATAGGGCTCCTAGCTAATCTGCCCCATGAGAACAGGGTCCGGAATCACCCCTTATCATTAGGATCACTGCGAAGGCACGGTCTTGAGTACTACTTGAGCAATAACATTGAATTTAAATTTTGATTTCTCCATCTCTCTTTTTCTACGAAGGAAAACCTTAAATCTATGAATTTCTCTTTTAGATTGGTCATTTTTCAAGGAGAAATTGTTGCTTGACTGTTCACTCCTAGAATCCCATTCACACATTGACTCCAAAAACCTTGAGGCTTTTTTTTAGTTGTTATAATTTCTTGCTCTTTTATTTGATTCATAGATGACAATGGGTAAGAGAAGAAGATTTGGCCAAGGACTTGAAATTGCATTCAAAGCTGCTTTGTCGAACCCTGCGATTCTTCGAGGAAGAAAAGCTAGTTACTCGAGATCATAGGAGAGAGGTTTGTGTTGGTTTTAGTTCATTTGTCTTACTTTTGTGTTGAAAAAATACATTCAGCTACTAGAAGTTGTATTGACTATTGAGAAGTATAGCATCATACTCAAAGAATTAAAAGATTTTATATATTTATGTCTATACATATTTTCATGTTTATTAGTCTTATTTGAAGTTTTACTCAAGTTGAAATTTGGTTGACTAAGAAAGTTCTTTAAAAGTAATTTATAAGGTTTAAGACCTCATGGCACACTGGCTTTTAAGTATAGTTTCTTAATTCTATTTTCGCAAACAAGGTAAAAATAGACCATAGGCTCGAGGCCCAGAATCACACTCTTCTTCTCTCTAGTTCTTTTTTACTTTGTAAACCCTTTTGATCTTGCAACCAGGCCTTGTTAACAAGTACTTTTCTATTGTTCTTGTTAATCTTTAAAATCCTGGTTCAATAAGCTCAGTCCTTGCCTCTGTCAAATCTAAACCCTGGCACCAGAAACTCTTTGGAAAAGCCTCTTATAATGTTCAAATTTGTGTCTGTGGATAAGTACTAAAACCAAAGCGTGCCTTTTTATTGACACTCGTTACAAATCATAAGCAAGCACCCATAGACTTTCCAAATCAGTTGCCTCAGCCAATCACATTAAATGGTCTTGAGGGACTACTTCAGAACTCTTGTTACATCAAATTGGAGAAAACAACATGTAAAGTTTGGTGCAAAGTTAGGTACAGATTGCAGCGAATAAAGAAAAAACTGAAAGATAAATTGGAGAACAAGAACACAGTTGAGGAGTACATATGCCCTCATTGTGCGAAAAGGTCTCAGTAACTGCTGATTTTTAATACTAAGTCACACAGAAACACATGCACATGTCTGTGTGAATTTTATTTTCCTGAAACATTGAGGTTCAAATGTTCAGGTATACTGCATTGAACACATTGCGGTTGATCTCTTTGGATGATGAATATTTTCATTGTCAGATTTGATTACACTTGCAATTTTATTGGAAGTGATATTATATAGTAATATGGGTGGTTCAACCATGCATATGTTTGTATATTAGCATTATAGTATTCTAATGGATGTGGTTAAGATACCTCGCTTAATATTAGTATGAAATGTTAATATTAGAAGAAGGGTTGGCAAAATGTGTTTGTTGGATAATTAGGTTGGGGAAACAAATAGTTGGAAACAATAATTTTAAGTAAAATATAAATTATTAATTAATATATGAAGTGTATTTGCAAAATATGATTTTTTTTATAAAATATTATTAAAATATATAATATTGTATTATTATTTTGACTTTAAGATGGCTAGTCTAGTTTGGATTCACCTAACCAAAGGCTAATACTATAGCCAAAACTTAAAGTTCTAGCCAAAACTCACAAGCTAAATAATTCCAAATTCATTTTCAACGCACCAACTTGTCTCAAGGTGAACAATCCATTTTAGACTATTTTAGCAAAGTTCGTATGTTGGCTGACACCCTCTCAGCCATTGGACATCCACTCCCTAATAAAGATTTTGTGACTTACCTCTTGAATGGCCTTGGACCATCATACAAATCCTTTATCACTTCTATAAGTACTCGAACTGAGCCCATTACCTCTCATGAATTATATCATCTGCTCTTGATTAGAAAGTCGAATGTCTCATTTCTCTCGCAGCATCAACACTCCCAATCCTTTTGAGCCATCAGCAAACTTGAGTACTGGACAACCATCTCGTGACCAACGTGGAAGACCACCTTACCTAGGTGGTCGCTTTAATAGAGGATGAAGCAAGTTCTATAATTATTGAGGTCGTAACTCATCTTCTTCCCACCCCACCTCTAATCTTCCACCTTATAACCAACAAAGCCCACTTGTCAAGTTTGTAATAAACCTGGCCATATTGCACTGCAATGCCATTACCGATTCGACCATGCCTACTAGTTTGCACCTCTGAACTCCTTCTCTGCTCATTACACCTCTCCTTTGTCCATACCAGACCCCACTTGGTATCCGGACTCTACCGCGACCCACCACATCACACATGACCTCTCACAACTTAACATATCATCAACACCTTACAGTGGGAATGACCAGATTTGTGTGGGCAACAGCAACAGGCTACCAATCGGTAACATCGATGACTCCTCTTTTCATACCTCTTCTACTTCCTTTCACCTTTTTAATGTTCTTCATGCTCTTTCCATTACAAAGAATCTTGTTTCAGTTGCTAAATTTTGTACTGACAATGCATATTTCTTCAAATTCCATTCAAACTATTTTTTGGTTAATGACATTTTGGTTAAGGACAAGTTGACGGGGACGCTCCTCACCAGCAGACCTATTCGTGATGGCCTCTACCAGTTTCCTTCACCGTCGTTCTCATCCACTCCTTCTGCCACAATCGGTGAATGTGTTCTTCTTCCTCAATGGCATAAGTGTTTGGGTCACCCCTCTCTTGATTTGGTGTCTTGCATAGTGCACGAAAGCTGTTTGCCTTTTGTTCATAGTGATTCTCTTTTTACTTGTCCTGACTGCCCATTGGCTAAATCTCACCAACTTTCTTTTCCAAAAGGCTCCACTAGGTCTGTAAAGCCTTTAGAAAGACTTTGGGCTGATGTATGATGACTTTTATTTCAAGGAATGGATTCCGTTATTATCTTTCCATTGTGGACCATTTTACTAGATTCACATGGTTTTTTCCTCTTAAATATAAATCTGATGTATTAGCAGTTTTTACTTCCTTCATTGCCTTTGCAGAACAATTTTTTAATACCAAAGTTATTTCCATACAAACAGATACTGGTGGTGAATTTCTATCTTTAACAAATCTTTGTAAACAACTAGGTATTTCTCATCGTTTCTCATGTCCTCACACCCATCTACAAAATGGACTTGTTGAGCACAAACACTATCACATTGTTGAAACTGGGCTTATTCTCCTTGCTCAAGCATCACTTCCTTTTTCTTTTTGGGATGATGATTTTGAAACAACAACATATCTCATCAATTTACTTCCCACATCGACTCTTAAAAATAAATCCCCATATTTTTTGGTCTATCACAAACCCCCTGATTATAAATTTCTCAAAGTCTTTGGGTGTCAATGTTGGCCAAACTTAAGACCTTATAACCGCCATAAAAAGAATTTTCAGTCTACTGCTGGTATCTTTATAGGGTATAGTTCATCCCACAAGGGATACAAGTGCCTAGATCTCACTCACAAATGCATGTATATCTCACGTGATGTTATTTTTACAGAACATATCTTCCCTTTTCAAATCAATTCTTCTCCTACCACTCAGCCCAGCCCAGCCACTCCTCCCGTTGTTTCTCTCCCATGCTTCCCTCACTCAATTCTTGGTCCAATACCCTCCACTTCTCCCTCTCCTGGTTCTTCTCCTAGTCCTTTACGTCCATTTTCTGTTGGCCCATTACCTTCCTCTTCTCCTAGCCCAGTCCATCAACCTCCACCAAGTCCAACAACCATGCCTTCCTCATCTTTCTGAATTTTGAATCAATCTAATTCCAAAACCTCCTCAACCTCTGCTTCTAAGTCTCCCTCTAAACTACCCTTAATCCCTCCATGTTCTCAAATCATTACCAGATCTTAGACTAACTCCTCTCGACCCAGAGTTTATATGGATGGTACTATTTCGTATCCACAACATCGTTGCCTCATGACCACTGTAGTCATGCCTGATGAGCCATCTTCCTTCACACTTGCCTCGAAATTTCCTGAATGGTGTTCTGCCATGACTAGGGAATTTGATGCTCTTGTTAAAACTCACACTTAGACACTTGTCCCTTCTTCCTCTGCTTCTAATCTTGTTGGTTGCAGGTGGGTCTTCAAAACCAAGTTGCGTGCAGATGGCTCAATTGAGAGATGGAAGGTGTGGCTCGTTGCGAAGGGTTTTCATCAACAAGATAGAGTGGATTATACCAAGACCTTCAGTCCGGTTGTGAAGCCATCTACCATCTGATTAGTTCTATCCATTGCAATTTCTCGGAGGTGGACTCTTCGGCAAATCAACATTCAAAATGTGTTCCTCCATGGGAACCTAACCGAGACAGTGTTTATGCAGCAGCCACCAGGGTTTGTTGACCCTCAACGTCCTGATTTTGTCTGCAAACTCAACAAGGCGATTTACGGCCTCAAGCAGGTCCCCCCGTACATGGTTCGCACAGTTGAGTTCATGGTTGCTCAACTACGGTTTTTCAGCTTCCAAGGGAGACCCATCTCTGTTTGTTCTTCATCAAACTGATCTATGCATTTTCGTCCTTGTCTATGTGGACGACATGGTAATTACTTCATCCTCCTCCTCTATTGTGGAATCTTTTATCACTGATCTTGGTCATGCTTTTCCAGTTACTGATTTAAGGTGCTTGTCATATTTCCTAGGCTTAGAACTTGATTATTTGCATGATGAAATCCTAGTATCTCAGAAGAAATATATTTCTGATATCCTAAAAAAACTAAGATGCTTGAAGCCAATTCAATTTCTTCACCTATGTCTGCTTCAACCAAACTGTCCAAATTTGATACACTTGTGTTTGATAATGTCACCCTTTTTAGGAGTGTAGTTGGAAGTTTGCAATATCTCTCATTGACCAAACCCGACATTTCCTTTTCTGTAAACAAGGCCTATCAATTCATGCGTGAACCAAAAATCAGTCACTAGACAGCGGTTAAACGTATCCTTCGTTACCTAAAGTCTACCATACAACACGACCTCTTCTTTCCATACCAATATAATTTTTCTCTTCATGCTTATTTGGATGTTGACTAGGTGGGTTGCCTCGATGATATACGTTCAACTAGAGGATATTGCATTTTTCTTGGTAGACATCTTATATGTTGGAGCTCTCGAAAACATCATATCGTTGCTAGATCCAGCACTGAGGCTGAATACAAAGCCTTAGCCAATTCCACTGCCGAATTAATATGGCTTCAAAACTCATCAAAGAACTCGGTTTTTCCTTCTCTTCCCCACATGTTTTGTGGTGTGATAATCTAGGAGCCACTTACTTAACAGCAAATCTTGTGTATCACCCTCGTACAAAACACATGGACATAGATTTTCACTTTGTCCAAGATAGAGTAGCTGCTAAGACACTTCAAGTATCCTTTTGCAGCAGTAAAGATCAACTGGTTGATGTATTCACCAAGCCCATAGTTGCTGACAAATTGATCTCACTCAGGTCGAGTCTCACTGTGCTAGAAACCCCAATGGACTCAAGGGGGCGTATCAAACTAAATAATACAAGTGCATAGCCAAAGAAAATTCACTCAGCCACGTCCACTTTAGCTATAGAAGATTCAGGAAATATTCCTTAGTTTGTTAGAAGTGGTCCACTACTGCAACCGTTTATTTCCTTTTATTGTTTTTTTTTTCATTCTTGTGCTGATGTCTATATAAAGAGACACACACATTGTAAACCGTATGGAAGAAATGCAGAGCATTACAGAAAACATGGTCTCTTCCTTTTTCTTTATTCTATTAGACTTGACAATGACTATGCCTTACCAATGCTCGACAATATATCGGTGGTGAATTACACATTTCATTCTAGGTTCAGGAGGTGAAATCCGCGAGACTTGGGACATTAATTAAGATTTGAAGCAAAGCATGGATTATTAAATAAACAAGATAAAAATGGAAGTATTAGCTAGAGAATCTCAACAACTAATGAGGCTATGACAACGGACAATGACCCAACATGACACTCATGAAGATCACCGACAACATATATATCATAATGAGTGAAGATCACCGGCTAGCTGTGTATATCATAATGATAGCCTATGGTGCCTCTGCCCCGATTGTGATTTGGCGGAGAACTACAGTGTCCGGAATGCATACTGCACTGATTGCAGGCCTCATGTATCGTGAATGTCTTGTGTGTTTGTGTGCTTGGCACAAAGTGTGTAAAAATTATAGCAAAAATGGGTTGAAGTTACTAGTCAAAAATTAGAAAAATGAGTACTAGAGAAACATATTAAAATCACTCAATATTACAGATTGAAATTGTTCATTGCCCAACATGACAAATATAACACAAATGATTTTACAAAAAATTGATATCTTAAACAAGGAGAGACCCTTTGGTTGCATTGGTTCTCCTTCCTTGAAATATTCCTCATGCTCTATATCTACATCAAAACCTACAGTTCCAAGGAGTGAGACTATAGTGGGACTACTATGGTGAGATTTTGAGAGAATTTCAATAAGTTATAACCCATAACAGCAACTGTAAACATAACTAATATCAAAATCGTTTCGAGTACCCAGTGCTCAAAATTATCATATAACCTTTATCCCTGGACCCCAGGTCCATTCAACAACGTGAAAACCATCTTACCAACCATTTTCATTTATTAATGTGTGTGCACGATTTCTCACCATAAATTGGCTATACACACACCCGGACTCCCTTTACTGTATTGCGATTAAGGAGTGACGACTAGCTCCACGCTTAGTACATTCGTGACCACAACATTCTCTAGCCTCCGCCAGCTGAAAGGCCACGACATCAACCCAAGAGTATTACCATCTCTCGTCTGAGACCATTGTGGCCGCACCAATGCAAGAGACGCCACTCAATTCTTAGAAGCTCCCTAGTAACCAGAGAAACTCCATCAAGATAATGCCCCATCTCTATTTGGGGTCATTAACCACACACTCTCATAGCTGCTTTTAAAAGAAGAAGATAGGCACTTTTAAAAAATAAGATCAAACCCATTTTGTAAAGACAACTAGTATATCATGGTAGAAAATATGCACATGCAAAGTTGAAGAAAATGCGAGACAAAGATGTAGAAGATGATAGCTCGACATACTCATAGTCATTAACCAGCAGTACTAGCATCATCGTAGGAAAGAATCTACCTTAGCAGTGAGTTTTCACTGAGTGAACATATGAATGAGGTAAAATCCAAGGGTGTACTTGATGTAGAGAAAAAACCCGAGTAAGAATTTCGATTGTGGTTTGGATAAAGGATTGATTTTAAAAACTCGTACCCCATTAAAATTTGTTTCATTAAATTCTTATTTTAATATTAAAATAACTGACATTATTTTTGTTAATGTAGATTGAAGAGATGTATGATGCTAATTCTGAGGCAATCTAGAATGAATTACATGCTTTAGCACGTGGTCTATCGAGACATGTTGTTTGATACTTTGGATGTGTTGTACGAGGTTATAGATTTCACACTATCGAAAGGGAAAGGAACAGAAGAAAGCGAAATGGTAGTGTCATGGTTGAAGATAGTCACAAGGAAGAAAACATCAATTTTATAGAGCTCTCATTTATATAATTGGATTACAGTACTTGGGAGAACACATTGCCTAGTTGTTTAAATGTGATTGGTGGGATGTAAGAAATCCAAGATTGGGAATTCATAGAGATGAATACTTTATCAATGTCAATACATCTACAAAATGGTATGAAGATGACCTTTTTGTGCTTGATTGCTAGGCAAATCAAGTATTTTACTTGAATGATCCGAGATGCTTGGCGAGTGGTGCAAAAAATTTTCCCCTCATAATATTTATGACAATATTCCAAAATTTTAGGAACAAAATGAAGAATGAGAACTTCCCTCTGGTGTCTAAGCTTATCAAGAAAATGCCTATTATTTCATTGCTTATATATTTCAGTCAATATGACATAGTTCCACTTTGTAGGGAAGACATTGAGCTCGAAGTTATTGATGTATCAAGTGTAAGAAATAGTGAATCCTCGTATGTATCAACTGATAATGAGGAAGAATGGTCAAATGAAACTAATACTGATTGATTGTTGCATGTTAAGAAATATCAATTTGAATGATACTTAAATGTTATTTACACTTGGTATTTCTAATAGTTCTAGACAACTATTGTAACGCCCGTCCTTGGGGTGGACCTTTTGAAAATTATTTTAGAAAAATACGACGGGAATTACCGTCCAATTTAAAACCTTTTACAGTCCTTCCCAGGGTGCAAGACTCTACGTTATAAAATAAAAAGTGTCTTTATAATAAAAGAGTTTTGGAGTGGGAAATAAAATTCTTAAAAATAAAAAGACCTTTTCGTACGTTTAAAACCTTCATGCCTAGACCTCCGTGCTCTTTCCCTTTGGCTGTGTCCCTCCTGGCCGTACTGCCCATTTAGTTTCCTGTGGGGGGAGGGGCACACAAAAAAACTAAAATGAGTCGAATACTCAGTAAGCGTTACTTCATACCGTTAAAATATAACAACATAGGTTTTCATTCATGCATTCATCATTCATGCATACTATACCTACATGCATACATGCTTTCGTTAAAAACATCAGTGGACAGGGGCTTTTCTTTAAACATGCTTTTCTTTTCTTTAAAACGTTCCCCCGTCACTGCCTTCATTTCTTAAAAAAATGCCGTGCATTCATACATACAGTTACTTTACTTTTCTTTTCTCTTTCATAGGCCGGTGCACGTTGTTACGCCCTGCGTGTTGGGGTTAGCGGCCTTTTGAGCCGATGGATTCCCCCGTGGCCACGGGTTGGAATCCCTTTCCGTCAGGGTGCAGCACTGGGTGCACTACCAGATACTACGGCCCGGCATTGCAATCTGCCCGTTCATTCATTGGGTACCCCTTTCCGTTCATTTCATATGGCCGTTACGTGTTTTCATACATTCATTAATGCCACATGCCATTCTTTTCATTCATTCATTCATTCATGTCGGCTCTAAAGAGCCGAGGCATTCATTCATTTCATTTCATGGGCATGGGCATTCATTTCTTTTCATGCTTTCATGGAAAAACATCTTTTCATGGGAAAACATTCCTTTCGTTAAAAAGCATGGCTTAAACATCATCTTTCATGGCGTCGTTTAAAACATCAGTTTTCAGGGACCAGTTTTAAAACACTTTCTTCGCGTCTCTTAAAGCATCGTTCTGAAGCTCGGGGCACGGCCCTCGAAGCTTCCTTTCTTTTCTTTATAAAATACGTACAATAGATACACATATATTCATCCATTCACATGCATACAATTAATACTTTTGGGTGCGTAAAAAGGGGCCTTCATAGAGGGGCCGTACATACGTATACTTTTCAATACTTAGCATGCTTTCTTTAAAAACATCTTTCGTGTCCTTTCGTAAAGCGTCTTTCATGGGAAAACAGTTCGTCTTTCTTTCTTTTTCTTATGTACTTTAGAAAACTCTAGAAGAGCATGAACGTAACACTTACCTGGAGTCCATGCTACTTTCATACCATGCAGTCCATTCATGCGCGTGTCAGATGGCACCTACATGCATACATAACCTTACGTCATTCTCTATCTAGTGCATAAATAGCTGACTAGAAATAGAGCTATACTTTACTTAAAACACTCTCCTGCTATCCCGTGCTCTTTCATGTTCCTTACTACGATAAAACCCTTGGAGACCCATTACGGTCTCTACTTCCTTCAACCTTACGTTCTACCTCGAGTGCTTACTCGCTAAGGTGAACTCATGATTCACCTTCGAATTAAGACACTAGGACCTTTGTCTCGTTCTTCTCATTTACCACTTTCCGATGCATGACTTAGATTAACTAAATCATGCATCCCATTCTTAGACAGTACTCTCATCATTACTCTCATGTATCTTAGCTTACTCTACTTCTCATGATCATCCATCTGCACTACACGGCTCCAAGCCACTCTGAGGCTTGAGCACCGTGTAACCATTCTTAGGACAGATTACCCATTACATATGGTGAATCCGCCCGGCTCGTGCTTCTAACCAGACAACACACGTACCTTACTCATTTATCTCTTAAGACCATCACTTAATACATTGGTCACGGACTCGTATGGCGAACGCCATACTTCGTTACCAACCTTCTCATAATCCAGCTAGCACAACCCTTCATGCTAGCTGTACCTCATGACAGTTCATCCCAACACTTGACACAATGGGACTCTGTCCATGAACACACCTTACGTCACTCCACATAGCTCGAGACTAAATCCCAAGCTATGCCGTGACCCTGTCACGTCATCTCTCATACATCCTAACCCATCACAGTATAGCTTTCATGATCGACCACGTCACTTCATGACGTTGCCCAATCATGCTTCCGCTGCACTACTCTGATACTTCTTGGCCACTTAGCACATACTCATGGCCATAAGCCGACTACACGACGACGCTCATCGCCGTAGACTACAGGCCATACTTCGCAACATATACCACAACACCTTACGTCACGCCATATAGCTCGAGACCATTCCCAAGCTACACCGTGACCTTGTCATGTCACTTCTGACATTCCACTACGTCACCTTCCAACTCATCACGAGTACGGTTCCTCACGTACTCTCGTCACATTTTCGCTACATCACTCTTACGCTAACTCTTCACCCATTGCAAGCACGACTTCTTAATCGACCACGTCACTTAGTGACGTTGCCCAGTCATGCTTTCGCTATGCTACTCTAATACCTTCTAGCCACTTCGCACTTATTTCTAGCCATAAACCAGTCACATGGCGACACTCGTCACCTTGGACTACAGGCCTAATCACACACTTCGGGACACTGTTCCACAGTTCCCGACACCATACATCAAGCTCTTCACCCATCTACGCAATCATCTTTATCTTTGCGACACGCCATACGGTATATCGCTGCACCTCATGGAGTACACTCCTCATGTACTCCCTTCACAGGACTACGCTACGTCGCCACTATGGCACTCAAGCCATATGGTGCGTCACTCCATTACAATGGAGTACACTCCATGTGTACTCCCTTCACAGAACTACGCTACGTCACCGCTATGGCGTACACGTCATACGGTGCATCGCTCCATTACAATGGAGTACACTCCTCATGTACTCCATTCACGACGCTCCACCACATCACCAATACGGCACACATGCTGTACTGTGCATCGTTTCCCAACATGGAATACACTCCACGTGTACTCCATCCACGATACTACGCCACGTCACCTCTATGGCATACACGCCATACGGTGCCTCGTTCCACCATAGGGAGTACACTCCTCGCGTACTCCATTCACGGCACTACGCCACGTCACCGCTATGGCATACACGCCATACGGTGCCTCGTCTCACCACGCAGAGTACACTCCACGTGTACTCCTTACACGGCACTAGGCCATGCCACTACGACTGCACATACACTACTACCACACTTCAAGGCACAGTCCACAACACTACACAGCACACTTCCCGACTACGCCCAACACTTCATCACCTCGCGTCACATCGTCACTACACAGCGAATCCTATAATACTAGCAGCACAGTCCACAACCTAATACTAACAGCACAGTCCACAACCTAATCAACTAGCTAGCATCTAACATTTAATATAAAAAGCAAGGGATAGAGATTTATACCACCGACGGGATAACCCGTGCGTTGCTCGCTAGCCGTCACAGCGATAACGTCGAAAGGAGCGTACGGGGTGGCTACACTGCGTATAGTGGCTATTTAGGCGTTTGGATAGCTAGGTGTGGTCTTGGAAGGGCCTAAGGTGGCCTTAATGATGCTGGCAGGGAACATAACATGACAGCTCTAGCCGTGTGCAGTGACGGTCAGTCACGCGCAGTGACTATCCATCACATGCAGTGATCAACCCACCATGTAAAGTGGTGGTTTGGACCCAAGGCTGGGCTAAGGGAACTGCCGGAGGAGCAGTGGAGGCTCAGTGGTGGCGACACGGTGGCTGGCCGTGCACTGTGAGGGAATAGGTGCTGTGGGAGAGTGAGAGAGAGTGTGCGTGCATGGGGGACAGATCGGGGCCGTGGGTGGTACCATTGGGTTCGTGGTGGCCTAAGGATGTCGGCTAGGGTGGTCATTTGCCGTGGGTGGCGGCGGACGGCGGCGGGGGAGCCTAAACCCGTGCGGTGGAGAGGGGGACACCGGGAGGTGGAGGAGAGGCCTATTGGCCGTGGGTTTGCTGGAGGAGGAAGGGGGAGACCTGAGGAGTCTCGTGGTGGTGGCCGGTGGCCGAGATGGCCGCGCACGGCGGCGCTAGGAGGCTGCACAGTGAACCCCTGAGTGGTTGAGCTGTGCTCGTGCATAGTGGAGGGAGGTGGCTGCATGGGAGGGGCTGAGGCCGCTGGAGGTGGCCAGTCGGTGGCAGGGGAGGCTGCCGTGGGAGAGGTGGCACCGGAGGACTACGCACGGCGGAGCTGGAACTCCTATGCCCATTCGGGCTTGCACCGTCGAGGGAGGAGGAGGAGAGAACGTGAGGGGGCATGGCCGGTGCTGGGAGACTCGCCGGAGGGAGGCGATGCTGGTGGTGGTGGTCGTGTGGCTCACCGGCGCACGGGCTGGGCTGGGCTGGGCTGGGCTGTGGAGGAGATCGGGCGAGAGAGAGAGTGTCACGTACGCTGCAAGCCGAGAGGGAGGAAAGAGCAAGGGGAGGGAAAAGTGAGGGAGGAGAGAGAGAGGGCTGGGGTTTAATCCTAAAACCCGATGTCTGGGGGTCTATAAAATGATCTACAATGACCCTTAAACACTGATTTAAAAACAAGTAAACGCTTATTTATTTAAAAGCATTGAGAGGGATAAAGATAGAATATTATATAAAATAATATTCCTTCATCATTTATAAAATGATGAAGTCTTACTTAAAATATTTAAAAAGTGTAAAACTATTAATTTAATTAAAGATTCCCTTATTATTTAAATCACATAATATTTTAAATAACTGGAATCATTTATATAAAATGATTCCCACAATTATAATATTTTTGGAGCTCTTCAATGATGTTATAATTGAGTTATTTAAAATATTCTTTAGTTAAATAATAATAGGAATCTTCCATTTAAAATACACATAACTTTAAAACACAAGATATAACTTTAGAAATCACGTAGTATCTTTAAAAACAAGCCATCGAGTCTGGCACGCATAACGGGACTCTTAGACACTAGAGGGGAGGAGCGGGTTGTCACATCACATCTGACGTAATTGCTTACGTCAGAAGAAGGAAGGAAGGAGCAGGGTGTTACAACTATACTACCTAAACATAAAGAAATTTGTTTGTCTACACCTATTCCTGACTCCTCGTTGGACTCACCTAGTGAGGATGGCGTATCGACATCCCAAGAATTAAAACAAGTTATGTTAATTAAGATTAATTACATATATTAATCAGAACGGTATGTCAATTAAGATTAAAAAATATATTCTTTCATAAACCATATAGCGGTTACAAATCCTATCAAGGCCAAGGTGTTACCAAAGGCGTTGACTTGGACAAGTGTGCAAGATGGGCAAAATCATGTTAATAATATTGATGATGACCACATTGGTGGTAGTGGCTGCTTCTGATGTTAGTACTCTTACTCATATCTATGTAACTACAACTATATTGTCTTGGACCAGAGTTCTCCAAGATGTTGAGGACCATATAAAAAAAGTATTGCTTGGTAAGTAAACACTTTTTGTTTTTGTCTATTTAATATAGTGTGTTGTATGATTTTTGGGTTGTTTATTAATTATATTCTAAAAATATTTTCAAGCATTAGTTTGAACTTAATTTAGGGCGACGAGAGGAGCAAAAGACTGTTGATGAACTGATGAATAATGCATACCGCAAGTATATATATAGATGTCGCGCCAAATTCTTTTTCAAGGCATACAGTTGGACGATTGGAAAAAAAAAACCTTTGTGATATATTTAAAGAGCCAGCATATCAAGTAAATATTATATTTCATTATATTCTATTCACTATTCCTACCTCATATCGTCTAATAATTTTGCATCCTTTTGTAGGAGAGTAGTCGTGTCAATAAAGTAAATAGATCAAACTTGATGATCCATCAGCATGCAGACTCAAGATCTTTCCATTATCTCTTATGAAACTGGTAAAAATGGAATTATATAACTTTTTTGTCGTAAATGAACTTTCATTCTTTTAATGTTATTTTCTTTTATGTCTATAGGAAGGCGAGAATTTTGTTGAATATAACATGACAACATTATATGCTAAATCATGTACTAGTCGTGATGGAGAATTGACTCATGTTGAGGCACAATCAAATTATGTAAGAGTTGGGGAACCTTTAATTTACTATTCAATACATATTTATCTCATAATTAATATCTTAAATTACTTTTTAGTGTGTAGGATAAGATGCACTATAATGACTCTACTTCTGAAGAATCATCAGCGAGCGACGTTGAGATTTCTTCCCAAGTTTTGGGACTTCGTTTTGGATATCTAAGAGGTCTGGATAGTGCGTAAGACCTTTTGCCTCTTCTTTGGGATCTAGCAAATTAAGTAATTCATCTTGAGACTTAGAAGAAGCAAGACAAGAGATCAAGTAACTAAGGTCAAGGCAGAGAGGGTTGGAGGAGTTAGTGTTGTCACATGAAGCTAACATGGAGATACGATTAGTATAGCAACAACAAGAGAAGTTGTAAAGGGAGATGTCGATTCAACACCAACATATATGCTTGAAGAGATGCAGTTGATGATGTCGCAATAATTTATGCCTCCACTATCTTAAAAATAATTTTTATTATTTTATAAATGTTTTATATTATGACTATCATATAATTTTTAGGAAAATTTCAATAACTTTGGAATTATTTATTATTTTATAGATTCGAATTTCATATTTATTTTAATTTATTGGTTATTTACATTTACTACCAATCTTTCGAATGAAATTACTTGTGTTCGAAGGCATGTTCTGTTCTAATCTCCAAACTAAATGCTTCATATTCGAATGGGTATAGCTTACAATTGTAATGTTCAACTAGTCACAAGACAGGTTCGAACAATATATGGTCTGGACATTCGAATGTCTATTACTCTTATTCAAACCACTTGCATTCAATATTTGAACACCAAGTCATCCCTTGGAATGATTTTGAAATCATTCGAATTTTGGTATATATTGTTCGAATATTAGACTTTGTTCACAATTGTTCGAACATGCTTCTCTATTAGAATCATCGTAAGATGTTCGAACGAGATTAGGGATGAATTTCTTTTGTCTCAGAATTTTTTTCCTATTCGAATGGCCTATGAATGAGTCGTGTGGGTTTCGTCCCAAAATCTAATTTGGGACAAACTTTGCATGTTTTAGACGAATTATTTTGCCCTAAAAAATGTTTGCTGTTGTGTTGATCACATTAAATATTTTGTGATTGGAAAAGCCATCACCAAAATAATCTTTTAGTAATGGTTAGGGGACAATTGTTCTTAAGAAAATTAATATTGTGACTTTTTTGTTTTTATTAAAAAAGGTTTCTATAAGTTTTGACAAAATAGATTCTTTATACTTGCATTATAACTTTATCTAAGAATTTTAACAAATAACTTTACGCTTCTTGGGAATTTCTTTATTTGGTTTATATAACATATATCATTGACTATATTAATAAAGATTCAAGCAACTTGCATGGTATTCCGAACATAATTTACTTTTATATTTTGAGGTGGTCTAGCTTGTAATAGCCCGCCAAAAATTCAAAGGTGAAATTTTTATTGGCTTTAGGAATCTTGTGAAAACTCCATAAGTTTTCATGAATCGGCCAATCGCATAGGTTTTAGTCTATCAAAATAGTCTGTGTTATCACTTACTATTGTGCCAGAAGTGTGATTCTAAGTATTTGAGATAGTTATAAGTGTCAGAATGCGTTATGGTTTGCGCCATTAGACTCAATTGATTATTTAGAATTTTATGGCACAATAAGTCCATTTTCATATTTTCGGACGAAACGTCTGTTTGAAACTATGAATGTATTTTTAGGGACACTTCGAAGTTGAATTTTGGTAAACGATTTTCACTGTAGGTTAATATGAATATATAGGATTTTTTAAAGCTAAGTTTATGATTCACTTTTCTGGAGTGAATAATAGCCTCCGTAAGCGCACCAATTGCTGTGTTTCAAAATCACAGTGTGAAATATCCAAATTAGATTAGAGAAGTTTTATTTGGACACTTGGCAAGATCTTAGTCACACTTAGTGAATAGTATTAGACACTTGGCACCATGAGGAATGCTTGATGGATTTGAAGGAATCAATGTGTAAGATCATGCCACCTCAACAAAAACTTTATTCCATCCGACCAATCAAATTGTGTCAAACCAAAGAGGATTTCCACCCTAGTGAAATCCTATATGCTTGGAATCCAACTGAGAACCCAAAAGTATGGTTGAAATCGAAATCTTAAACGGTTTTATCCAAAACCATAAAGTTGACCTCAAATACCTAATAGAATCAGTTTCTAGCATTGTGTTTAATCGCTTGATTAAATTACTTTCACATGCTATTAATCATTATATTTGTGTTAGAACATCATTATCCAACCTTGTTAATCTTGGAAAATTGATTGGGCCAAGTGATATTAGATTTGGGTTTGATAGCAACCCAAACCCTCTTTAAACCCTAAAATTGAGGCCCATTCGGTTTAGGCCCTTTAAAGCCCACGAATTTGGTCTCATTGGCATTACTTCTTGGATAAGTTTTGTATCCCCACTTGGATGACCAGATATTTCCAAAAGAGGGCCTAGAAGGTTTTGAAGAAAAAAAAAATCTAAAGGGCCACCTCACTCTTTCACTTTTAGACTCCACTTTGAGAAAAGATCTTGGGCTGATTTTTGTTTATTGTAATCAGAAGAAAAGGCCAACACTCAAACTCAATTCCAATCCTATCACTTTCCATAACTTGTGTAAGAGGCTCTCCTGCCCACTTCCCACGAAAAGCAATCATCCTTTACACTTTTCCTTGATAGAACACAAAAGACTCTCTCAGGTAATTTTTCTTGTCTCTGTTGTATGCCTGATTCGAAGATTTTGTAAGTATTTTCTCACAAAGGTTCCTTCATTACATTTGTTTCCTTTTTAGTATATTTTACGTGAACATCTTATTTGTTCCATTTGGAGATCCTTTGATTCATAAAAAGTTATTCAAATGCCAGAAAGGTTAATTTGGGTGATTAACTGGAGAGTGTGTTGTCGTTTGGAGTTTTTGACCAAGCTAATGGATAGATCTTGGTCCGAAATTTTTATGGAATACTGTTAACATGTGTATATGATTAGTTTTTGAGGATTTGTTTCATGATTAAAAGTTTTGGTGAAACATTTTCTTAGATCTAGAAACTTAGAAACTGGAAGAGGAAAAACAGTTTTTATTTTGAGAAAGTTTAAATCTTTTATGGTTTAATCCTAATCCAATGGCTTTGATATTTTTATTTGAAGATCCTAAGCCTCTTATATAAATGTTAGAATGTTTTTTTGAATATATTCGATGTTAGTTTCGAAGATATGAAATTTTATGCAAGGAGATATTCGGTTAGGCCCAAGTGATGATGTTCTTGGCTAAATTTATGTTTTGATTGATGTTTAACCATGTGATCTTGAGTTTGAAGCTTGGATCTATTTTAGGACACATTTTTAAACCATGTGATGTTTTGATTTGAAGATCACATCTTTAAAAGTCATGGATCAAGAGGTTGATCAAAACAAGTTAGAAACAAAAATCAAAGGAAATAGTCTATGTAAATTTTGGCCCTATAGAGTTTTAATGGTTGTGTTTAATTTTAAATTTTTCTAAATTGATATTTGAGTTTAGGATCAAATTTACATGAGGTATGCAAATTTTGGTATTTTTGGAGTTAGGATGCAATATCCTTAAGTTAGGGGTAAAATGGTCATTGTTTCACATATAGAGGGTAAAATGGTAATTTTACTCTAAGTTGAAATTTTTCCACATTTCTAATTGTTAATATTTAAGTTCTAACTTTTAGAAATTATTATTTTTAGTTCCTCGTGATCGCGCTTAAGTTTTGTTTAGAAAATACGAAGACAGAGGTAAGTTAGCTTTTAACTTATTAGAAGTTTAATGTGTATGAGTGATAAGTAAAGGAACTACAGTGTATGTATGTATGTTATAACATGTGTCGTGCCAAGTCATTACATATTTATCTGTTACACAGAATTTATTCTGTCATGAGTTATTCATCTGTTACACAAGATATTCTGTCACGTATAGCTATACATTGCAAGTATGTCATGTTAAGTCAAGTCTCAGATCAAGTTCATGTAAAGTCAAGTCTAAGATCAAATTCATGTTAAGTCAAGTTTCAGGTCAAGTTTTTGTCAAGTCCTGTCTAAGTTGAAGTCCAATTCAATTTAAGCAAGTGAAGTTTAGTTCATGCTTTAGTTAAGTTATGTTAGTGATGTTATGTGGTATGTCAAGTTATGCTATGATTACTTATGATTTTAATTATGCATTCATGTTTTTACTGCCATGCATGCATCATTAACCTATGTGAATGTTTTCTGTTAACTTACTAAGATTTGTAATCAAATCTCACTTTGATAGTCCCAACTACTATTCCCATCCAAATGGTAGATCTTGTCACAGGACTCGAAGAAGAACTAGGATTCGACCAACTGGACACGGTCGACTGAGCGACGGTGTGACATCAATGTTAATATAATAGTTAACTTAAATTACTACCTGTACTATGGAGTTGCATCTCCATTACTCTTTTGATCATAGCCATTTTGGACTAGCGTTATGATCTCAGCTATTTAATGTCCTTTTGTATGAATTATGTTTAAAGTATTTGGGATACTTTCAATTTGGTGCATAGTATTGCTAAAGAAAAAACTTTATTCGCTGCGAATATTACATAATGCTAGATGCATGTTAGGAACATTTCATCATACATGTCATGAACGGGGGCAGGTAACCTTGTGTTGCATGTCTCGACACTTCAAATGTCCGTCCAATCCCAAGCCAAATTTAGGGGCTTCACATAGTTGGCGCTTGAGTATTGCTCCCTAAAAGGTTAGGGTGATTTCTCTAGCCGGGATTGAACTTGTTTGGATAAGAACTGTTGTTATGTTGGATGTCGGGCATGTAATGGGCTTGTTCATAATTCGGTTGGGTGAAAGGGTTCCCCACTTGGCAATCTAGACTTGCATGATTACTTGCACAATGATTACGAACAACATTAGTTTAAATAGCATTAACGTTCATCTTACCTATTTGTTGTGATAGATTTGTCATCTGTACCACCAATGTGGTAATAGCATAATCTGTGAACGCCTTATACTCCTGGTTGGCCATATTAAATTTGGAGGCGGCGATCACTTTCTTCTTCTCTTTATTGTACGCCTTGTTCTTTTTTTTGTTTTTTAAATAAAATCCAAAGTAATAAAAAATCTAGCTAGTATCAATATCAATAACAAATAATTATTCCCCGCCAATGGCACTGAAAACATGTTTGCATAAAAATATATCTGCAAGTGCATAGAATCGTAACAAGTAGTAAAGTGTTTTAAAGAAAACGGTTATCGAACCCACAGGCGATTGCGGACCTACATAGGGGTAGGGGGACCATGGCCCCCTCAAAGTTTTAAAAAAAAATTATATATATTAATTTTTTATGATTTAATAGGATTTTATTAATCTCATCTTGTGTTGGTCCCCTCTCTAAAAAATTATCTTGGCCCCCTCTACAAAATTATTTTGATCTTATAGATTATTTTGACCTAGGATAGAACAAAAAATATTTTATTATAGTTTTAGCTTACTCGGTCCCCCTAATTCTTAATTCCGCCACTGCCCACAGGGAATAATTATGCTATCGAGTATTGAAATTGACTAAATTAATTACTATTTGGAAAATCAAAATTTGAAGAATGGTTTATCTAAAATAAATTGAAGAAATGAACATTAAAATTAAGATTTTAATAATAATGAGAATAGGTCTAGAGCGCTTGAATTCACCTAGCAAATCCTACACAGTTTATTCTTCCTTGTTATAGAATCCCAATTATCCCAATTTGATGATAAAAATCCCTTAACTATTCAATATTTTCTCTCAAACAATACCAAAAATATCTCCAACTAATAGCTTCATATCTCTATGTGAATTTAACTAATTGGAGACTCATTAAGTTCTTTGAATTTTTCTTGAAAATCACACTAGTCATTGTAAAGCATCTTTGCTTTCGCTCAACTAATGATGTTTAATCGTAGAGCTTTAATCACAAATTACCTCTCTGTCTTATTGCAATCCAAAAGATCGAACAATAGTTAGGTAGAAAATTGTAAGCAATAAGAATAAAGAATAAACACTCAATCATGGAAATAATGAAAAGTAAAATAACTTAGAATATAAACTATATGTCAATGCTAGGCTACATCAAAGTTCTAGAAAATAAAATTAGTTCATAATGAAATTAAAAAGAAAGAATAAAATTGGTGTTCTTTGTTGAAGTCAGTTGATGAAGCATTCGACTCTCGTCTCTGCTCCTCCAGATCTGCCTTCTCGAAAGAACACTCAAAGAATAAATTGGAACTCTGAACACAGACTATAAAACTAAAACTAACTCTAAAAAGGCAGAGTAACTAAAAGCAAACTCAAAAACTCCCCTATTCATCCCACATGCCAGGATTAAATAGATGTCAAAATTTAAATCTGGAATCAAGATAATTGCAGCTACAATCTAACCTAAAAATCTGGAAAATAGTTGCTAAAGATAAAAGTTAACATAGAAAGAAAATACCCAAGAATAACGGATTTCTCTCAAATGGAAAATTCAGTGATAATCGTCTTGATTTGTGGAAATCAGGAGGATTTGGTAGTTAGCAGATTGATTACGAAACTCGGGAGGGTCCCATCGGGTAGATGCCCTGTGCACTGAACATAACTAGTCTCCTCATCCAATGGCCAAGAAGTCAAGTTCCTGACCGAAATGAAAGACTCCTCTCGCCAACCTACCGAGTGGTGAAGTTGCTCGACTTTGCTAGTTGTCGCCCACGATGTCGTTTAGGTTGGTCTTTTAAGTTGATTAGATAGACTAGTCTCCAAGTCTTCTCGCCACCCGAGAAGTAAAATATTTCACTCATCGCCTAACTCTTGTCGACAATTTTGATCGTCATTGGGTCGCCTCACCTACCAATAGGAACGATTATTCTCTTTGCTTCCCTCAGTACAAGGCTCCTCACCCAAATCTCCTCGGCTCTCTTTGGATCTTGTCGCCTCTCTTCGATCTGGATCCTTAGTCTCTTCTTTTGTACCAAAATACTCTCTTTTTGCACTAAATCTTCTCATTCCTTCAAATCCAAGAAAACAAAGAAAATATAAACTAAAATACATAAAATTGAAGGAAAATTGACACTTTTCATAAATAAAAGAATAATAAAATCATATAAAAATCCTACTTATCAAAATACCCCCAAACTTAAGCTTTGCTCGCCCTCGAGCAAAGAAGAAGAGAAAGACAATTAAAACAAGCATTGGTTTGATTCATAAAATTTATTGCCTCAAAGCTCGCCTAAAGTTTATAATTCAAAGGAATCATTCACCATTAACCAAGTCTAAGAGTTAATTCAAAACTCAAATCTACCGCATTATCCACCCCCACATTCTTGCACACCTCTCATTCTCACTTCACCATTAGCTCCCGGATAGTGTTATGCAAACAAGCAAATAAGTAATGGATCTTCAAACACTCCATAGGCTTGCTTTTCAAATGACTTTCCACTAATGTAGAACCAAAACTATCACTAGGGATCAATAGGTCTTTAGTCAGCTTGTAATGTAAGGCTAGGGTGAGGGCTACAAAGAAAATGTAGGATTCAAACAAAGCAAGAAAACTTAAGTTTGAACACCCTTAGAACAAAAAGAGCATTCTCTCTTCTAACACAAATATCTCTTTTTAATAATTGTGAATCTCTCAACATACCTCTCTTTATTGTACTTTCAAGTATCTATCTATTTTTAATATAGAATATTCCTTTTCGCTTGCCTTTGTAGATGTCTCTCATCGGCCTTTTCCTGTCGGCCACATAGTAGACGAATTTTTTTTTTTTCACACCCCCAAACTTATGATTTTGATAACCTGGCTATAATGAACTTTACTTGTAAACCCACTACCTCTCTCGCCTTTCATGCTCTTGTGAATCTGTGACTTTGTGTAAACTTAGTTCTCTTGAAAGGTAAGGAAATCAGTGTTTAAGCTTAAGAAGGGTAGGGAATATGAGGTTTACAAGAAATTAAAAAAAAAAATTGTAAGGCTAAAATATAATTCAATAAAGCTTAAAGGGGTGACTAGGGATAAAGATAATAAACATGTCAGCTTGAAAGGCTCAATCGGTACAAAGAATGCCTTAATCATTTCTCCAATAATATTCTATCTAGGATTTTGCCTCAAATGTAATCAAACAAGTTCTAGATTGAGTTAAGACCATACAAACTCACAAAATCCACATAAAATTTCTTTAGGTACTCACAACGATTAATGATCATAAGAAGCATTTAGTGAATATAGAAAATATCAAATTAAGTAAGATCAAGTAAAGAATTAACAACTAGACTTAAGCAATGAGGATTTTTCCAACAAATTATAATCAATTTCAATCATCTTCTTATCATTGACTTTTTACTCATCAAACCATACTGGTTTTCTTGTCATTATTATTATTATTATTCTTATTATTTTTTTTAAATAACTAAAATAATATCCTTTCCACCCAAACTTAAATATCACATTGTCCTCAATGGGAAACAGGAAGAAAACTTAAGCAAAGAATGAGAGAAGGTAAGAGCTGTTCCCCTGAGTTTTTTTTTTTTTCTGGTCTTCCAATTGAATATTTTCCTTGAAGGTGAAGCCGTGTACCCCTCGGAGATCTCCCCGGCCTCTTTGTTCCTTAAATTTGACGGAAACGGTTTAAGTTCAAGCTTGGGTGGTTCCTCAGGTGGTAGCATTTGAAATTCAACTCCATGAGGCGCGTCGGCTATGAACACTTCTCGGTCGCCTATTTGAAAGAAAGAATGTACCTCGTCGTGAGGAAATTTCATGTCTTTAAATACATCACAAGTGACCTGCTCCTCGTCGACCCTTAAAACGAGTTTCCTTTGTTGGACATCACTTAAGGTTCTCCCCATTGCCATGAAAGGTCGGCCTAGTATCAAACGGATCTCCTCGTCCGCCTCCATGTCGAGCAAGATGAAGTCGGTCGGGAAGATGAGCTTATCAACTTTCACCAGTCCATCCTCAATGAGTCCTCTCAGGTATTTTATATATCTGTTCGCCAACGGTAGAGAGATCATCGTCGGCTCTGCTTCTCCAAAACCCAGGTTCCTGAAAACAGAGGGAGGCATTAGATAAATACTTGCCCCTACGTCTCCTAGAACGTTATCAAAATAGAAATGTCTTATAGTGCAAAGGATCGTGAAACTCCCCGGATCTTTCAACTTAGATGGCAGCTCCTTTTGTAAAATCGCACTACTCTCCTCGGTTAACATTACTGTCTCAGCTTGCTGGTCGGTTGCATCCTGCTTGACTTCTTTCACCTCAGACTCCACGTTCTTGGCAGCTTTTGCATCTCACTCTATATTTACCATTCCATGCTAATTGGTGGATCATAAATTGAAGGAGAATAAGTTTCAGATATACACTCCCTGGATTTCTTGAGTTTTGTAGCTGCTTTATTCTCCTTAGTCATTTCAGCTTGCTGGTCGGTCACATCCCGATTGGTTTCTTTCACCTCATACTCAGTCTCCTTCTTCTGCAACTCCACATTTTCGGTAGCTTCTTCATCTCGCTTGGTACCAAAATGCTCTCCTTTAGCACTAAATCTTATGATTCCTTCAAATCCAAGAAAATAAAGAAAATATAAAATATAATAAATAAAATTGAAGGAAAACTGACACTTTTCATAAATAAAAGAATAATAAAATCAAATAAAAATCCTACTTATCACATCTCAAGCACAAGTGTTAAGTCGTAGCCTTTAATGCAGCAGAGCCTCATGGGTTGTGCTTTGACAGCAGGCGGGCGGAGGGGTCACTTCCCATGCACTCCGTCAGAGGTAGGGGTGCTACCCATGATCCCCATTCGTTTGCCAGATACGATCCTTAAATGCGAGGTGTTCCTGTAGAAGGGTGTCAGAGTTGGTGGATCTTGTTTGTCCACGTTGACACTGGCCTGCTGACTCAGGGGCTCATGGGCTGGTGGGTCTTGTACGGCTCATGCGCAGGCTGTGTTTATGGTTCCAGAGCATATTGGAAGGGTGCAACTTGGGCAGAATTCTTAAATTTGATGGATCCTTAAATATGATCCCCTTTAGTTACCCTACCAATTCTTACCATACGGTAGGAATTCCTCCATTTTCAACAACATGTAATCATTTGACTGACGTGCTCTTGAGTGCACCCATCCGACTTCCCATGCTTGGGTTGTGTACGACGACTACCCTCCCACGTCGCTTCGTGCACCTGAGTGCACCTAAATAGTGGGATCCACACCCTGGCACTCATCCTCTTGTGATGCATATCAATTCACAGTCTGAGGGAGTCCATACAATGCGAATAGCAATTTATACCCAGAAAGCTTCTACTCTCAATCCACTTGCTTTCGTTCCCTCTCAAATTTTTGAATTCCTTGCGTGCCACTTGCCTTCTTGCTCTCATTTATTTCCCTGCTCCAATCTAACTTGTCCCTCTCTTTCTTTCCATGGCCGCCAAGAATGCCTCCTGCTCTTATTCTCGAGGAGCAAGCTCTTCCTATCTGGTGGAATTTTCTAGGGTTCCAGGGGGTCGGATCCCCTAGAGGTCCGTGGCACTTCACAATACTTTGAGGGTACCACTGGGATTCAGTCGTTACTCCCACCGACCTGAGGTCGTTGAGATCTTTGTATGGGTGCCAGACTCCGTCGAGTTGGACAGTCAAGGGGTCGTAGATTTAGAGGGTTATGCTACACGGGTGGCATTATTCTCGATGATGTTCTTGAACGGGCTACGGCTTCCCTTTTGCCGACCGATCCCTGATGTGCTCGACTACCTCCGCTTGGCTCCTTCGCAGCTCTATCCTAATGCATGGACGATTCTCGTATGTTGCTACATTGTCTGGCGTAGAGTGTTGGAGGAAAAAGAGACAAACTACCTAGTTGGGTGTGCTCGAAAGGCCCAGATGGTGTAGTATACCTATATTTGGGAACCCTTCAGGCCTCGTATAAGGGTCGCAGAGATTGAGTGTGGTGAGACGTATAGATACAAGCTCAAGGCTTCTCCTGGTTTAGCTGGGCTGACAAAGGGGGCTGGCGAGATACTGTTTCAGATTCTCGAATGCCCGATTGCACTCGTCGTCCTAGGTCTGAGTCTTTCGTAACACTTTGAGTAACGATAGGCATTTGTCCATTGGGAAACAAACCAATTGAAGGCCGCCACTCACACAGACAGTCTTTATACTTCGTTTATGATCCGAGGTGGGGTCATGTTTAGTATGCCCTCCCCCTTTTCCAAGTTTGCTTCTATTCCTCGCTCCGAGACCACAAAACCCAAAAACTTACTAGCCTTGACACCAAAAGCGCACTTGATCGGATTGAGCTTCATCTGGTAACGTCATAGCACCATGAAGGCTTCGCGTATGATGGCTAAATGTTATTAAGGGGTTCTACTCATGATGAGCAAGTCATCCACGTAGACCTCCATATTATGCCCTATTTGCTCATTGAACATGCGGTTAACCATCCTCTAGTAGGTAACTCCCGTGTTCTTAAGGCAGAACGGCATAGCCATGTAAGCAGTACAACCCTTGTTCATAATGAATGATGTCTTCTCCTCATCATTCAGGTTCATGCGGATCTAGGTTTACTTTGAGTAAGCATCCATGAAACTCAGAATGTGATGACCCACAATTGAGTCTACTATCAAGTCGATCCAGGGTAGCGGGAAGTTGTCATTTGGGCATGCTTTGTTCAGGTTAGTGAAGCTAATGCATATCCTCTATTTTTCACTAGACGTTACCAGTATGACGTTGGACAACCAGTCTGGGTAGTGTTCCTCCCCGATGAACCTTGTCGCTAGAAGACGATCGACTTCTTCAGTGATGGCAGCACATTTCTCGGCACTGAAGCTCTGGCCCTTCTACTTAACCTTCTTGGCCTCAGGGCCTATACAGAGGTGGTGCTTGATTATGGCATGATCGATCCCAAGCAAGTTCTTGTGGCCCGCCGCATGTCAGGTTCCATTCTGGTGTCGATTATGACTGTGTTCTTGGGGTGATTGGGGTCTAGGGAAGCTAACTCTAATGGCTTGTTTGGCTCTACCTGTTTCAGGGCCTGATCATCTCTAACTTCTTCTCCTTTGGTGGTGAACTCAAGGGTGTCCTGTTGCTGTTGCTCAAGCCCTCGATTGTGCGAACCTCCCCCGCCTTCAATTTCAGCTCCTGCACATAGCATTCTCATGCTAACACTTGTTCTTCCCGAACTTCTCCCACACCGAAAGCCGTCGAGAACTTCAGCTTCAGGTGGTCGGTCGAAGTCATTGCCTTCAGACTGTTGAGAGTTGGTCGCCCCAGTATGGCATTGTATGACAAAGGGGCCTTCACCACAAGGAAGTTGACCACGTGAAGGGCCTTGCCTACCAAGACTGACAAGGTCATGGTTCCCATTGGCTAAACCATGTCCGCTGATAACCCCTGCAATCGCATGGGTGCCAGCCGCAGCTAGCTGAGATTGATCCCCACTGGGGTAAAGGCATCCCAAAAGAGGATGTTTGCAGAGTTGCTGTTGTTGATGAGGATCCTTCTGGTTGTGAAGTTGGCAACGAGCATGGTCACTACTAGCGTCATCATGGGGCTAAAAGACTCCCTCTTCATCATCTTTTCCAAAAGAGATGACTGGTGTGCTGGTGTTTCTTCTTTGCTTGGATGAGCGGTGGTCAGTCGCGTATACTTCTTCATATTGCACCCTCCTGGTGTGCGCTTTCCTACTAGAAGAGGTTGGATTGTTGCCAACAAATCCTCTGGCGATGGTTTGGATCTCGCCCAGGGGCTGTTTTGAGTAGGCTCTACTCCATCCGCCGTCTTCTGGGGCTTTCATTCATTCTTGACCTTTCAAGCCTTCCCCGGCTCTGTTCTCATTCCCTCTTGTGGTCGGTATGTCATCTAGCGATGAGTTGCTCTGCCTCTTCTCTTCTCGTCTTGAGGGTGTAGCAATCCTCGGTATTGTGAGTGTCGATCTAGAGGTAGGTGCAATAGTGGTGGCCTCTCTTGTCATGGTTGTCAATTTAGTGGGTACTTGGTCTGTCTCCTTCTTGCACGGCCAGAATGACTTGTGCTTGCCAGGCACCTAGGCCTCCTAAGGGGGCGGTTACATCTCTCATCCCACTCTGTTCTCCTTTCTTATGCTTTTCTGGGGCCTTGGTCCTTCCCGCTGAGATAGTCTTCCTGTCAGCATGTTCCAACTTAGATTTCCTCGGGGCAGTCAAGGCCCAGAGTGTGTCCTCAGTATTGATGAAGCTACCCGCTTGGTCCATGAACTTTCGCAGTGTGGTTGGAGTTTTTCTCGCTAGCTCAGTCATGGGTTTCGGGCCATATGCCTCTCAAGAATGCCGCTAGCATGATTTTCGCATCCTAGTCGTCCGTCTTCATACGCTTTTCGTTGAACCTGGCTAAGTATCCCTTTAGGCTCTTGACCTCCTTCTGCTTGATAGTTAAGAGGTAGGCAGCTAGCCATCTCCTCCTCCTGCTCCCCATGAATTGTGTGAGGAACAGGCGGGCCAGCGGCCCAAACCATCCCCTCGCAACTCCCTTTAAGGTCAGAGGGAAGACTTTGTAGGCGATCTCCTCGGGGAACCTGTGCAAGGTCATATGAGCTTTGAAAGTTTTCAGGTTCTTGAGAGGGTTTTTGGACCCATTGTACATGTCTATCTCGGGGACCCTAAACTTCGGTAGTAACGGTGCAGCCATCAATTCTGCACTTTACGGCAAATCCGTGCACTGGTAAGAAACTCCTCATATTTATCCATAAGGCTATGCAGCTTCTGATGGATGTTCTTTCTTTTTTCCTCCCTGGCATCTACCCCACCTACTCTCTTGAGCATTATTACCTAGTGTTTGGCTTTTATACTAGATATCAGGGGGACATTCTATACCCTATGTCAGGGGTTAGCATCTCGAGCACAAGTGCCAAGCCATAGTCTTTAATGCGGCGTGACCTCTTGGGTTGTGCTTTGATGGTAGACGGGGGGAGTGGTCACTTCCCTTGCACTCTGTCAGAGTTAAGGGTGCTATCTGCAATCTCCTAACTTTTCTTGGATACGATCCTTAAATGCGAGGTGTTCCTACGGAAGGGTGTCAGAGTTGGTGGGATTTGTTTGTCCACATCGATACGGGCCTGCTGACTTAAGGGCTCATGGGCTGGTAGGTCTTGTACGGCTCATGGGCCGGTTGTGTTGATGGTTCCTGGGCGCACTGGAGGGGCATAACTTAGGCCGAGATCAGCTTTAGTATCTCAGTCAGGCCCAATGTGACGCCCCACCCTAGTAACCATGACCCTAACTAATTAGAAGTTGGATTATTTGAGAGAAAGAGCAAATTTTGGGAGTTTGAGTTGGCAAAGAAGTTTACATTGCCAACTTAGTTAGTATATTTAG
Source organism: Pterocarya stenoptera (assembly GCA_003123785.1). NCBI lineage: Eukaryota > Viridiplantae > Streptophyta > Magnoliopsida > Fagales > Juglandaceae > Pterocarya > Pterocarya stenoptera. The sequence goes on from QEOT01004076.1 coordinate 43,669, forward strand.
ATTTTAGTACTTTATTAATTTTGAAGATAAGAAGCCAAGTGGCCAATAAGGGAATGACACATGGCATATTGGAGGTTTGTCACATTAATGGGCTAAGTAATTTAGGTTAAGTGTTAGATGAATTTGTGATGGCTCAAGAAATTGGTTTAATAAGGTTCCTAGCTTATTTGGTAAGAGGGCTATGGAAAGACAACAAGACTTAAGCCCAACATTGTTGGACACAAGGCTATGGGCCTAACTTATTAGACACAAGACACTATTGGACACAACCTAGTAAGCATAAGGTTGTTGGGCCCAACTTAGTAAAATTTAAGACCATTGGCCCAATTGAAGAAAAACCCAAAGTTGGGACCCAACCTAGTGGACTATTGAGGCCAAAGATAGGCCCAATAAATATGGACATAAAGCCCATGGATAAGTCCACATCTAGGCCCACAACAAAGGCTTTGTTCATATGGCCCAATAAAAGCCCAACACTTGAAGCCTAAGCCTTGTATTTCATTTTACTCTTCCAAATGGGACCCACATACACCATACCATTGGTTTTCATTTAACCCAAGCCCCAACCACACACCCCTCGGGTTCCCCTTCAACATTGGTAAAGTTTTTAACTTGAGTTAAGATCACTATTCATTTCACCCTTGAATAGTAACTCAAGCATTATGACTTGCATAGTTTTCTTGAAACTCTTTTTTGCATACTTTTAAATATGAAATTCTTGTCTTTTACACTTGTTTTGCATCACCCTTAGGCAACCCTTTAAGATTAGAATTAACCCAACCCATGTCACTTGAAGCAAAGGCATGTCAATGCCAACTAAACTCACAAATCGTCTCCGGGGTGCAAAACCGAGTGGCCCTTCAACAAGTCACCCAAAACCAACGCCTCTTCACATGTTTTTCAAGAGGTATTCTACACCTTCCAACCATCATCACATCCTCTAAAATCAGACCCAAGAGCTGGCCAAAAACAGTCCCATAAATCAAGCCAAAAACCCAACTATTCATCTTTGACATGGGACTTGACCAAGCCAAACTGCCCATGACTTTTTCAAAAATATTTCTGCACCAAAACCAGCCCCCTCCACACACTAATAGCCCTGCATTTTAGCTCTGAAAATGTGATAAAAAATACCCAATTGCATGCTTGACCAATCACCTCCCATAGGCAGCAAAACCGATTGGCAAAAAGAGTTGTGACCATGTGTCCACTTGACTGAAACCCATCCACATCCAAGCTTCCTTTTCATTTTTTAGCTCAAGCTTAACCAATTGGTACTAACCAAAGGAATGGGACAAGGAAGGGATCAGAACTGGACAGCTTTGGGAGAGCTAAAACCATTGGCCATCACTTGTGTCTCTGGTGATTGTTTTGTCCAAAATTCTGAAGCAACCCAGCCCTTGCACCTATGGCTTCCCTATATCTCCTTTATATGAAGTAATCAAGTGCCTTTGATCACTATTTAGCTGACCAAGCCATGACACAATTGGAGTTTTGCACTCAACACTCCACCGCCTACCTCCACTACTCACAACACTTCCATTTCAGCCAAACCAAAGCCCCTTCACCTCGAACACCCCTCCATGGAGTCCTATAAATACCTCCATTCACTTCTCAAGTCTTCACACAACTCTCTTTAGCTTTCCTCTCATGTTCTTGAGAGCAAAACACTCGAAGTGTGAGAAAAGGTTGAAACCGAGTAGCTTGAGTGAGGTTCTTGAAATGAGTTGGTTTTTGAGAGCTCAAGGGTCACGCTTTTGTAAGTAATCTTGCCTTATATCTTGTTGGGTGTTAGATTGACATGTTAGGCTTTCAATTATGTTATGAAAATGAAGTTTTGATTGAGTTATAAAAAGGTTTTATTCAAGTGATGCATTTTAGCCAGATTTGAAGTTTGGCATGTATATATTGTTTTGGTATGAAATTTTAGTCATGACATGTTTTGATATGTTACCTTAAGTGTTGTTAACATCTTGAATATTTGATTGAAGGTTTAGATTTGAGGAAAACAACATGTCATGATAGGTTTATAAGCCAATATCTTGTGTTGATCATCTACGCATTCGGTTTCCACTTGTATGTTAGTAACCTTGACATATCATGATCTATTTCCTCAAGGATGGCCTTATGAACCTTTAGAAACCAATTATCATCATGTTAGGCATTGAAATGCATGATTCATTTAGGCTTTAAAACTTGCATTAACAAAGAGAAGTTAGAAACATCATGCATACACACGGTTTGAAGGTATTTGGATAATTTGGTGTTATTCAATTCCTAAGTGTTGGGATAAACTAGTGTGGCAAAAATATAAGTTGAAAACATGTTCCAAGATTAGATTTTAGGATTTATATTTGATGGAATTTGATCACACATGCATGCATAGAAGCTATAGGTTTGAAATCACAAATATGGTCACCAAGTTGCATGCCATGGGTTGGATGGTTTTACATGGTAGTTATTTGATTCTTAAAATTCTAAGGTCATATTTGGATTTAGAACATACAAAATAGGAGGTTTGTAAAATTTGGTGAATTTTGGGGCCAAATTGCAAATATTAAAAATTAGGGCCTTAGTGGCAATTCCTAACTTAGAATAACTTTTGTTACAGCTGTATCAATTTCCTAAAACATTCTAGAAGTTTGTAAGTTAGCTTTTAACTTACCCGTTGATAATTTATTTATGATTTTTGTTTAAATGCCACATTCATATTATAAATATTATTTAGCATGAAATATCATATGATACATTAAGCATTTGGTAATTTGCTTATATGACATCTGAAGTTTGCACCATTTTTTTTTTAGATGAAAACTTAATTTCATTAATAACAGAAGACTTACATCAAATCACTTAAAACAATGGATTGAATACTTTGAGGAATTTCTTCCATAACATACTTGTTTTCATCAAGATCAAGACCAACTTTTGCCAATATATGAGCTGTCATATTAGCATTCCTATTTATATGAACAACAGACCATGAAGTAAGAGTTGTTAAGACACTTAGACCATCTTTAATTAGTAAACTACCAAAACATAGGTCTGTAGTAGCCTTGTTTGCCATGGAGACAACTTGCAGTGCATCTCCTTCGAGTATGACTTTAGACAACCCCATTTCTTTGCAAACAAGTGCAGCCAACAGAAAGTCATATGCCTCAGCCAAGAAAGAATCTTCACTCATTGATCTGGGAGCCTATAGAGTACCAATAACCTGCCCTTGGCAATCTTTGGCAACTACCCCAATGCCTATCCTTCCCTCAGCCAGATTAGTTGCAACATCCCAGTTTACTTTATAAAACCGCTTAGCTGGTTTCTGCCATGAAATTTGTAAAGGTACAATTCTGCTAGTTGCTGTGTTGACATGGTGATTTGCAGATCTGTAGGCAACAACTTCTTCTTTAGCAGCTTTATAGAGAGCCATCGGGTGTCTGAATCCCTTTCCATAGATTAGCTCATTTCTTCTGATCTATAACAGTCTTGTAATAATAGCAACTTCCACTAATTCTTCCTGCTACAAACAATTGGTCAATTGCTTCCATATATCATCAAAACAGTCACTTTGGAAGGCCATCTTTTGGATCTTTCTACTACTCAGACTCCAAACATCATTGGCAGCAGGACATCCCCACAACACATGCCCTGATGTTTCAGAGACTAAGCCATATACTGGACAAGCATCCTCCTCTACAACTTTCCTCTCCACTAGATTGGACAGAGTAGGAATAGCTTCCTTGCAAGCTCTCCATATTAAAACTTTTACACCATTCTGAATCTTCATATTCCATATAGCTTTCCAACCTTCTTTTTGCCTTCTCCCACTGGATGTCTCACCCACATAGCTAACTTCAGAATCATTGTATAGATAGTATGCACGTTTTACTGAGAAAATACTATTCTTCGTGGGCAACCAGGCCAACTTATCTTATCTTCCCCCCTTGCTAACAGGAATGGATTGGATCAAGGCAGCCTTCTGAGGTTCAAATAGAGCATACAAATTGTTGATTTTCCAAGTCTTCAGAGTAGGGTCTATTAAATCAGCAACCCACTGAAAATTTCCAGTAGACACCTTAGGCCATAAAACCTTAGAAGCATAGTATCTTGGTATCCACTTGTCACTCCAAATATTCACCCTCTTCCCATCACCAATTCTCCAAAACAGTCATTTTTTGAGCAACTTTAGGCCAGAAAATAAGCTCTTCCATGCATATGAGGGACTATAACCCATCCTTGCCTCCAGCAGATTACCATCTTTAAAGTATCCTCCATGCATATGAGGGAGTATCTTTTTCTCCATAAGGGATAATGAAGCATCCTCTAGCTTTGTTTAGAAAGTATAGCTACATTGAAACTTCTAAAATCTCGAAAACCCAATCCACTATTGTCCTTAGAATGGCTAACCTGATCCCATTTCACCTAATGTATCTTGGAGTGATCTTCATTCTAGCCCCACCAGAATTTCTTCAAGAGTCTATTAAGCCTTTGGGTAATTGAATGAGGCAGTAGAAAAATACCCATTACATAAGTAGGAATAGCTTGAAGTACAGCTTTAATAAGAACTCTTTACCAGCAGTAGAGAGCACATTTGTCTTCCAATTAGAGATTCTTGCCCAAGTCCTATCAATGAGTGATTGAAAAGCATCAGTTTTAGACCTTCCAATCACAACAGGGAGTCCAAGGTACTTTTCAAAAGAACCAGTAGATCCCAGCAATGCTCAAAATGGATCTTTGAGTGAGTTTAGGAGTATTTCTACTGAAAAGGATGGAAGTCCTATCCTTGTTTAAGACTTGACTTGAGGCTTGTTCATAGATACTAAGGATCTGAGAAATTCTACACCATTCAACCACATTAGATTTGCAAAAAATAAGGCTGTCATCAACAAAAAAATAGATTATTTATCTTGATAGGGCCCTTTCCAATTGGAACACCAGATATACTCCCATTCAGTTCAGCTTGGAACAATAGTGAAGATAAGGCTTTTGCACACAAAAGGAATAAATAAGGGGAGAGAGGGTAACCCTGTCTTAGACCCCTAGAAGGGCATAAATTAGCTTATGGCTTACCATTGACCAAAATAGAATAAGAAACGGAATTAATACAAGCCATAACAAGATAAATCCATCTATGAGAAAAACCAATCTAAAAGAACCACTCAACTTGATCATAGGCTTTGCTCATATCGAGTTTAAGAGCCATGAATCCTATTTTGCCCTTTATCCTAGTGTTCACAGAATGGAGAGTTACATAAGCCACAAGGATATTATCAGTTATGAGCCGGCCAGGACCAAAAGCACTTTGGTTCATTGAGATAATTTCAGGGAGGATAGTTTTAAGCCTATAAGCCAAGGTCTTTGAGATAATTTTGTACACCACATTGCACAAACTAATAAGCCTAAATTCTGTAACTCTTTGAGGGTTTTTGGTTTTTGGAATGAGAGAGATAAAAGTGGCATTGATCCCTTTGAGTTGCCCCCCATGGTTCAAAAACTGAAGGACGAAGCTGGTAGTATCCTTGCCCACAGTATCCCATTGGCTTTGATAGAATTGTGCAGGAAATCCATCAAGGCCTGGAGAGCCCAATGGGTTCATTTGAAAAATATCTTGCTTCACCTCTTCTTCAGTAAAGTTGCTCATAAGATGATCATGCATACATTGAGTAACTTTTGTTTGTAAACCAGAAAAGTAGTTTTCAAATTGAGAAGGATTAGAGGTGGTAAAAAGGGAAGAGCAATACTGTGTAAAGACCTCACCAATTTGATCTTGTTTAGTAACCTCATTACCTGCCTGGTCCTTGATGCTTTTGATGGTGTTAGTCTTCCTCCTCTGGGTAGCTTGCATGTGAAAGAATTTAGTATTTATGTCATTTACTTTCAGCCAATGCAGCTTAGCCCTTTGTCTCCATTTAGTATTCTCTACTTCTAGGATCTGCTCAACATTCTTCTGCACCTCTCTAACATGATCAACATGCTCTCCCTTACCACGGTCCTAAAGAGCACATATCATGGATATATCCCTTCTGAGTTCTTTTGACTCCAACCTCTGGACACTTGTATTCCACCTCTATAAGGAAGATTGACACTTAGTAAGCTTTTGTCTCAGCATATCAACTTCAGTACCACCCCCAATGCTTTTTCCCTAGGCCGTATCAATCATCTTTACACACTCTTCTTTAGCAGCCCAAGCTGCTTCATGTCTGAATACAAACTAACCCCTTATCCTCCCTTTTGACAGCCTGACCATATTGACATGCAATGGGGAATGGTTAGATTTAACAGCAGGTAAGACAGTGCAGATAGCATCTGGGTACAGGTTTTTCCATTCTTGGTTAACCATGGCCCTATCAATTCTCTCCTTGGTAAAATCACTCCCATATCTATTATTAGACCAAGTGAATCTTTGGCCTGAGGTAGTTAAATCAAACAAAGAGCAAAAATCAAGAGTATTCCTAAAATTCTCCATCTACTTATAAGGTCTATAAGCTACCCCCAGCTTTTCACTTTGGCTTATGATCTCATTGAAGTCCCTTATGCTTAACCATGGCATATATGGTGGGGGTTTAAGAGCTTTCAAAAGCTCCCAGCTAGCTTCCCTCTTAGTTGTAATGGGGTGGCCTTAGAAAGCAGTAAACAGCCAAGTAGGACCCCCTTCCTCCTCTTGCATAAAAGCATTGATATACCATCTGGAATAGCTATTAATCTTCACACTCCAATTTGACTTCCAAAGTAAAGCCAACCCACCACTACACCCAACACTATCCACAGCAAAGCACCCATTAAACTTTAGGATCCTTCTAACTTCCTCCATTCTATCCTTAGAGCATTTTGTTTCAACTAAAAATAGAACTTTGGGACACTTTTCCTTAGTCAAGTGACTAAGAATTCTAACTGTCCGAGGGTTCCCAAGCTCACGGCAGTTCCAGCTTCAACAACTCATTGGTTTTGGCAAGGCTAGGACCCAGCCACTACTAATGTGTGATTGATCTCTGCCACCTCATCAACCAAGAGCTTACTCTTTTTATTAGCTAGTTTTTCCATTCTACCCCTCCTTTTCGAGGCCTTTTATTGCTGGAATAGGTGCACACCTAGTGCATTAGGCCTTATGATTTGGTCCCAATAATATCCACATGTTGATCACATGCTCGTCTCCTCCAACTCCTGGTCATATGGGGACCAGGCATATCACAATTGACCTCCAACTTAGAGTTCACTGCAGCAAATATCAGGGAGGAAAGTTGTTCAACATTTCCTTCTTGAAGGCTTGCATTATTAAGAATACCTTCCTGCTTAGCTGCCATAGCTGTCTCACCCTCATTTAAGCCTTCCTTTTGTGACTGCAGAGGGCACCTCGAGAGGATTCCTCATTGGCATCAAGATTAACCTTATTACTGACATAACAATTGTCTCCAGTTGGTTCCTTTCCTTTGCAACAGCCTTTTCCATCTCTAGGGTCCATGGCTAACTCCCTAGTGACATCACCATGTTCTTTATTTTCTGATAGCATCCCATTAATAGCTTGGTTGATGTCCACATCATCATCTTCTCCATGCAGGTCAGAAGATTATGTTGCAAATTGAACCTTAACACCATAGCTACCACGTCTACTGTTGGATTGCTCTCTTACAGATGGAGCTCTAAGCCATGCACCATACTACTTATAAGAAGAGCCATGCATTAGACTAGATCCATTCATCACAGCACAACCATTCACCCCATGCCTAATCCTACCACACTTAAAGCAGAAAGATGACAACCTCTCATAAAGAAAGGAGATCCAAGTCTTGGTACCACCCATGCTAAGGTTAATGCCACGCATCAGAGGATTTAAGATGTTGATCGCCACCTTAACTCTGAGGTAAGGACCCCAACCAATGCCTTCTTTGTCTACATCCACCTCCAGCACATACCCTACCAAACCACCAATCTGCAGCCCAACCTCTCTAGTCATTCCACCAAAAGGTATATTATGGAGTTGGATCCATAGATATTCCTTCGTAAAGTCAATAATTTTTGGAGTTGCACTGCCATCAAAGGAATTCAGACACAGTAAATGCCTATCAAAAGACCATGGTCTGCCTCTTTGAACTTTTTGGAGATCCTCTACACACTAAAAGTCGATTAGAAACATATTCTCACCCACTTCTTTGAACACCACATCACGTTTTGGCTTCCACACCTTCATCATCGTAATCTTGAAGGCATCCCTATTGACTAGTCTCTCAGATACCACCAAACCATCTAGACATTGTTGGCCCCTCTTTTGCACCACAACATCACCATTGATATTAATTGAAATCTCTCCCTGTTCAGCTTCAGTTAAGCAAAATTTGCTTCTTCCATTATTTCATTTGCCATTTCACTCCAGAGCTATAGATTCAAAGCACCTAACACCATTACTTCTAAGTCAAAAGACTAGAAGACAAACTTGCCCACAACAAGAGACAAACTCCTCAGTGGCTCTAGGAGACAAAAATCATCGTTAGGTCAACTTCTATTGAAAGCCACTTTGAAAATATCACAAATTCGATTGTTTTCACATTACCAAGTTTGCACTATTTTAGCATGCCTTATGAAATGTCATTTTTGCATCAAGTATACTACATGTTATCAATTGAGCACATGTCATGATCTATATTTTTGTCATAAGCATGGTATGAAAATGTTTTGTCCTGACTCCAAAGGCTGGGATGGGATATTATCCTAGTCGAACTCCTATGTTCACTCTGGAGTGAGT
>QEOT01004078.1:28419-39684 GCA_003123785.1 Pterocarya stenoptera
AAAAAAAATACATAATATATATAATAATAATTATTCACAGTTGGAAGCCCCGTGTGTGGCCGTAGAGCCACTATATTAGAGCACTCCCAATGGCTCTTGTAAAATACAATTTTTTGTATAATATAAAGAAAATTGGTCAAAAGTAGCTTCCAATGGGTTTTGTATCTTCTTCTTTATTTTACATTTTGCATAGTAATTCTCTATATGTAGAGAATACTATTCATCCTCTAAAACATTTTTAATTACTTTCTCTTTCATTTAATAGTTGTTTGGTGTTATGAGTTTCATTTAAAATGAATTAAGAAATATTAAAAAAATAAATATTTAAATGATATAAAGAAAAATAGATAAGCTGATGTACTATGGTATATTGTAAAAGTCAATATGTAAAATAGAAAAAATAAGTTTTAGTGATATATTTTAAATGATAAGATACATAAACCATTGAGAGTGGTCTTAATGCCGGAATAAGGTAAAATATCTCATCTAATATAATATAATACTGTCCCGTCAGATGGTAATTTAACATAATATTATAAGGATAATACTGTGATATGTTTCAACAGTAAAAATCAACCTTTGGTCTGATTTAATTAAAATATGAGATTAGATGGAAGTTTAATAAAATGTTATTTTTTAATATTATTTATATTTTAAAATTTTAAAAATTATTTTTATTTAAAAATTTTAAAAAAATTATAATGATTAGATGAGATGAGATGGTTTGTAAAAACAAACAAACTAGAACTCTTGTTTGTTGGTTATATTTTTTATTTAAACCTCAAAAAATAAAGTATCTGTATATATATAGTATATACGTACCCTGAATCCGAAACACCCATCACATTTGATGCCAAAAACAGCTGATCGATGATTGAAATTCCATGGTTACAGCTAGCCAAGTAAGAGAAAGACATCGTGCATGCAGTTGATCACGAAACCATGACATGAGTGACATGACCATTTTGCATTGCATTCATTTCTGTATATCTGCAGGTTCAATATTCTGTCCAAATTGGCACATTCATGATGTGATCTAAAGTTTTTGAATGTTACCCATGCATTAATTTATCTGAGGGCTTCGTAATATATTGACTTTCAAGTTTTGCTTGCTAAACAGCATGCAACTTGTCAATGGCGTCTTTACCAAAAAAAAAAAAAAAAAATCTACAGAAATAATATCGCAGATGGCCATGCAAAGAATTGTAGCTAGATGATAAATTCAGCGTCCATTAATGCACAAATGAATTATATATATTTAAAATAAATGATGTGACTTATAGCCAAATTATAAATTAATTGCATGTCGAGGATCCCCCCTGGTCGATCGATCCTTCCAGATAGAATAATTTGTCTCAACGATTAATAACAGAGTAGATGCGACAGATCATCACCTCAATATCCTAAATTTGCATGCATGTGTCACATATTATTATTTGTTAATAAAATCAATCCCCACCTGTTTCCCCTCCGTGAAATAAAGAAATACCTACAGATCATGATCAGTACTATAATTAATAATATGATCGATCATATATATATATATATAAACCAAAAATATATTCACTGGCCGTGAAGTGCATTAATCATCGTCGAAATCGTATAAGATCACCGCGACGTTCTATAACCTTGATCATCAATATAATTGATAAGTCCAGAAACAGCAAGTCAATATATATATTATCCATATATATATATTGGTGTATATATTGGTATATTTCAATATAATTAAATAGGTACCTCTGTACGTTATATAATTAATTACTTGTGTAATAAAATTAACATGATCATGATGGCCTAAACTCTTGTTTAATTCAAAATTAAGAAAAAAAAATTGAGAATTTGTGTTTTATTAATCAAAATGTACTAAAGTACTACAAGGAGTACTATCACATACCCTAGCTAGCAACTCTTTAATTAGCCTTCAAAAGTACGCAGATCACATATATGAACATGCAAGACACATATATAAATAAGATACATGCATGGATCCTCTCTCTCTCTCTCTCTCTCTCTCTCTCTCTCTCATGTATATAATAGCAAGCTGTTCCGTAGCTAGCTAGCTAGCTAGAAGTTCTTGCAGTGTGAAAAGTGAAAAGGAATAGTACGTAATTATTGCATTTCAGATCATCAAAGAGTGGAAACGATCAGAACATCCTGAGAGAAGATATATATATATATATATATATTGATGGATCAAGATCGATCACATTATAATTAAGTAGATAGTTAACAATAATTAATACACTATATATGCGCGCATCAGGTCGTTTATGATCTGTACGCCCGAGTACATCAGCATTGATTATCACAGCTTGGAAGTCATGATCATTCTCACTCAAACATGCAATATTCCTAGTCTTTTGGATCTTACCGCCCGAGGACGCGCGGAGATCTGTTATCTTGGGGTTCAAACAGTACGCCCAAAATTTAGGAACGTCGACGCTTGCTTTCTAACCAAAATATCCAAAAATATTTCTTCCTCATTGCGTACACCCGCCCCGCCACTTAATTATTAATCCCAGCTTGAGCCATCTACGCCAATCAAACATGCATAGAGGTCCTCAAGTACTGGGAAAACCTCCTCCTCGCCTTTCGAATTCTCTGCAGAACAATTCACACCCTCCTGCAAACTTGAGCTTCTTGCAGCCTCTTCAAACGAAACAGAATTACTACAAACCTGATCAGTGCCTCCTGTTTGCTTCAGAGCAATAACCATTTCTTGTGCTTTCTCCAACTCTCCTTTAAGCCGCTCCACGTCTTTCTCGAGCAGCCTCTTTTCAAATAATGCTTTTTCTAGCTTTTGTTGAAGCACGTTGTAGTCAAGCTCAAGGCTTTGGGTCTTCCACCTGGCTCGCTTGTTCTGGTACCAGATAGCAACCTGTCTCGGGGGGACACCGAGTTGGTTTGCAAGCTGAAGCTTGCGCTCAGGCTCCAGCTTGTTACTAGAGGTGAAGCTTCTCTCTAGGAGCTTCACTTGGTCGGGGTTTAGCCTCTTTTTCATGTTGTGTTTGGGTGGGTGTTTCTGGTTTTGGCTACGAAAGAAGTCCATCACTTGTTGGGATTCTATGGCGACTACTTGTGGGAGATTTTGCAGAGGATTAAGATTGTGAATTAGGTGGCGCTTTTCGGTCAGGAAATTAGTGGGGCTTCATCCTTTTCAAGGCTATATGTGTGTATATATATCGATGGGTGTATAGGCTCGATCGGAGACCCTACCAAGAAAATGGAGGCCAAAAAACACTGCAGATTATGAGAGAGAGAGAGTCTCTATCGGGTCTAATTGATAGCAAAATGGTTTTTTTCTTATGCATGCATGCACGTGGGATTCATGTGGGGCGGCCCTACTCATCAAAGTATAAAACATTATCTAAGTTCGAGATCTAGGCTATTTTCTTTTTTAAGTATTTTTAATTTATTTTATAATATATATTTGTGATCATCGTCTTGATCATTTAAGTCAAAAATATTTTAAAAGCACTTGTTCATATATAATTGTAAGCTGGAATTACGTATACCAATGCTTGTCAATGCTGATCAATGTGTTCAACTCGCGAATCGTTTATGAAGAAAATAGGAGGAGATCAAGAAGTGCATGGTGTCGTGCCTGGAGTCTTTCCATATATAGAAAGGAGATCAATATGATGGATGAATTTAATTAATACGACGTACATGATATCAATAGTGGCGTCTTAATTAAGGTCTATCAGCTGGCAACTTTAGATCAATTTGACCTAGCTAGCTAGCTAGCTTGCTTATAATATATATATAGAGAGAGAGACTTGTATATGTGATCATGAGTGACGCAATTTAACCTGTGACCATTGACAAGTGTTTAAGAGTACGTTGAAGATCAAACGGGAATGAAATATTGTTTGAATTTAGTGTCAAATTAAGATGCACGTGAATTCGCAGCTGGCAACTAATTAAATAATAAGATCCAACTTTCAACATGATCGTTATTTCTTGTTTTGCTTTTACTAATTTTGAGAGCCATGATCAGATCCCAAGACGTACAAGGCCAGGGAAATATATGTATATATATATATAAATAGTACCAGCTGATCCACTTGCATTGGTTAATAATGGAAATTAAGCGCATGCATGCAGTAGTAGTACAAGTCTGAAAGTCTTTCAAGTTGAAGCATTTGCATTGGCTTTAGAAGCACCCAAAACCCATATTGCATACGTTACATCGATGATATCGTGTCGTTTGGAGGGGGCGCAGACTCTTCCCCACGCTGACGTTATAATTTTGGTGGTTGGAACCTCTCTGTTCATGCACCCCTTTAATTTGGATTGTGATATATTGTTGGCCCCAGTCCTCCTTTTGGAGATCAAACATGACTAGCTAGGGCTAGGATATATATGTATCGTTGGATTTGTATGAAGATTTTATTAATGTGGCCTTCATACTGATAGCTCTGGGCTAGGATATATATGTATCGTTGGATTTGTATGAAGATTTTATTAATGTGGCCTTCATACTGATAGCTCTTTCAAAGTTTTAGATCGTGACTAGCTCCTCGAGCCCTGTCTAAATACATGATGATGACCTTATAAATTAAGCCAGTCAACGTACGTGCTGCGCGCCCGGCCTGCCGGCCCCTCAACTTGGCAATATGTTGACAAGAAAGGTATATGATTTGGACTTTCCAAATACAGGTCCGGTGCAATGAGCTAGCTGTACTTATTTGGTGATGATCATCATCATTGAAAAGTCTTTATACTACGTATTATTCACTTTTTTTTTCTTTTTTTCTTTTTTTTTTTCTAGGCAAGTTTGATATATCATTAAAACAAGGATGAGAAATACATAGTTTGAGATAATGAAATATTACAGACCAGGAGGATCTTTTCCACTATGAAATTTCAGCAGTACTGGTGGAATGTTGGAAAGGGGCAAATTTCCATATTGATGATTGGAAGCTGCCCATTGTGCTATTTCATACGCACATCGATTTTGAGATCGATCAATTTTACTTGCAACCCATTCTTCAAAAGATTGCAACAAGTATCTTGAGTCCAAAGAAATACCTTGAATTTCCCAATCAAATCTAGAATTATGGTCCAGAATGGAATCAATCACTTGTTGGGAGTCTCCTTCAATATGCAATTTTTTCAAGTTTCTGCGATGTGCCTCTTGGATGCCTTCAAACGCTGCTGTTGCTTCACCCACATTGGGATTGGTGTTGCTAATTAAACTTGTGGTAACAAAGATTGGCTTGCCAGCACTTGATCTACAAATGGTTGCTGTGGTGCTTCCGTTTCCTCTAATTGCCACATCAAATTGGAGCAGACAAAAACCTTCTCTGATGGTATGTGCTGAAACTAAGAGATGATCCAATTTCTGCGTCCAGGCTGAGGTATGATCCGAAAGAAGAGAGGCTACAGAGGAGACAAGCTGGGTTGGTGACGGTTTGAATACAGTGTGGACGACTTTGTTTCTAAAGAACCAAATGTTGTCCATGGCTAAAGATGCAAAGAGTTGGAAATTCCGGGTTTCTTCTTTAGGAATCGACAGGGAGCTTGAGGGATTGAGGATGCTGTTAATCCAGACTGTTAGAGGCAGTTCATTGAATTTTGAAATGTCCAGGGGCCACCTTGATTGTCTCCAAAGAATTTTAGCGAAAGGGCAGTTGAAAAGAAGATGGTGGAGGGTTTCCTCTTGTGATTCACAGAGGGGGCAGAGAATTTGATCAGCATTGAGGTTGATGGCTGTTTGGAGACGAGATTTTGTGGGGAGGATGTTATGAGCAACTTTCCAAATTAAGAGTTTGAGACGATCTTGAATTTTAAGTTTCCACAGCTTTTTCCAAGAAATGTCAGAGACAATTGTTTCAAAAGTATTAATCAAAGCTGCATAAGCAGACTTCACAGAGTAATTTCCTGAATAGTGATGAGTCCATTTGATTTTGTCTTGCATTTGGGAAACGTTATGCCTTAACAGGGGGATTTTGAGGATTTCCTGGACAGAATGAGGAGAGAAAAGGGTGTGAAGAAGGAGAGAATTCCATCTCCTGGGTTCCTCTAGAGTGAGCTCAACAACTTTTAGGTTCAGATCAATGCTGGGGTTATCAGGATTTGGTTCAGGTATGTAAGTGTCCATTGTTGGAATCCAAGGATCTGACCAGACCAGAGTTGAGACCCCATTGTTAATCTGAAAACAGATGCCTTTTTTGATAAAAGTTCTCAGTTTTAATAGGTTTTTCCAAAACCAAGAGTCAGAAGATTTTGGCTGAATCTCAAAGATGCTGGAATTTTTTAGATATTTCTTTGTTAAAAAATCTTTCCAGAGACTACTTGAATTGTTGATGAGAGACCAAAGGAATTTCATGTTGAGGGCATTATTGAAGAGATGGCATCTTTTAAGACTGAGTCCACCAAGAGATTTTGGGATACAGATTGATTTCCAAGATTTTGGGGTGAAATTTTTTGTGGAATTCTGATCTTTACCCCACCAAAATTTTCTGAACATGCTGTCAATGTGAGTGGAAACAGATTCTGGCATCCTGAGAGTAGTCATAGTATAAGAGGGGATGGAAGCTGCGACAGATCTGATGAGGGTTGTTCTGCTAGCTTGGGATAGGATTTTTGTTTTCCACCCTTGAAGTTTGTTTTCAATTTTCTCAATAGTTTCTTTGAAGATGTCTTTTTTTGAAGATCCGATGAAGAGAGGGAGGCCAAGGTATTTAAGTTTTGATGGACAAGTTTTGAAATCCAAAAATTTTTTTATTTCCCTTTTTGCGCAAATTGGAGTGTTATTGCTGAAATGGATTGTGGTCTTGTTGTGGTTGATCTTTTGACCAGACCAAGCAGTGTACGTATCAATGCAGTGAGCAAAGGCCGCTGCTGTGGAATGGTTTGCTTTCCCAAAAAAAATGAGGTCATCTGCAAAAAGAAGGTGAGTAATTGAAGGACCTCCTCTAGAAATTTTGATACCTTCAAGATGGTTAAGATTTTCTTCTCTAAAGATGAGACGGGAGATGACCTTACTCCCAAGAATGAAGAGGAAGGGAGAGAGAGGATCTCCTTGTCTGAGACCTCTTGAAGGTTGGATGAAACCAGAAGGTGATCCATTTATGAGAATGGAATACGAGACCGTGGACAAGCATTCTTTTATCCAACCTATCCATTTTTTACTAAACCCTTGGATTTCAAAGATTTTGAGGATGAATGGCCACTCCATATAGTCAAAAGCTTTCTCCATGTCAATTTTAATGGCCATAAGACCATTTTTGCCTTTTTTCTTTTTGAGAAAGTGAAAAACTTCTTGGGCCAGGATAGTGTTATCTTGTATAAGGCGACCCGGGACAAAAGCTGATTGGTTAGGGGAGATGATTGACGGGAGAATTGCTCTAAGTCTATTAGCCAGGATTTTTGCAATAACTTTATAACAAACATTTGCCAAACTGATTGGACGGAAATTATGAACCTGATTTGGAGAATTGATTTTTGGGATAAGGGCAATGTTTGTATGGTTTAAAGCTTTGAGCAGTTTCCCTTGGGTAAAGAAATTGATGATGGTAGTTATAAGGTCAAGCTTAACAATTTCCCAATAAGTCTTATAAAACAATCCAGTAAAGCCATCAGGTCCAGGGGCTTTTGAAGAGGGAATTTGTTTCAAGGTGTTCAAGATTTCTTCCTCCGATGGGATTTTGCAAAGAATCTCATTTTGAGCTTCGGAGATTTTTTCAGGGAAAAGATCTTCAAGGTGACCAGAATGATCAGGGTTGGTGGTGGTGAAAATTTCTTTAAAGTATTCTTGAAATTTTGATTCAATCAAATGGGGATCAGAAGTCCAGTGTCTATCCTCAAGCTTTAGGCAAGTTATGGCGTTTCTTCTGCGTTTTATGGTAGTGGAAGCATGGAAGAATTTTGTGTTTAAATCAGTGGTGGTGAGCCAGGTGGTCCTAGATTTTTGGCGCCACAAAGATTCTTCTCTATGAAGTTGTTCGTTCAAATTAAACTTGATGTGATCCTCCATGAGGGTTGAGTCAGGAGTTGGATCTTTTGATTGGATGTCCTTGAGAGTTTGAGTCAGAAGCTTAATGTTTGTTTGAATGTTACCAAAACTGTTTTTGTTCCAAATTTTGAGAGCATGTTTGGTTGCCTGTAGTTTTTTAACAAGAATGTAAGCAGGAGTTCCTACAATACAAGTGTTCCAGGCTCTTTTGATGGTATCAACGCAAGAAGGGGCTCTAGTCCAAAATTCTTCAAACTTGAAGAGTTTCTTTTTGAAGTCAGATTTTGATGTTTCAAGAATGATGGGAGAATGATCAGAAGCACTTCTGGGAAGATTCGTTATCGAGGCATCCGGGAAGAGTGTTCCAGTGAAGATTGATAATAGCCCTGTCGAAGTTTTCTCTGATGTGGTGAGCCCCTTGTCTATTATTTGACCAGGTGTGAGGGGTACCAAAGGATCTAAGATCAATGAACCCAGTTTTTTCAAGGAAAAGCTTGAGATCTTTTGGATTAGAAGTGCTCGCATGAGGTTTGCCACCAAATTTTTCACTTTGGTTGAGAATTGAGTTGAAATCACCAATAACAATGGAGGGACCAAGAAAAGATTCAGTGATAGCAGTAAGATCATCCCAAAATTTCAGTTTTTCAGAATATTTTGCAGGACAGTAGACCATGTTCAGCATCCAGGGGCAGTGTGCAGGATCCGAGTAGATTAATACATATAATATATTACTACCAGAGTTCACAATTTCTACATCCAGGCCCGTACGCCACAAAAACAAAAGACCTCCCCACTTCCCAGATGGGGGAATATAAACATGATGGGAATAACCTAGTCTATTTACCATAGTAGTGGTATTAACAGAAGACAAAAGAGTTTCAGACAGAAACAAAGCTTCAGGATTGTGAGTCCTGATAACTGCCCTAAGGGAACGGATTGCACGGGGACGGGCAATTTCCCTGCAATTCCATGAAATAAGCTTCATGGGTCCTTTGGTGGCAGAACTGACCCTGCCACAACAGTCATTGGATTAAGAGGGAAAAGGGCCATCTCTTGAGTTGGAGAAGATATACCCGGTGCTTGAGATTGTGGATGCTTGTACGGAGAGAGACGGCTTCTTCTGCTACGGCTTGGGATTTTCTTCTTTTTTGTTGTCTGGTTTCGTCGAGTTCTTCCATCTGCTACGAGGTCCTCTGCTGCTGAGTTGAAGGGAGTGATAGGCTCTTTAGAGTGTCCTTCGGAATTGCTCACATCTATAGGGGAGAGATTGCATTTTTTTTGGGAGTGAACTTCGCTCTCTGAAGAAAGAGTTTTCCTCTTACCTAGGGTTTGGAAGTCAGATTCGAAAGAAGGGAAGATGTTTGCGCTTTCTGGAATAAAGTCCTGGGTCTGGGAATGCTGGGAGCTTACGTTGGCTTTGAAGTCTTGAGAGGTTTCTTGATGGACTGGGCCAAAGGACAGGCAAGCTCGACCCGACGGACTGACCAGTAGAGAAATCTTTGGATTATTTGATTGGTAAGAGATTGGGCCATGATTTGCTTGAAATTGCGCAACGAGTTGTTTAAAGATGGAGGGTTCGGAAGTTTGAACAGGAAGGTATGGGTTGTGTGTTTGACTTTGTGGAAGACCGTCGGTGGGGGCCCAAAGAAGTGAAGTGTCTGTTTTTGTCTGAGAGAAGTTTTGTCCTGATGTCAGAAGTGGCTGCTGAGTATTTAGTAAGAAAGGCACGTGTTGGCTTTGTGTGATGTTGATATGATTGAAGAGTGTACTGTCTGCTTGACTGGGGGCCAACAGGGGCTGAGAAAGTCGGCTATCAATAACTCTCATTAAAGGATCTACTTGCGTCACCATGGATGAGCCACGTGGATGAGAAGAGTAAGTTGGGAATTGAGCTTCCATGCAATGGAGGCTAGCGTTCTTCTGGAATTGAGCAAAGTTGCCTTCTTCAACTTGATATTTAAATCAAATCAAGCAACGTGGATGATATGTAATTTAAAAACTTTCAAATATGATCTACTTGATAAATTAATTTAATAGTTGATGGAGAACATTAAATTAATACAGTATTAATACCAAATTAATTAGTAAGATAATCATCAGATTAGTACGATAAAACAATTCCTAGACACAGCCTAGAGATGGCTGGCGAGATGGATCGAACAGCCGACGTTGCCTGGCATGCATATATCATGATATATGCATGCACATTGCCCAATGATTGGCGCGCCCATCTAAATCCAGTAGGACCTGAAGCACATGAGTCGGAGCATGCAGGAACATATTGTCCCCAGTACTTTTTTTTATTATTATCTTTTTTTTAAGTTTAGGACTTGTTCGAAATGATAAAGAATCAATTGATATTTTTCTGGTTGCACCCACCGAAATAAACATAAAGTTATTTAATTAATTATGAAGGAACTACAACATGAGTAGTACTGCATGCGATGGTACTCTTACATGCAATTCGATCCATGCATCAGAGAGTTACAAAAACATGACCGATTGAGATCATGAAGTACTACTCAATGTCCAAAACTCCGATCGTTGGCTATTAACATTTCCATTTCATATTTCAGCCAATAATTTATTTTATAATATTATTGGCGGTTCTTATTTATTTAATTACTTTTCCTTTCCCATCTGATCTTTGACCTCCAAATGCAAGGTTTCGCGCGATTGGATGAGGTCCATCTTAAGTTTGAGTGGGACGTTCCTTAATTTGGTGCTAATAAATTAAAAAACTCAAGTATTTTTAGAAGTCATGTATACTGTTTTTTTTTTTAATTAATTTCTTGAATACGTGCAGTACTCCCTTAATTCATCTAATTACATGCATGCAAGTGAGATTAATTCAATCTAGCTTGATTTAGGGCTGGTTTGGATTTAGAGATAATATGAGATGATTTTAGATTAAAGATGAAAATTGAAAAAATATTGTTAGAATATTATTTTTTTTTAATTTGAATTGAGATATGAAAAAATTGAATTATTTATTATATTTTATGTGAAAATTTAAGAAAGTTATAATGATGAGATTGATCGAGATGAAATACTTTTTGAATTCAAATAGAACTTAATGTGCCTGAGCAATTGATGATCTGCTGATTAAGAAACTCACCTAAATTAAGTACTCTATTAATTAATGAGGTTTTGCATGCACTTCTTTTTTAAATCCACTTGCATGCATGCGCATCCAGGACAACAACAACGAGATCATCAGACGGAATATGGTTCATGATCATTAAACATGCATTCCACAACAAAAGATAAAAAAGAGAAGAGAGGGGGGGGGGGGGGGG
>QEOT01004078.1:46855-78252 GCA_003123785.1 Pterocarya stenoptera
AAGAAGGCTCGGAAGAGAACCTATGTCATGTTTGTGATTCATTCCATTGAAGCATTAGCAGCCTAAGGTATTGTCACGTAATCTACAGAGAATAATGAGACCTTGGGGATGAATGAGATCACGAGAGTAGCTTCCCCCAGCAAAACTGTTTCTTGTACCATTGATTTGTGGACGTATCTATCCCTTTGACTTGGTATGGGCTCATGTTTGGGCTTGATCCAATCGCCCATATAATGGGGCTGTTTAATTTGGGCCAGCTGGGTAGACATATGATATATTAGTTACAAAAAAAAGTAGGAGCGGCTATTTTTTACATCTTTTATAAAACCATGTGTTAAAAAAGAGAATTTTTAACTTATAAAAATAACATTATTTTACATTAATATCTTTAATTTAACACATGGCTGTATAAAAGTTATAAAAAATAGTTGTAAGCCTATTATTACTCTTAGAAGTAACAATTTTGTGGATGAGTAATTTCAATTGTAATCGTGAACTTAAAATTTCAATTGTTAAACTGCTTGTAAAGGTGTAAAATACACCAGTCCTAAACTGGTTTTCAAGGTCCAGCCTATTAAGGAAGCCATCACTAGAAGACAAAGGAAGAAAGTGGGAAAAAGGTCAGAGAAAAAACAAAGGGATGAGAGTGTCAGGAGGTAGAGAGGTGTTAGGGGAAAATAGAAAATAGAGAGACGGTCAGACACGTAAAGTAGACATCCCTTACCACTACTGAAGTGCACACATGAAGTGAGTCAGATAAAAGGGACATGGTGCCAACAACTTCAAGGACTTCTTTCTTTTGAATGCTTTTAGCTACTTTTTTTGCCGGGCTTCTTTTTCAACCTCTAGACAAAAAGATTCAAGGAGAACATCATTTCTAGCAAGTAGATCTCTAACTCCCATTGTATAGCGAGAAATTAGAGGTTATGAGAGATCGTAAACAAGCACATTATAGTGGAATCTCCCCTCCCCAAAACTCTATAGACGTAGGTTTAGTGCTGAACCACGTAAATCTGTGTGTGTATCTCTCCTTATTTTCTTTGCATTTAAATATTATTCACCGCCATGAGTGTACGCACAAATACTGTATAGCTGACCAGATCACTGTCGGCTCCGCACCTCACCGATCGAGGCCCAACCCGCCTCAGCTAGTCTCGAGAATATTTCTCCCCTTTTGGGCTGCGGCGTTTTTGGGTGTTAACACTACTACTCATCACATGTCGTTTTTTAGTTGGCATCTGAAGCAGGACGAGTACAAGAAACAAATTAAAAGGAGCAGCAGTAAAAGGCTAAAAGTTATAGATCGAACGGGAAGAGCGTGTTTGTTTTAACATGTCTTGTCTTTTAACAAGATGCCATTCATAAAAGGAGTAGCCAGCCATTTACAAGCAGCAAATTTAATCTTTTTGTCTCTTGAATCCATTATTCATACTTCCCTTCATTTTCATATAAAGGAGTCGGATTGATACTCCTAATCCAAGAAGCTGAAAGAGTGTGATGGGCTTCCTAGGTCGAAGAGGTTCGGACTGCCTATTTTTTCAGTTCTTTGTTCTTTCCTCTCGAGCGAACATGGACTTGTGCGTACTAATTGAGAATGGTTGTTCAGAAACTCGTAGTTGGGAATGGGCTTTTGGATCATCTGTGAGTCGAAAGTAGTAAAATATGGTTGTTAGCCATAGATTCTATGGCCAAATGCTTCCTGCTACTGTATATGTTCCATAAAAATAAACGAGAAAGATGCAGGCTGCAGCATTCTTTATTATGTTTTGCACAAAAGTCGCACAAGTTGGCCACAGATGTCGTTACTCTCGTGTGCTCCAGACAGAAAAAGACACCATGATGCCGACCGAACACGTTCTAAGTGGCCACAACGAGGAAATGAAAACTACTGACAGATTCTTTTTGAACGGTCTGAAACAAAGTGCATTAATTTAAATAAATTCAGTCTCTCTCCAATCTCTAGAAACTCCTCCCACCTCCTGCAGGATTCCCATCCCATGATATATCAATTCCTCGTTTGAGAACTTTTTCAACTCTTGAAGATATTCTCCTTCTGATCTCTTCCTCTCTATGTGAGTTTGTGTTCAGGTGCGTGCTTGGCCGGATCCGTTGAATGGCAGTATCGCTAGCGCCAGTTTGGTGGAGAAATGGAAGTGATGGATGCTGGAAAATCACTGAAAGTAAGGCGTATAACATCGGCAGCTCAATCCCAATCTTTTGGAATTGATGGTCTTTGGAATGGATGGTTTTGGGAAATGTTTTTCTTATTTCGTTGGATGCAGAACAGAGCTGGGAGTTGTTCTGCAACGCCAAAATCCCTGAAGGTCACTATTAATTCTTCTATTCTTATCCATCTTCTCCACTTGTTTGCTGAGTGACACATTAAATCTAATACTTCTTACACTTGTTACAAACTAATTATAAGTTGTCCTGCTCACCAAGTTTGTTACAAACAAAATTCACTCCCTTACTTTCCCCTAATATATGATTGTTTGAGCACACCGCCAATTTGATTAATTGTTAGTCCATGCAGTCCACTGCATCTTTCCTCAGCCAGATATCCTATCAGATCTTGTGGTGGTGTCACTAGTAGAAACCAGATTCGAAAACCTGTTGAGGTGCCGGAGGGAATGGAGATTTAATAAATTCCTGAATCCATTTGGATACAGACCTTTATTTTGTAGATATTTGTGTGTTTATAACACCTTGAATCTCTGATATGGATACACTGTTCGTCTGCTGGTTAACAATAGGATGCATATTTAAATATTAATATATCCAGTTTTCATTCATTTCTAAGTACTTCTTCTTAGTAAGAGTTTTTTAAATACGTATCATATACTAGTTTTGTAATTTCGAATCTCTCCAACTTTTAGAACTGAGTAGTAATCCCATCTCAATGACTGACATTCATGGAAAAGTCTACCAGCTGATTCTTTGATCTTATTGATGTAATGAGAAATAGTTGAAGGTGTGTGCAGTTTTGTTTGAGTAAGGTGTTCAAGTCAGATTCTTTTGAATGTTTGTATTATGTGTCATGAATAATGATATTCTGGCAACTGATATACAATTCGTTTACCACTTAACTGATATATAATAATAAAGAAATAAAAAGAATGACAAAACAGTACTATAAAATTATTTTATAATTTTAAAATGTATTTTTTATTTGCAAGTAGTAACCTGATGGTAAACCAGATGCACTGCTATCATTATCCATGTATCATATCCTATTATTGGTCATGATATATCAATGTCTGTGGCTGTCATGTCAGGGTTTTTCTTTCTTTAATTGTTGGCTCCTCAGATTGGTTGTAGATCGATCAATGAAAACAAGAGAACTTGGTCTTGGAAAATTATTCAGCTACGACAAAGAATCAAGTTTAATTCCTCCCCCAATAACATCATCGCATTATTGTGGTTCACAGGTTTATGACCATGAAGACATGACAACAGAGGAATCCTACTCCTACAGGGAACAAGTTTTGAAGAGTGAAGGTTTTGAAGTTGATGTACTCGCAGCTTGCAATCGACGAATACAACCATCACTTCAAGGATGCAAATGTAGAGTTCGAGTTTGTGAAGGTTTTAAAAACAATGTCTCAGCTAGTCGACATACTCAGGTTTTATACCCTTGAGGCCAGGGATGTTGCTGATGGTGGCAAGACTAAGACCTACCAAGCTGTGGTATTATTGGAAGTACACTATAAGATTACATTGTCATCCTTTAAGATAAAGCCTACCGAAGATGAGAAAGGTTAGAGTCACGGAAAAGAATTGTTTTGGGAAAATACTTGGAAATGTCATATACTTAGAGTTTGATCAGAAGATTTTTCAGAGGTTCAAGCTTATGGAGTTTAAGAAGTTGTTTGAAATATAACTTACAAAAGCTAAATGAAATGGAAAGTATTACCGTAAGTGTTTATTTAGTCTTGGAATGCTAACATACAATTGCAGTCATGGGAAAGAATCATTTTGGGAAGATTATCTTTGCAGTGGCCATATACTTGGAGTTTGATCTGAAGATTTGGTGTCAAGCTTATGGAGTTTAAGAAGGTTGTTTGAAATATGACTTGTACAAGTTAAATGGAAAGTATTACCTTTAGTGGTTATTTAGTCTTGGAATGTTGGTATACAGTTGCTTGCTTAATTGTGTTTGCAAAACTGCTTTAATCTATGTGGGCAGCTGCAATGTATGGTAACTCTCTTCAAAGAGATTATGCAACGTGCTTTTGTAAAAAAAAAAATAGACTTATCAGTGTTGGAGTGCTTCTTCTTAATTAGATCTGAGGAGCCAGTTTGTAATATTAGTTGAGTTTTATTATATTTTATGAGTAATGCCAAAAGCAGTCATGGGTTGTGTAAGTTATACGCACTCTTTTTAAAAAAAGTAAGGTCTATCATTAAATTTTTATTTTTTTTCATGTGAGCCATATTTATTCACTTTTTTTTAAAATGAGTGTGTGATGCAAATTCATTTCTTTTATTTTATTATATCCAAATGCTTGTTATACAAGTATAACTCCTTGTCTTAATTTTTAAGGCTGTTTTGATCCTAGCAGGGAACAGAAATTCTTCTAGTTACCCTTCATGATTTCGGTACAAAAAAAGGTTGAAGTGAGAATAAATCCCTAGAGTTGAGCAACTGATGAAGTTCAACACATATTAGAGATAATATCTTAGATGTCAAAATCCATGTCTCTGTATACTGAAAATTTCAAAGTCTGATCTTTAGTAGTTTCTCTTTTATTGAACAATCTATCATCTGTGTATCTTGTATTCCATTCGTCCGCAAAATAAGCTCATTGCTATACATCTTTCTTTGTGTGGTTTTTTCTTCCCCTCATTTAAGTCCCCAGACTGACTAAATTTATAAGAAGAGAAATGATGCATGAACATAATTCAGTAAACATAAGCTGCTTTCATCAATTGCTTTTCACATGTACGAATAAAGGGTCTGCCAGGAACGTAGACTTGCAAATACAGCAAAGCAAGCGGTTCAGTTTCTCCTCCTTCTGGCTACCAGGATATACTTTTTTTTTTTACAAGTGGCTACCACGATATACATCTGCTATATAAATAAATTCCCTGTGTCCAAACTGTGGATGTTTTATTAAAAACTTTTTCACCTACCCATCAAGGAAAAAGAGAAAGCAATGACAGAGAAGGCCTTAGCTTAAACAAGCAACAAGAAGAATAACAGGAATGAGGCACCTAAAAGCAAGATGAAACCACTCTGTCAACTTTATACTCGGTTTGACTACACATAGGGAACAGGTAACCTCTGCATCTCAGGGCCTGCTACCATATCATCCCAAAGCAGATCCGAGAGTGCCATTGTCAATTCTCCTACCTTCCCTGTTAGGAAAAATCAAATATATAAAAGTATTTAGACAAAATGACATTCAATAGTTACAGTGTTGAATATTAGATTTAAAGGGATGAGGGATGGGGATGTATTCCTTGAGTCACTGATAGCCAGCATCTGAATGGCATCTGTTCTCTAAGGTAGAGCGGGGGCAATTCTTACCATCTCCAATGGGTTGTTCATCCCAAGTGATGATGGGCAATATAGGCAGCGAGCTTCCTACAAACATCATTTCAGCTGCACCTTTGGCTTCCTCCACTGTTATATTTGTAGTTCTCACAGCTTTTAGACGACCCTGCTCAACCAACTTGGGGACTAGTGCAAGAAGCCTCTTCACAGTGCACCCACTAAGGATCTTATCAAACAAAGGTACGAGAAGCTCCTTATCATGGTTTATAAAAGCAACATTCACATTTGGACCTTCAGCAATATAGCCTTCATCATCAACCCAAATAGAAGCAAATGCTCCCCTCTCCTCAGCTTCCATCTTTGAAAGTACATTTGGGAGGTAGTTCACATTCTTCATTGTTGCAAATTGGGGCGACTTCATGGGTACAGTGGATGTTATCACTTTAACTCCGTCTTTGTGCTGAGAGATGTCATCATCTATGACTACAGCATAGAATGCCGATGTTGTGCATCCTGCAGGTGAAAGCAAGAAATCCCCAGGACCTGCACTTAACCAATATCTTAGACTTCCTTTCTTGCATTGAGATGCTGCACTCATTTGCACAAGAATGCTTCGAAGGACTGATCGAGGAAATGGAGAGGAGATCTTTGCTTTTGAAGCTGATCTGAGGAAACGGTCCAAGTGAACATCCAGCTCATAGAGGTATCTGCAGAATTAAAACAGATCAACAATTATAGCTCAAAAAACAAACAAGTTTTAGCTCCAACATAACCAAATGTGAGTAAGAGCAAAGGGAAGTTTACAGAGAAGCTTAGGATTGCATTAGAAGTCAAGTTTTGCCTAACAGAGATGCAATTATATAAATGTCAAGGATGTCTATGTCATACTTACCCATCTAATATAATAGCTGTGTCAAACACACCATGCCCCCGATGAACCATGTGATCATCTATTGGGAGTACCATCATGGCCGGATCAAGAATAATTCCACCAAATACACTGGAATACATTGCTGGATATGGTTGCTTTTTCACTGAACTCCACTTCTCGTGCAGGTTTTCAAGCAACTGATATAAATGACAAATGAATATTTAGGCAATATTGCAAAACAAGATGGATTAGGAAAGTGAAAATTTGGCAATTAAAAACGTTAGATATAATTGACCATAAATTATTGAGAAGGAAGCCTATCTGTTGTTAGTGCCCTAAATACTTTGGATGAAGAAAAAAAGCGCTCCCAACTCAAAATGATATTGACAACTTCTAGAGTGAATCAGACCAGTTGGACATAGGGAGCTTCGTTAAAATGTACTCACCCTTTTCCCAAGGATCATTATCTAACAACAGCTTGGCTTTAGTTTGTATTCTAACTTGGATTGAGTTAGATTTGATTCCAAGACCATGTGAAATTCTAGCCTAGCATTCGTTATAAATTAGAATGTTCCCCCCAGTATTTCATAAGCATTTTTAACAGCAGATAAATTTCTTTTAGCCACAAATCCCGAAAGCCTAAACCTGTAAGAAAAGATGAAATTAGTCAGTTGATCATTACTCCAGAATCATGGAAGAATTTTTTTTTCCCCGAAAGTAAAAAAACTGATAGGTAAGCAAACAAATAGAACACTAAAAAAATACTCAGAACGCATGCATATAGAATCGAGCAATACAAAGCGGATTGTGAACTCTCACCTCAGATGATGATGAAAAAATATGAACTTTAAAGTCACTGCCATTTCCAACCTCCAACGTATCTTCAAAACAGAATGGGATAAAAGCAACACAGAGCAGCCCATTAACTTTAATGATCATCACAATCACACAAATCAGAAATCACCCACAAAAAGAGAGACAATAAGAAAATTTTTTAAAAAATACCTAATTTCTGATCAGAAGAAGAACTGCTCTTTTCCATGGCTTCCAAGAGGTCAATGATTCGGCGAGGAACAAGGAGGGTGGAGATATAAGAGGAAGAATGAGATACTTAATGAGACAATGAGAACAGCGCTTAATGATCATTTAGGCAATAAAATAACGGTCGCAGTTTGTCATGAAGTGCTTGGGGCAGGGTAGTGTTAAACAAAACATAAACCAAAGCAAAAGACGATTGGATTTGGTGGCCGACTTTTGTTCTATCTGCTTTTCTTTCTTTCTTTTTGTAGCTAAGCCCGGTGGATTTTAGCTTTCTCACCGAAAGTTCCCCCACCCCAACTTCGTTTTCTGGGGATAGTGATCACGGATGATCAGCAACGTTTGGTAGTTCTGCTTAGAACGCGTTAAATCATTTGTCAAAGAAAGTATATTTTAGCGTGTTTGATAACTTTGAAGCATCGGGCCCGCACTCAGTGTGTGCGAGTTGAGGTTTGGTTGTAAAACTATTTCACTCATCTAGTCTCATTCGATTATTATAATTTTTTTAAATTTTTAAATAAAATATAATAAATAATTTAATTTTTTTAAATTTTAAAATAATAATAATATTAAAAAAATATATTTTAATAATATCTTATTAAAAGTCCATTTTTCTCAACTGGCTATCCAATCAGCACCTAAACGTCATTGGTGCACTTCTTCACTGCTCATTATTCTTTAGAGTTCTTCTTACGTCTTCCGACTAAGAAAAGTATGGCCAGAAGATGAGACAAGCCGATTGGCACTATCAGAGAGTCAGTTGCAAACACTTTGTTCCCACTCATTCTTTAGTATGTTTATTAGAATCGTTTTGGTACTTTCCTGGTTTTGTCTGTTCTCCATGTTTGGAATCCATAATCTTTGAAGAAACTGGAGCTGGGAAAGCAAAGCCAAATAGAAAAACACAAAATGATAGTTGTCTTGGCTTAGTTATAAATTTGTATCCACCACAGATAGGAGAACATGGGTTTAATTCGAAAGAAATAAAGATAAAAACATAACTATGCCCATGGTTTACACACAGGGTGATTTGCATCATTACAGTTTGGAGTAGGAGTCATGCGTGTTGAAAATGATAAGAGAAAAAGTAAAGTGAAAAATGAAACTAATCACATACAAATACAAGATTTACATGGTTCGGCAACATTCCTACATTCACGAAGCTGCAGATGATATACAGCATAATACATATGCAGTCGTACGAAAATACACTATATATATATACATGGAGGAACCCTAATGAGGGGTTCTAGTTCATCAAGCATTTAAGAATCGTTTTTTATTTTGGCTTGAAGAACATATTATTCAAATAAGGAGTAAGCAAGAGTTAGAACATGATCAGTTATCAGAATCAATAAATTTGCGTACAGATGATGTATAACTTAAGGGAGACAGTTTGTATAATTCTCCACAATATGTATATACATTACCCCTTTTTTCCGTAGATTTTGCACTGGAAGAAAGTTTCTTCCAAGACTTGGAAGATATTTTGTACGACAATTGACAAGAGCCATAACCTTGGGTAGTTTTGCATTTTCATAACTGTTTTGCGTGTCTTTGACAAAAAGATTGCGTCCTAATTAAACCTTCTTCAAGAAATGAAGGATCAACAGCAAAAGTAAAACGGAGCCAATTCTTTAGCCCCACAGCAGTTCCTGCAAACAAAAGATGTCATACTAAAGTTAGTAATTACAGAGCTGATAGTTACCATTCACCAACTCAGAACCACTATTCTGAAAAATGTAATGATCCCCCCTAACCCCAAAGAGAAAAAAAATTAAATGCTAGACCTTGACTGTCAAAGTATTTAGACCAATATATTTCAAGTTCTTAATGATGTTTTTCTCCAGGATAAACAATAATAAATAAATAAATAAAACAGAAATCAATGGTATGCAATCTTCCCAGGCTTGAATGCCCTGTTTCTCTGAAGACTGTCCCCTGAACAACTATAAGTTGCTCAAAAGATGATCAACTTACATTTAGTGGAAACAAAATAAATTAACTGACAGGACATGGTAAAACCACACCATCTGTGTGTGTGTGGATGTATGATTCAACCTTCTCAAGCAACCAAGTTCTTTTTCCCAAGAAACTAAGTTATTTGGAAAGGATTGGATTGTTTGTTGCATCAACTTTATAAAGAACATAATGAGTTAGAAAAGGCGTGATAATAATAATAATTAGAATATGGGATAGGACCATCTTGCGAGTGAAATATTTGTGGCATTTTAAGCCTTTTTAGATCAGAATATAGAAGAAAAGATTATATATCCTTGATTTTCAGAGTATGTGTGTGTATGTCCTTATGACTAGGATAGAAGACAACAAAATTGGAAATGCTGGAGAGTTTAGAGATTTATAAATCTCTTATTCGTAAGCTCATCACCCTTTGGATCACAAGTAATGGAGTTTGATTTTAATTGAAAGGGAGAATATTGAGGGTCCCTAGAGAACAACAGTACCAATCATAAATATTAAAGAATGCAGCGAAGACATGGAAATTTGTTTAATGGTTCAATTCTTGCCTGGAAGAATGATAACAGATTCCTCCTTGGCCAGCTTGAAACAGAAATCAATATCATCACGAATGTCTTCCAGTAGTGAAAGATTCAGCTTCACCTGAAAGGTGTTAAAAACAAAATAAGCAACACTAACTCTAAAAAAATCCATTAATCTAAATGAAAAGAGGAATGCAAAGTCTCTTCTCACCATTACAGCCATAGATCCCTCTGGTTTGTGTGGACAGGTAATGCAAGGGATCTTCTTTATCTTATAATAACAAGAATCTGATGCCTGCTTCAGTAATTTAATAGTTTTCTTGAAGAAAACCTCTTCGGTTTGCTCAAGGATGCGAGGAACTGCGGCCTAACACACCAAAAATACAATTCAGAAAGAAAAATTAGAAAAAGCGGATGGACTATAGACATGACAATACTTGATTCCAAAATTTGCACTTTCAATTCAAATTTGTTTAGACATTTCAAAGTAGAAGGAACAGTATTCCGAATTGTCCGATCACTGCAGGATGAGTGCACTGTGTTCAAGCTTTGTCTAGCTCCAGCTCTTAAATTGTTGACATATTTCAAAAACCCAGTTTCCACCCATGTATGAATTAGCAGGTTCAGCGGCAGAAACCATGAGTTGCATTATCTGAACGCGAGCAATTTTACAAATGAAAGGGAAACAAACTATGTTGCATTCTAGCATTTGAAAACAAGCATATACAATACAAACCTGAATGAAGGTTGCAGGCCCCCCCAGAATATCGAAATACTTCTTAATACGCTCGATAATCTGAGGAAAAAAAATAGTAGTAGTATGGATTACCAACAGTTTCAAAGTGAAAGGAGGGGGGAAATGTGTGATGGGTATCACTGACAGCATTTAGATCCACAAGATTAGAAAATCTACTAAATCTTGGCTGTGGGCAGTGCGAATTAGAAAAACTTCAAGACTATATGTCGTTTATAGTTCAGAAACGAAACATTCAACACGTAACAATGATGAAGTTCAGTCAAGTGTTGTGGAAGGAGGGTCATTCCTACTGAAGATAAATTCTTCTAATGCAATGAATGACTGTTCCACCTCGTCTCCATACCACTTGTAGACGATGGAATTATTGTCAAATAGTTGAAAATTATGAAGTTCACATGTATGAAGCCCTACCGAAGGTGTCTATGACAACTTCATGTAAACCAGAGAGAGAGAGAGAGAGAGAGAGAGAGAGAGAGAGAGACCTTGGGTTCCCGAAACATGCCAGCGGGATCAGTTGTCACAAACCAGCCAAGTCGCCAACCAGGCACTATCCATCTCTTAGACAGGGACCCAAGAGTGAGAACAGGAACTTCTGACCCAAAAAGTCCCATTGGCACAAACGGATTTTTCCCAAAAGCAAGGTGTCCATATACTTCATCAGCAATTACAAGAATTCTGAGCCTCTTTGCAGTTTCTGCAATCTAGGTACGGTATACAAAAAATTAGCTAGTAACATCAATCTTTATTATACAATGCCTACAATTTACAGTGAATGAAAGCATGTTTCTGGCACTTGAAGCCATATCCTGAACTACTAACCTCCTTTAGATGTTGGTAACTATAAACATTCCCACAAGGATTCCCCGGGTTGATAACTACCAAGGCAACTGTGTTCTGATCTGCAAGAGCCTCAATGGCATTAAGATCAACCTCCCAGCCTTTCTCAGGTAGAAGATCAAAATACCGAACTTCAAGGTTTCTAAAACCAGCACAAAGTTCATAAATTGGGAAGCCTGGCCTTGGAAGCAAGATATTTGCACCAGGGCGGGCAAGCATAGCCAGCGCAACATCAATGGCTTGTGTGCAACCAGATGTGATAAAAACATCATCAGCTGATAACTTGTATGGAAGATCACGAGACAAATACTCAGCGATCGCTCTGTTGAATGGAAAAAAGAGCCAAATTTTTTTTTACAAGTAAGAATAAGTTTTATTAGAAAAGAATTAATAGACGAAGCCTACGTACACTTCAAAAAAAAAAAAATCACCTAAGAAAAGAGAGCCATATTACTGAATATATAAGCTACCACATTTATTTAGAGGAAAAGGGAGGATAAAAAGTTGAAAAAGCTATTTAAAAGAAAGTAGTGTGTGAATACTAAGTACGTAGAATTTTTCTTTACAGACAGAAGGGTTCACAGAATACTTTGGTTTGTATGCATAAAAATACATTTTTTAAATGTTTGTTATGTGGGCTTTCTAGACAAAAACTTCTAAAACGTGTATTGTTAAAAATATGGCTCTTGTACAAATAATACTACTTTCATTTCAGCATTTTAATGAGAATTTTATTTAGGTCCGAATAGGGAGATGAGATGATTTTGAATAAAAATTAAAAATAAAATAAAATATTATTTTTAAATATTATTATTATTTTTAAATTTAAAAAAATTAAATTATTTATTATTTTTATATAAAATTTAAAAAAATTATAATAATAAAATAAGATAAAATAAAATAATTTTTAAATGCAAAGTGGCATCTAAAGTATGATTCGTTTCAAATAAGACAAGGCTAATTTAAAATATTCAAACAAGAGATTATGTTTTGAAAGGTCCTGTACCGACGAAATAACTAAACTAAACCATTCCATAACATTCCAAATTAAAACCAAATCCCTACGAAGCTGCGATACAAAGAATCCAACAAGCCGAAGCCATCACTCCGAGATAACTAGGATTGGTGCTCGATAAAATCAAGAAATTCAAAAACCCCTGACATAACCCTCGAAAACACAGAACATAATCAACAAAATTGCAGCAGTAATATCCCCAGAGACTAAAATCTTACATTCTTGTTTGAGGAAGACCAACGGTCGGTGCATAACCATTGAACTTCTCGGATTGAAGAGCATCAACGACAGCTTCTTCGGCAACATGGGTGGTGTGAAAGCATGAATAAGCAGAAGGGTCGCCCATGCCCAAGGAAATCACCCTCTTGTTGTCTTTTTCATCGATGCTCTGCATCAAAAGGCTAAGGATACCTTTGATGGTGATGGTTGAAGCCGTGTCCACTCCATGGTTGAGAGTTCTACTTTCCATGAGTTTTTCCTGTATTTTCTGGTGTTTTTGGCCTGTGATTCTTGGTTTGGGGGGGCTGCGGCTTTGGATTTCTGGGTTGAAGTGTGAGATAGACCGAGAGAGAGAGAGAGTCAGAATTATTTGTAGAATGGTGAACATATGTACAAACAGCACGAAGGCCACACGTTGAAGTTGGACGGCTTTGCATGAAACAAAACGAGTTACGTGGACGAGTGGGTTTCAGTCCTTCACCAAAAACACCAACTCAATTTTTATTATGAACGCCATCTCTGATTTTATTTACCCAAACTTGAAGGCTCGAAAACAAAAAAATTGCCAGAGTGAAGGAAAATCTTCTCTCTTTTTCTTTTAGAAATGATCGTACACTTTTGACAACATATTTTACAATTATATTTTAAAATGAGAGATATTATTATACAATACCATATAAAAGTAATATAACTTTACAAAAGTACTTTTATTTTACATCATGTATTGTGAAAAATATTATGTGTATCTTACTCAAAAATATATTTCATATTAAAAAAAAAGAAAAAATTATCTATTTATTTTAATGAGTTACTTTTTTTATAAACAAAAACTTTATATGTAGTTATTTTTATATATTTTTTGTACACTTTACTAATATGATTGACTGTATATTTTTGTTTATATATATTTTTATACATTCTACTAATGTGATTGACTACATATTTTTTTAATATAAAATAATTATTTTGATTAATCATATCAATAGAGTGTGTAATAAATATGTAAAAGTGACTGTTAATAGCATAATCTTTTATAAAAGATTTATACTAATTTATGTATTTGAGATTTGTATTTATTTTTATTATTATTATTATTATTATTATTTATCTAAGATAAACTCCATACCAATTTAATTAGAGTTTATCTAGGCCCAAGCCCATTCCATTGCATCCGGGCTCCCGGCTCAGTCGAAGTAGAATTCTAACAAAAATCCTTGACATATCAGATGAAAAATAAAAAATAAAACTAATAATTTAAGAATAAGTTTTCTTTGGATGGATCCAGATCCCACTATATATAAACATGAGACACGTTTAGCGAACATGTTACTTGAATTAATTACAACTTGTAATAGCTAGTATGTATATATAGTATGGTTGATGGGCCTTTTTAACTATAATTATTATTAAGATTAAGATATAACATCGCCCATAACATTAATGTGAATAGATTAATCATGCCCTATTAAATATCATAAGCCCACGACGTTCATGCATGTTCATCACTCTGTCTTCTCTCATCCAATCATCCAATCTTCTCTCATCAATTTTGATAAACATGTAGGCCACGTGTTCAACTAACATATGCACGTAAATTTATTAACATGCATGTAGCTATCAGGGTTGACCTTGTCAGCAAGTTTGAAGTGCCGCCATAGTGAGGGATTTCAAAGGTGGGAGTACTTGGACCCACCCAAGGAATTTTTTTCATTTTTAATTTTATACATTGGGGAGGGGCCGGTTGAAACCATGATATTTTTAGAGATGCGGGTATTGTGCCATCGTGTCACCCATGCATTGGAAAAAAAACATAAAGCAACATTAAAAGTCTATAGATCATATCCTCCGATAGTATCTAACATTAAAAGTCTCACCACATGTTGTAGTGTCCAATCACAAGATGCCAAATCCAAGACATCATCTACTTTCATCGTGCTATCATTTCACTTTAATTCGTTGCCTATTGTCCGTGTGATCATCGGACGGTCATACCACGCCTCCACTCCTCCGTACGTACCGTCGGATTTTCAAAGCACCGTTGCATATAGGAATTTATTTTACAGATGCCATCCACACGATCTCCCGAGATTTGGAAAAAATTTTATTTTTGAGTTTAAAAAAAATAATACTAATTCTAATAAATAGTTATGGTCGACGAAATGCTCTTTATAATTCTAATAATTAATTATTCTAGAAATAATTAAGATTTCTAGAATATGCAGATCAGAGCCTATTTAATTATATAATTTGAATAAGGGCTATAAAAAAGAGAAAATAAAATAAATAATTAAAAAAAATACTCTCACCAATAATATTTATATACGAAATATTATTAGAAAATTATCTAGATAATATACTTATATAATTTAATTAAGAAATCATGTATATATGCACCGACAACTAATTTCATCCAACTTTTTATATACTAAAATTAACAGTCGATCGGTCGATATTTTAATTTAGTATTGGAAATTTCATGATTATGCATGTGTATGTCAAAATCGATTAAGGTGATAATGAAAGGTGGGTGAGACCAGCATGGAATATTAAAGACATAAATGGTATGTTTCTCTTGATCTTCTTCCGTCGTTTTCACGATCTGGCGAAGAAGTCCGGATATATCAATTTTCCTATATATATGGTTGGGAATTTATAGTCATATTAAAGTCATAAGGTCATTAATTATGTACAGAACCTAGCTGCTAGCTAAGTAGGACTTGTAGAATAATTAATGGTCGTCCTCCTAAGTAATAACTAATTCATGTACTCATCATGATCATGTGGAGATTAAGAAACACTGAAACCCAAGTATTACCAGTACCAGCTAGCTGTTTGTCGATCCAAAATTCTGCCATGCATGAAGCTGGATGGGTCGCCATTTGATCAGCCATCTCCATCTGATCTCTTAGTTCAACGCTAGCTAGCTGTTTTTATATATGTCTTTGCAACCAGAAAGTTTTTGAAAAAAGGGTTCTAAATTTATAACCTTCCTCGCGCGGAGACTGAATAAGCTAGCTAGCTAGGGCTCATATTTTCTGTACGTACCACGCACAATTCACATAAAAGTAGAACACGTAGTAGTACTTACTGGCTACCATTCAGCTTTGCTAGCTTTATATATAACTGAGCGTGAAGATGAGAACAAAGGCCAGGAAGATACAGTTTTCAAATGCATGAATTAATCATACGTAGGCAGCGACCCATAACATAACATTATTACATGCATAACCCAAGCCAAGCTAGCTACATCTATCCTCTGATCATCAACCTCTACCTAGCTAGCTATATATATATATTTATATATATATATATATATATATACTTCCCTGCAAAAGTCATGATTAATTTACTTCAAACAGCCTCAAGCTGCAATCTAAGACATGATCCTAATTAATTAAACACATCAATCATGGTACCCGCAACAAAGATCACCAAGTGCTGATGATCATCATCATCGAGTGAAGAACATGTTTAGAACCAGTACTAGCTAGATCAATATAATTTGCAAATTAAGCCATGAATATTCATGCAAGTTTAGCTGCTGTATATACCTAATTAATTAGTGTGGTTGAAGCTTAATTAGCTTGATCAGCAGCTAGCTAGCTAGATAGCCTTCATGATTCATCATAGAAAATTGGCAGAAAATTATCAACTCAAGATTAAGTTTGAGGCAGATCAATAAATTAACGTTAAAAACCAGTAACTTATAACCTGCGAGTAGTCGAAGTGTGAGCTGCTACTGAATCGAAGCTTCCTGCCCAGACAAAACACGGCGAAATGCTAGCCCTCGATCGATGCCGACCTGAACGATCGACTTATCAATTATACATATAGAGAATAGCTGTATTTTAAGTTTTTAGGTTAGAAGTAACGTCGTTTGGATAAGTTGGAGTGATTCAGCCGAAAGATAAGTTTTTATATAGTTATTATTATTATTATTATATAGAGGACTATTTTTATACGTCTATCCAGCTTGAATTAATGCTTAATAACAATCCGATGAAGTGGAGCTCAGGGGAGATTGAGTGGAGATCAAGGCTGCATGCATGCTCCCTATTATATATAGATATGGCTTCAAGGTGACAATATAATAATATATATTTATATATATAGAGCATGTGCAAACTACATGAGTACTACGGCCCATTCCACATGAGAAAAAATATAATAATTTGTGTAAATTAAATAAATGAATTACACAAGTTCCACATCTAACTAGCTATCTATTTATTAATTAAATGTTATTTTTATAATTTATTAAAAAAGAGTTATAAATTGAGTTTTTTTTTTTTAAATAAATTATAATGTGACCTGATCAGAAGCAGATCCAAAATGATCAGTTCCAACATCTGCACGTACACGTGTATGGTGAGAAGCATGCGATCCCTGCACTCGTCCTTATCAGTGCACATGGCAAGTACCATACGCTGTCTCTCTGTCGACGTCTCTCCTTTTTTTTTTTTTTTCGAATAAGACGTCTCTCCTTAAATCCATTTTTTAGGTTAAAGATTTCATGTACGAGATTGTGACATACGGTGTTGATTTTCCTTGCTCAAAGAGACCCACAAATATTACTACCATTTTATTATCTATTTATTATTTTTTTAATTTGATTTTTTTATTAATTTTTTATTTTACTTAATAATTAAGAAAGTGAATATTAATAAAATTATCTATTTTAAAATTTTTTTTCTTAATGATTAAAGATGTTAAAAAAATACTTTAAAAAAAATTCAAATATAATATAAGTAATAAATGAGTAGTGAACCGATTACAAGATATCATTACCCCAACCAAAATCCCAAATGACATCATCGAACGATGGTTAATGTTCTATTTAAATTTATTTTTTAATCCAGCAATCCCAATCACATTATTTATTTTTATTATTATTACTATTATACTTTGACTTTCAGTATCTTTTGTTGCAAAATCTACAAACCCACCCTATCAATCAATAGTAGTATGCATGCCCATTGATTTAACATTCAAGGCCAAGCCCAACTTGGCCCAAGCTCAGATATTATTGCATTTCTGCAACACAAGTTTTTCTTAAGAATATACAGATACCCATATCTGGCCCATGAGAAAAGAAAATTGTACGTAGCATGTCATACGTGTAAACTTTCAGGAATTGGTTATGGAAAGTCCATATCGATAATACCCTTTTTAATCACTCTATTGGGCTGAGATTGATTTACTAGGAGACTTGGGGTATCACACCATTGGAATCCTGGTAGTATAAATGCTGATACTGTCTTAAAAGTATCTGTTTGGAAGCACAGAAATTATAGGAATCTCCCACACCAGTCACCGGTCTCAACCACATGCAACACAAGAAAAGTGGGAACTCAGGTTTGATGAAACATCTGCGATGCTTAAGTCAGTTTTATAGCTTTTATAGAGAATTTTAGTGTATAAGAGATTGTAAGTCCATAATTCTAACTTGGTGCTTAGCTTTTATACTGTCTGCCGAGGTGGTCCTACGTATCCCATGTTTGAAGTGCTTGTCTTTCGTATGTGGTACAATATTGTTGTCTTTAATGCGGCGTGGCCTTCTGGGACAACATATTTATGGCAAGTTTACAAGTGTGGCCACCTTCTCTGTGCTCTATTAGGGACAAGCAACCGTACCAGGATCCTTACACGTCTTCCTTATCTGCCCTTGAGAACGGCGTGGCCCCTCCACTACGTGTGTGCAGGGCGGTGTCATAAATGTCGACGTCTCATCATTCCATGCCCACTATCTTTCGGCATGGGCACTAGGCCTCTTTCTCATTTCGCTATTTGTGCACTGATCATGCTATAGCTCATGGGATATATGAGCTTCTTGGGATAAGTCAGGTCCTACCTAATAGGGAGGTAAACATCCCTTCTAATTTTTTTTTCTCAAATATAAATATTTTTTAATTTCAAAATTTTTATCTAATTATTATTTAATATTTAT
This sequence comes from Pterocarya stenoptera, assembly GCA_003123785.1. Lineage (NCBI taxonomy): Eukaryota > Viridiplantae > Streptophyta > Magnoliopsida > Fagales > Juglandaceae > Pterocarya > Pterocarya stenoptera. The sequence goes on from QEOT01004078.1 coordinate 65,538, forward strand.
AACTTTTCTAAACTTTCAAACAAAACACAAAAAATAATTCAATATTTTCCTCAAAACAAAAATTATATTAAAAAATTATATTCAAGCAATCTTTTAACTTTATAACATTTTTATTTAATTTGTTTCACTCATTTCACTAAATTCCCTAAATTATCTTAACTCAAATCATTTTATTATTATTTAGAAATATCTTCATTACTATTAATAAAATTTTCATTTCAGCGTATTCCTCAATAATCCCTTACTCTTAATAAAATTTTCAGTTTTTTGTGCACTATGATTGATGCATGCAAGTCTGGTTAACTTGTTACACTTGCAAAGTTTAAGATTTGATTTGTTTTCGCAATCATTTTCATCTCATTTTATTATTATAATTTTTTTAAATTTTCACATAAAATAAAATAAAAAAATTTAACTTTTTCAAATATTAAAATAAAAATAATATTAAAAAAATATATTTTAACAATATTTTATTCAACTTTTATCCTATCTTATCTACAAAAAGAATTCTAATACGCATCCGCCACTTAGCGGTGTGCCTTTTTGCACACCCTATGTGGCAATCCTCTGTTTATCCTCCTTTTTTTTCATTTGTTGCAAAACAAATTCCTCTCTCTCTCTCTCTCTCGCCTGATTCACTGCAGTCCGATTCTTCTTCAGCTCAGCCTCGCGTTGCCATGCGTCGCTGCGCCTCACCACCACCACCAGCGAGTCCCACTCACGCCGGCGACCAAGCTAGCCAGCCACCACCAATCTTCCCCACGCGCAACTCTCTCTCTCCCCTGCGGTAACCCAACCGAAACCCATTTATCTCCACTTGCGCCGCCGTATGCGGCCACCCAAGCCACCGCACCTCCATCAACTCACACCGGCGACCACCTCTCGCAAACCCAGCTACCATGAACCTCCCTCTCCCTTTCCTTCGCACACACGCAAATTACCCATAAAATAGGTTTCACACTAGCTCGAGGCTACTGACGGCTCTATTGCCACCGTGCATCGATTATAGCCCCACCAAGCACCTCTCCTGACCACCGCAACTTGTCCTCGAGTTCCTTCGCGCCGGCAAGCCCTCCACCTACTCCCACTCTCTCATTAAACAATTCAAAATGAAATGTATAAAATGAGAGTGAAAGTGATTTTTATTGTGAGAGCATTTTTATCATTTTATATTAGTGTGTTGGATGAACTTGAATAGTGACGTCCTACAAAAATAAATGAGAGCCGGAGATCTTAAAAATATGGGCCTTCTCAACGGATATAAAAAAAGCCCATAAACGGAACAAAATGCCGGTCTCCAAAAGAAGAGAAATAGAGTGTGACGTGTCTGGATCAAGGACGAACTGGACGGTGGCAGATCATAAATTATTGGTGTGGACCGCAAGATTATTGCGAACAGCGGCNTTTTTTCATTTGTTGCAAAACAAATTCCTCTCTCTCTCTCTCTCTCTCTCGCCTGATTCACTGCAACCCGATTCTTCTTCAGCTCAGCCTCGCGTTGCCATGCGTCGCTGCGCCTCACCACCACCACCAGCAAGTCCCACTCACGCCGGCGACCAAGCTAGCCAGCCACCACCGATCTTCCCCACGCGCAACTCTCTCTCTCCTCTGCGGTAACCCAACCGAAACCCATTTATCTCCACTTGCGCCGCCGTACGCAGCCACCCAAGCCACCGCACCTCCATCAACTCACACCGGCGACCACCTCTCACAAACCCAGCTACCATGAACCTCCCTCTCCCTTTCCGTCGCATACACGCAAATTACCCATAAAATAGGTTTCACACTAGCTCGGGGCTACTGACGACTCTACTGCCACCGTGCATCGATTATAGCCCCACCAAGCACCTCTCCTGACCACCGCAACTTGTCCTCGAGTTCCTTCGCGCCGGCAAGCCCTCCACCTACTCCCACTCTCTCATTAAACAATTCAAAATGAAATGCATAAAATGAGAGTGAAAGTAATTTTTATTGTGAGAGCATTTTTATCATTTTATATTAGTGTGTTGGATGAACTTGAATAGTGACGTCCTACAAAAATAAATGAGAGCCGGAGATCTTAAAAATATGGGCCTTCTCAACGGATATAAAAAAAGCCCATAAACGGAACAAAATGCCGGTCTCCAAAAGAAGAGAAATAGAGTGTGACGTGTCTGGATCAAGGACGAACTGGACGGTGGCAGATCATAAATTATTGGTGTGGACCGCAAGATTATTGCGAACAGCGGCTGCCATAGGTGGGCGTACTGCTCATCAGAGCTTTAAGCAATGGGCCAGCCGTGGTGGCCTTGAGTCAGTGACCCGCACTACAACGCGCCGTATGTGGAGGCGGCGGGGGATGACCTACGACTGTCGTCACGCGCGATCCGCAAGGCCGACGCGATCTCTCTCGATCCACGTGAAAATAATATTATAAAGATCTAGAAAAGAAAACAATGTTATAAATTAAATAAATAAAACCGCATTTTTTGGGAAAAATAAAAAGCTAGGAAATGAGAAAAAACAGAAAAAGGAAAGTATTTTACGTGAAAAAGTCAACTCAGTCGAGGTTGTGTGCTCTTCTGCAAGTCTGAAACCAGAGAGAGCACTTTACTTCGTTGGATTCGGAATGAACCGGCCGGGTTGAACGAGGGTCTGTGCGGTTCAATTACATCCAAGCGAGTTATGTCCCATAAGTACATGAAATGAGACAGATGGCGGTTTTTTTTTTTTTTTGGGGAAAGATTTTGTTGGGTAAATACTGCTACAAATTTTGTAGGGAAATGCAAGAAAATGGGTGGCGACAAAGAAATACACAAGGATTGGAGGGATGATTTGATGTAAAGCCTGAAAGTGGAGCTGTGCAATCAAAATCCGAGCATGATGTGTCAAAATCCCATTGCATCAATCCGTCCCAACCCCATTGATTGTGATGGATGGATGGGATTGGTCAATGCAAACATAAGCATGCTTAATTTAATCATTTCCTCGGTTGAAAATCCTGATCCTAATTATTTTGAAAAAGAGAAATCATTTATAATGATTTGAACTCACACAGCTTCAGAACTCGTGTAAAATTTAATAATAAAATGAACTACATTTACTAGTTGTATAAATTTTAAGTAGATAAATTTTATATAAATTTTTGTAAAAATGAACCTAATCTTAAAAAAGTGTAAAAAATAAAAAAATTATTAGTAAGACCAACTTTTTTACAAACAACTTATGTAAAGCTTATTTATTTAAAATTTGTAACTAGCATTACTCTTAAGGATCTCTAGAATTCATGCAATGGCTTCATTGGACAAAAATTTCTTGACCAAAAACTTCATAAAATATTTATTTAGTTTAATTTGTTTTTAAAAAATATTTGTTGAGATTTGAATTTATTAAATTAAAATTTATAATTGAAGTGATGTGAATTGTGTAATCTCTTTAAGAATAAATAACTATTTTATAATGTTAAATCAATAAATCCATTTCAAGATTAATCCCCAAATTTTTTTCTTTTTTGTTAACATTTTCTTTATTTGGTAAATTTTTGTACGGAGTTGGGCAATATATACAAACTTAAATGCACAAATTTTGCAAAAATAATTTATGAAAAAATGATAAAGTTTAACTTTTCTTGTTGAGACCCACATTTTTATAAAATATTATTATAAAACTTTATATTTATAATTTGTAAAGTAGACAAACGCATTGGACTCCATACTCACCATGATGAGGTTTTACTTCCTGTGCAGGGATCGGAATATATTTGCTACTTATTGACATGGTGTATTTGTTCTCACTTACATTGGAAATTTTGCCAATTCTTTCTTCTTTTTTGAAAAAATCTGAAGCGGACTACGACCAATCGGCTGTGTTTGATAAGTAAAATAGTCTGAGACTACTTACTTACTATTTATAAATAGTTATCTTCTATTCACAATTTATTTATTATTTATTTACTATTATTTATTATTTATTTATAACTATTTATTACTTTTAAATTTTTATTCACGTATCATCTGAAATTATCTAGCAGAACGAGACTGGTAATAGATTTCAATATCTCACTCGCTTTCCCACACGATATTCACTGTTTACTTGGCTTGATGATCAGGAACATCAACATGCAGCACAAGTACTACAGCCACATGAGTCCCGCCCTGTGTATCTTTTGCTATAAGAACGATCACAGAGGAAGTAGAACATTAAAAAAAAAAAAAAAATGATGTAGTTTCTGTGTTCTTACTGTCTATTTATTATTTTTTTTAATTTTTAATTTTACTTAATAGTTAAAAAAGTGACTATTAATAAAATTATATATTTTTATTTATTTTTTAATAATTAAAGATGTTAAAAAAATACTAAAACATAAATGATAAAAAATTAAAAAAAAAATTATAAATAATAAATATATAGTAATAAGATAGTAATGCTGTCACTATCCTAAAAATAATCCATATAGATTAGATAGATATCCTCAAAAGTGCACGTACATAATCTTGCATTAAGGCATGCAGATAACGTAAAAGAAACAAGATAATGCGTGTAAAAATATGTCTGGGTAAACTACGTGCTTCAGGCAATTATCCCAGCCATTCCAATAGATACAACGGCCACGAAAAGCAGCTTGCAACGTGAGGGCGGGCGGGTAAACTTTCATTTTCCTCAGCTTGCTTTTACAACTTGTTTGTCTTGTGCGCAAAACTGTTGCTGTACCCTCGATCTGTATCATAAAAATGTCATATGTATAACTGGCTAGCGAAAGTAAGAATTGGAGCAGTGATTAAAAAAAAACAAAGACGCGAAATCATATCATCTGATTGGTTGCAGCAACTATATATGCTCTTCGAACTTCGTTTCCTGGACACCAATATCCAAACAAATGGACAAATGCCCGAAAACAGAGACGATAATCAGTGTATCTCAGAGAGAAACAGTATCGAGAAGAGAGAGATGTACCAAAAGCAAGATTGGGGAGGAGAAAGAAGATGGCGTGTGATAAGAATGGCTTGGCTGTGTCTATTTGATTATTTAATACATGTACTGTGCTGACAGAGGAGATATGAAACAGCTTTACTGATATATATACATGGTGAAAGTCTTTTTCTTTCTTTTTTATCTTCCCTCTCTCTCTCTCACAAGAGGCCCTCTCTCCACTCTCATTACACTACTTTTTGTTCCCTTCCCTCCATTTTCTTCACTGACAGAGGAATACCTGCACATTTTCTCACGCACGCACGCATACTCAAAGCAGAACCCCAAGCCCACTCCCTCAGACACATACATCACTCCCTTTCTCTCTCTACACCTCTCCAGCTATGTGGATATGATAAGGGCCTTGTCAGAGTAGCAGAGAGAGAGAGAGAGAGTGGTGAGAGGAACAGAAGAGGACAGCGCAGAGAAATCAGAAATTTTTTTTTTGCAGCCATACCATACCTTATTATTTCGCCTTTTCCCCTCTGCCATCAGATTCATCAAATATCTGTGAAAAGCCCATATAACAATCTCTGTCTCAACCAAACCAAACCTAACCCAACTTCTCCGCCCATTCGATTTCGCCCTTTGAGTACGTAAACCCCTGTCGTCCTCTCATTTGAGTTCTCGCCTGGGTTCTTTATAACCCTCGCAAAGCTTATCAAACTCTCTGGATTTTTTTTTGCTCTATAAGCTTCTTTCGTTTGTTACTTTTAACTTTCTTTCCATGGAGTCCTATTGCTATATTGATAACAGTCACGCCCACTTGCCTCCTGGATTTCGTTTTCACCCAACTGATGAAGAACTGATCACATACTACCTTCTCAAGAAAGTCTTAGACAGTAATTTCACCGGCAGAGCCATTACTGAAGTTGACCTCAACAAGTGTGAACCATGGGAGCTACCTGGTAATTTTTTCTTCTTATAACCAGCTTAATTCAACTCACAAACAAGACTCCTGAGTTTGAAAAGTTTGTAAAAATCTCAAATCTTTTATTTTTGTCAGAGAAAGCGAAGATGGGAGAGAAAGAGTGGTACTTCTTCAGCCTTCGCGACCGCAAGTACCCAACTGGACTCAGAACAAACAGGGCTACTGAGGCTGGGTACTGGAAGGCTACTGGGAAAGATAGGGAGATTTACAGCTCCAAGACTGCTTCTCTTGTGGGAATGAAGAAGACGTTAGTGTTCTACAGAGGAAGAGCTCCAAAGGGAGAGAAGAGCAACTGGGTCATGCACGAGTACCGGCTTGAAGGCAAATTTGCTTACCATTACCTCTCCAGGAGCTCTAAGGTCCTCTCTCTCACTCACTCTCTCTCTCTCTATCTCTGGGTGTTAAGACTGATTTGCACTTTCTAGCGCAAAGGTGTTGAAAACAGTCCTAGCGGTAACGTACTGGAGTTGAAGTAGTTGATCATAGGCTTTATCTATTGCATTGTATCTATGACTAGCGTTCTTGCAGTAATGTTTGGTGAGGTTAGTTCTTAAATTTGGTTGTGCTATTGATAGATGTGCTCCTGTTCTGTACTCAGTAGCGGTTAATAAAACTGCTCCATCTGCTTAATTTAGAAGTTGAATGGTGGTACTCGGGCACTTCAGGTCTTAAGTTAATGGAGTAATATATGCTGGTCATATCACATATACATGTCACCAAGTACTGTCTTGTTCTCTATTTTCAGCATATTGGAAATCGAGATTTATGGCATCACTTCCATTGCAGAAAATGTTAAAAGCCTAGCTGCTTACATTGATGTTCGAAACTTCGAATCATAACGCTTCGCATTTTGAAAACTAGTACATTCTTCGGCCTCTTCTGACATTTTTAATGCATATGCAAGGTTTGTACGCTGCATGTTGTGTCTGGATGTACCTCGTTAGTAGAGCATTCATTTATGATCACCTACTTACAGGAAGCCCTTTGCAAGTTGCAAAACCTGCCCGCCTTCTCTCAGATATATAGTCAGATCTCTCTCTCTCCCCATCAATCGGTGGATGACTGGTGGATGGCATCGCATCGTAAACTCGTTTGGGTCACTCGTGTTTGGAAATAATTGGTTTGCCATCCTCGGTAGTATGTGATTGTATATAAGGTCGGACCTTTCGAAATGATGGTCCATGCAATTTATACGGTTACGCTGTTAACACTTGTAATGACGGGTGCATGCATCGATGCTAGCAAAATTCAAAGGATATCGATAGGATTACTTGCATTTATTTCTTATTCTCTTTATTTTGTTTTAATTATTATTATTATTTTCTTATGGTTAATAAAGTGATAGTGTATTTTTTTAATTTTTTAATAATTAAGAATATTAAAAAAATATTTAAATAGCAAGAAATAAGCCGATCTGCCTAATAGATATTGGGTTTAACGTTTGCGTATACTCTGTTATGTATGCATGCCCTTTGTAACACTTGGAATTTTCTTAATTATATAATCTCACTCCCGACTCGTGCTTTTTGGTTCGATTCGTGCCCTTAAAATTAATTTTCGTGTTTATTTTTCGCTGTATGCCATTTACTGATTGAAGTTTATTCATATAGGACGAGTGGGTCATATCCCGAGTGTTCCAGAAGAGCGGACCCGGCGTCGGCGCAGCCACTACCAGCGGCGGCGGTTGTGTTGGATCTAGAAAGACCCGCTTCAGCTCTGCTATAAATCTGTATCCAGAACCCAGCTCACCCTCCTCGTTCTCACTCCCCCCGCTCCTTGATTCCTCTCCCTACCCATCCTCCACCGCCGCTTCCACTTCCACCCTTAACGATCGTGAAGGCTGCTCGTACGACAGCTCAATTTCCAGGGAGCACGTGTCCTGTTTCTCCACCATAGCCGCGGCAGCTGCCTCCGCTGCTGCCACAAACTTCAATCCCAGCTCTGACCTCGTTCTACCGCGGCCTTCGATTGCGTCAGTCGACCATTTCGCCCTATTCCCAAGAAATGTCGGGGTACCGGCGTTCCCGAGCCTGAGGTCGTTGCAGGAGAATCTTCAAGTTCCTTACTTTTCATCTCCGGGCTTGGCGTTGCCGCTCCATAGTGGCTCAGCCGAGCTTGGTCTCTGCAGCTCAGCTGGTACATGGCCAATGCAGGAGGACCGAAAGGTCGACAATAGCGATCGTGGGCCTGATGGCGGTAGAATGGGAATGGGTACCACTGACCTTGACTGCATGTGGACCTACTAAAAAGCTTCAGGTTACGTTTCTTCGGCCTGAACAATTCGATAACGACGCCTATGTTCTATGTAGTACTATTATTAGGGTTTTAAATTTCAGTAAGCACTTTCCTTTAAACTCCGAGTAGTTGTGCCGATTAGCCTCTCGGTCTAACGGAGAAATCTCTGTATGAGTCTGTTCCAAATCCAGCTTCGAAAAAAAGAAAGGCAATTAGAAGAAGACTCGGGGAATCCGGTGATCATGATTCACTGCCCAGAAAGGTAACTGGTTCATTATTGTTTGTGCACGCTAAGTTAAGAACCAGAACCTATGTATGTAGTGGTTAATTAATTTGAGGTTGCTATCAGCTCTGATGAAGTATTTGCAGTCTTTTTGTAGTTCTATGACGACTTGACAATTAAGCTTTTATTTGGTGTAGTTGTAGTGAATTATAACTGATCCTTCGCTTATTGGTGGGATGCTTCTTACCTCTCATGCATGTGGACGTTGAAAGGATGTAACAGAGCTTTCAAATATTGTGGTGGCATTGATTAGGGTGTCTAGGATGCTTCCTTTTGTTTTGGAAACATATCACGTTGAACTGTTGTGCGCGCGGCTACTGAACCAAATGATACATGCACGAAAGTTGCCATTGGACTGCTCGAGCTCAACTACATGGGAAGAAATTTTAAGTTTACGTGAAATAAATAATGTACATAATATCTAATATTGTAAAATAATTCAAAGATCTTACCCCTTTGCGAAAATCTAGATGGATTCGAGATCATGAACGGTCCAAGTCTTACTTTTATCATTATTATTTATTTATTTTAATTATTATTTAATATTTTATCATTATTTAATATTTTTTTTATTATTTATAGAATATCTGAGATCACTTCACTATCTAAAAATAATTTATAATTAAAATTAATCCACATGATTACATAACTATGTTCACCAATGTGGAGTGGGAAGAAGTCTTAGACCTCATTTGTTTTTAAAAAATATTTTATCTTATCTTATCATTACATTTTTTTAATTTTTAATAGAAAATAAAATAAATAATTTAATTTTTTTAAATCTTAAAATAAAAATAATATTAAAAAATATATATTAACAATATTTTATTTAATTTTTTAATTTTAATTTTAACTCATCTTATATTATTTCATCTCTAAAAACAAATGAAGATAACTAACACTTTGATCCAGTCATCAACTGCAGACATACCCCCCTGCTAACGGCTAGTTTACTTGTGGATGTAGTTGAAAAATCAGAGCAATCCGTTTGTTCAGAAGGTCTATGTAATGGTAACAAGAAGAATTTTAAAGGTAATAAAGAAAATAAAAAATAATGGTCCTGATCGGCCATTTATTGTGAATCATAGTTGCTATAATATTAGTGAAGAAAGATGATGTTGGAATGTTAGGGTCATGATCGTTCTGATGTGTAGCCGCTGGCTCTTGTGGATTTTTATCCCTTAACCCAACTACCATTGCATTTTTTCAACGGCATTTAATAGGTTGGTTGATGTTAGATTCACAGAGGGTCCGCAGCAGAGTTCACTTCCCACATGGATTTTGCAGGCGCAAAGAGATCCCAGCTTTCTGATCAGAGGACTGTAACGTGCGTGGCTCTTGGAATGGGACAGGTTTATTGTTCTTCCACCGAGACCATGTATATTTTTTGGTCATGTGAGGGTAACACATAAAGGAAAGTAGGCGATTGACCAGTCTATATGCATAATGCAAGAACATGGCCTACCAGCTTGCTCCAATAAAGTATCTGCATGGTCACAATGTTGTACTTGTTGAGCAATAATTTCACATTATATGTAGATAAGATGTTGGTTATATTTATAAAAGATGAACAATCATTTCTTATAAAATCAATTTTATGAGATGAGTTAGGTCTATAAATTTTTTCATGGTATCAGAGCCTACCACATGATAAATGGAGGCCAACACTACCTACCTCATGATAAGGTTTAGAAAAAATATTGGTATGTACGTGAGGGAGGGTGTTAATGAATAATTTCACATTGTCTGTAGATAAAATCTTGGACATGTTTATAAGAAATGCTTATAAACGCGTAATCTTCTCTTATTGAACCGACATTATGAGATGAGTTAGATCCATGAATTTCTTAAATACCGTCTCGTGCCCTTACGTAGGATGGAAAAGAAGAGAAAAACTAGAAAAAGCAAGCACTCGGATATTTGTGCTTAATAAACATGTTCAGTACCACTCGTACGTGTTGTTTGTAATACTCAATCATCTAGAAAGCCTTGCATATCTCTGATTCTGAATTTTGGTGGATTGTGAACGAAAATGCCTTGCCAGACTCTGATTGTTATATATCGAATATAACAGTTTGACAAATTAATGATCTGATCAATCCCAGAATTATTATGACTTTTCTTGAACTGATAAACAAGAAAAACCCAAAAAAAGGGACCATTTATAGTTAAATGGTCCATGCTGCAACATTATGTGTACGTCACAAACGAGACCTGCAAAGAGTATCGAAGAAATTAATTAGGAGGCGGTGGCATGCATGCTGATGCTGTGGCGCCTGTGTTCATGGCCGCCTCGGGCTTGGATTTAACTGTTGAGTACCTCCTGTTATTAAGCGTACTTCTTCAGAGTTCAGAGAATGGGAGTGTACATTTATATATAATCATAATTGGATTGCTGCCACCCATCTATTTCTATATAGTCTGCATTAAGACAGACTCGTAGCTCAAGAATATCATAAATATAAAATCACTGACAACGCTCGGTGATTCTATTTTAAGGACACGCACATTAATATACATATCCAAACATTCGAGAGACAAACAGATAATGAGGATACATGTTTTCATATTTCGATTTTGCAAAGTGCGAATGAAGCATCGGCTGGCCGTAGAGGTCGATCGTACGTCAATGATTGCGAGGAGGAGATAGTCAAATTACATGATCTTGGTACATCAAGGTTTAAAGAATAAAGTGGGCATATCTTGATTAACATGCCCCGTGGGTTTGCCACATGACCTGCTATTCCCATCATTCTACTGCCATTTTCGGGTTTGAGGTATGTATCGTTGTACATAGAGACCGATTGGGAAGGGTCCAGTTAGTGCATGGATATGACACAGCACGCGGGTGTGCCTTATCGGTGCAAGTTTTTGGACTTAACCTAAGAGGTGAAAAGAGATAATGTCTGATCGATCTTCATCTGCACTTGCAGGCATGTAATTATGACTCTCAAACTCTCAAGTAAGGTCGAGATCAGGAACACATGATCATCCAAACACTCCAAAAGCTGGCCGGGGCTTGGAGTTTGAAACATTTTGGGCTATTTTTCTAAAGACTCTGACTCGCTGTTGCAAGCTCACCGAGCTTCGTATACTATTATTGTACAGTACTGCCAAACTCCAATTAGAATTCGTTTACCAGGGACCCCATGCATGCATGCATGTATACTCCTCCATCAACAAAGAAAGTGGGAATGAAAAACTTTAACGACTGTTTCAATCCAATCTCATTCAGTGCATCCTTCCGGGCCTGCTATGACTCACACCATGAGTCTCTCTCTCTCTCTAATTTCTGATCGTTTCCAAAACCACCTTCATGGCTACTATTTTCCTGGCCATAGACAGTGAGATAGAACAAGCTTTTTTGCTCTATTTCTTTATTTTTCCCTTTTTTAACTGTTGTAAAAATTGTTTTGGAGTATTTATTGGGATTTGACGGTCTATCACACTATAAGAAATCAAGCATTTTCCAGCGATTTTTAGATCGTTGAAAAAAAAATCGTTGCAAATAGGCCTTATTTGCAGCGATTTTTAATTCGCCGCTCAATTCCAACGTAATTTATAAGAAATCCCGAAGGCGAATGCACTGTTTATTTATTGCGGCAATTTTTTTACCTATTGCAGCAAATTTTTTTCGTCACAAAAAGATTTTATTACTATAGCGGTATTTTTTCCGTCGAAATTGAAAAGTGCTGCAAAAAATCCTTTTTTGAAGCGAAAATATTCGCCGGAAAACTCATATTGCTGTTACCAAATTTATGAGACTATTCTCAGCGAAATTTAATCGCTGTAAAGGAGAATTGGCAACCATTTTCATAATCACCGCAATGGGAGCATCATTTGCTGCGAAATTTCATTTTGTTGCAGCGAGCTATTATCGTTGGGAAAAAACTGCAAAAATTTAATTGACTCACCTTTTGCCATTCTTCATTTCCCTCCTACCGCTCGCCCCTCTCTCCCCAATCCGTCTTCGTCTCTCACAGTGCAGAAAAGACCCACAGGTATTTCTCTCCATCTTTCTCTCTCTCTTCACAGTAGTTCATTTCTCTCTCTCCACTGCAGATTTCTTGTGGGTATGCTGCTGTGTATTTATGTTTGTTGCTGGAGTTCTAAGTTGCCGATCGGTCGTAAGGCCCTTCTCCTTCACTGCTTCTCACGAACACACGCACATTCATTTCAAGTTAATTTCCACTCTCATGAAATTCTGTAAAATAAATTTTAACTGTGCAGTCCATGGGTTTTGGAGATTTTTTCTCGTTTTGTGCATTTCTTTTTTTGTGGCTTGTCGTGGGTATGGTCTTTTGGCTAGATCTTTTTTT